>JAWNLX010000587.1:792500-1030000 GCA_035042055.1 Drosophila macrothrix | reverse complement strand
GCTTTTGGGCTTACCGTATCACCAATTTTACCACGCCACCAGCCTTTGCTGTCGCCATCCTTGCCAATTACAAGTACCTGGCAATCGGTGCGCAGCTGCAGCTGATTGCTGCCCGCCTTCGGATCAAAGTCGTATAGGGCGGTGGCGATGACCTCGCGATAGGGCCACTGCAATGACTGATTGAGCCTGATGCCACACGGAAGGAACAATGTTAATTCGAGTTGTTCAATCAAAGCCACTGATGAAGGGCTTGCTTACCCGGCAAAGTTTTCACCCAGATCGTTACGCTCGTAATATGAAACCAGCTCGACGATGGTCTTGAAATGGCGACGGGAGGATAAACAATACAGCATGGACTCGCCATCGTTTTCCTGATTGATTTTCATGTGCTTAATGACATGATCATCGGTTCTACGAAGACAATCAAAGAGAGTGAGAGATATAGTATTGTGGGATCTCAGTGGATTTAATTTGCACTCACTTTAAACTGAGCGCATACATCGTCTCGTGCGGTGAGGAGGCACCCTGTGGACGCACACGGAGCAGATAGGTGCCAATGCGTCGATTTTCCAATCGATTGGCGGCTGTCTCGCGATCCATGTTGCCCACAAACCAATTAAACTCGGACAATTGGCGATCGCAGACGGGCGGCGGTATGCTAACCGGATTCTGTTTACAGCGTCCCGTCGATGAGATGCAGCCACGATGCACACTTATCTGGCACACCTTGCACCGATAGCCCTGATGGATGCGACCCTTAAGAAACTTCGAGCAATGCCGGCATGTTGTGGGCGCATCGAAGGTGTAGATTTCCATTTTATGATCCGTGTTGCGACAACCAGGCGGATCAAGGCTTTCCCTGTAACAGGAAGAAAGAAATCGTTAATTAATCATATCCTAATATTTGCACCACTTCAACACTTACATGGCTTCGGTCAGTGCCTTGCGCCACTTGTCCCGCTCGTGCTCCGACTTCAGATATAGAGTAAAGGCAGTCTTGGCCGACTTGCGTGCGAGCAGCAGCTGATATTTGAAGCGCGTGTCGCGTCCAAGGGTGCGTCGCGAATGACCCTGCTCGACCCGATAGTCGGCGAGATTGTGCGAGTCGCGATATGTGTACTGCATGTCGCCGGTTTTAATGTGTAGCGCCTTGACCAGTATGAGAATCTTGTCAAAGACAAACGCGTAACGCATTTTAGTCTTCTGATCCTCGTGCGCCTTAATATGCAGATCGCCGTCGAGCAATAGGCGACCATATTGCAGTAGATCGTTGCCATTCTGCGGCAGATTTAAATCAAATATGCTGTCCTTGACCTTTTGTATGATGACCAGATGATCGGAATCGCGCTTAACTTCGTTAATGTATTGCGACACATCGATCATGGCATCTTTGGCACGCTCCAGCGAACGATAGTCCTCGTGCAATGGCGACGTCTCCTTCACCAGCTTGTCCAGCAGCAGGTGGTACTTAAGTATGCGCTGCATCGGCACCGACAGGATATCCCGCAGCTGCAGCTTGCCCACATTGTATTCACGTTCGCATTTCTGCACCAGCTGGTCAATTATTTGGTTCTTCTTGCACACATCGGCCAGATAATCGATGGCGTTCAGCAGGCAGGAGCAATACTCGCCATAGATGAGAAAGGGTTCGCGAAAATCAAGGAATACCTGTCCCATTTTATGCTTTGTGTTTGGCACCACCGATTCGTGCAGCTTCTCCAGAAACTTGGTGTGAATGTCAGCCAGTTCCTACCATAAGAGAAATCACATACATTTCAGTTATATGTACAGTGTGAAAGCCTGCAATGCTCACCCGAATGCGCGGAAAGATGAGACGCAGTTCGTCCTGATTTAAATGACGCTCGAGTGGCAGCATAAATTTGGCCTTTAGCGCATTGAGCACATCCAGATAGTTGGACTCGGTGTCGATGAGCTCGCGTATAACATAATCGCGCTGCTCAAAGCTGGTCGCCGAGGTGGTCTAAGAGAACGGGTAGGGAAAAGATGGGCAACCGTTAGTCAATTTGAGCTGAGATTAGGCAACAGCCTCGTCACAAGAGTCATGCAACAAAGCATACACTTAACAATGTTTGGCAGGCTATTTAGATAATGTATAAAGTTGAACCAAATTACTACCTGGCCTCTACTCGTTCTGTGCAGCGCACACAAATCTTGATAGACCTCCTCTTCCTTTGTGTTGGTGTGATCATAAGCGGTTCCATTGCATGCAATATTGTCGGCGGTACTATATGAAACACAAAAAAATAAAAAAAAATAAACAAAATAAATCATAAACGAAAAAACTCATAACGAATGCAAAATACTAAGCAAAGTATACATATTTCTAAATTCAAATGAAAATCATTTAGCGCTTACTGGTCTACAAGAAATAAAATATATCGTTTACACTGCGAAAGATATCGATAAATCGATACAACACACATGTGCCTCATCGCTTAAGCACACCATCGCGATTAACAGTGCCATGTTAATTTAACATACAACGCAAAGAACCAGGGCAGGCAGCAAAACGCAACAGCAATAGCAGCCAAGCATCCAATTTCGACTTTTTTTTGTTCGTTTATTTTATTGTGCACGTGCGTTGAAAGCATTTTGAAGCGCTAACTGCGCAATGGATCATCACACATATGCAAAAAGTGGTTCCAAGAAGTGTAAGCAATGCAAATGCATTTGTATCAACTGGCTAAACGTAAGAATCACAATTGCAGGGTCTGTGGAAGAGAAGCGTCTACTTGTGACCAAGCGCATCGAAGCCGAAGATTTATTTTCCAAATATTCATCCAAGCAAGCAGAGCCATGGAAGTAAGTTTCACATGTTGCAAAGCATTGACCATACATTTCCTTTGTTATTCTTGTTCTTGTTTGTTGCTCTTGTTGTTTTTGCCTTGCAGAAAATTCAAGGACATGGCCAAAATTGGCGATTACAGTGAACGCGCGCTGCGCAAACAGTGGCTGAATATGGTGCAACGCTATCGCGTCCAGAAATCCAATATGCAGGTGACGCTGCTCAGCAAACAGTGCATCGATGTGCTCAACGAGGAGTGGGAATACTTTGGCGAGATACACGCCTACATGAACCAGAAGACCACCGACCTGCACTCGTATGCGCTCAAGGAGCCCAACGTCCTGCCCGAACACTCCCATAACAACAACAGCAATGGCAGCGGCAACAACAATTTGGCCATGCTGGGCGTCGTCAATGATCACAGCTTTTGTGCATCGACTGGAGCTGCTAAATCAGAGTTTAGTGCGCCTGCTGTGGTCATTAAGGAGGAGGTGGACTCGCTTGATGTGCCAGATGAGGGGCAGCAGGAGTCTGTGGACTTCGAAAAGACTTGCGGCGACATTATAATTTCGCAACCCAACAATGAATTCAATACGGTGGCCGGCGAGGGCTCACAGTCAACGATGTACAGCGACTCGGAGTCGGAGGAGAGCTCACAGCCGTCTGATCCGGTGGCCGTTGAGGTGTCCGACTTGTCGGAAGTAGATTCCTTCATGGGATCACCATTGCCAGCAAAATCCGCCTCAGATATATGTGAGGCCAGCACAGCGGAACAGATACCCGCATCCTTTGAGACAGCATCTGTGTCAATGCCGATACCGAGGGATGAGCAGACGGCGGCCAAGTCATGGGCCCGCTGGACAGCGAGACTAGCAACACTCGTCGAACAGACGACGGCACCCACCAACCCGATGAAAAGAAAGCGCAAGGCAATGAGCGAACGGGATAAATATTATAGACATCGACGCCGCTACGAGCATCGCATGGAGTTGCGTCTGGGCAATCTTTGCAAAGTGGCCGGACAACTTCTGGAGCATTTGGTGCCTGGCATGAATGTGACGCCGCTGCTGATGAATATCAATAACAACGTCGACTACAACTGTACGAGCAGCTGTGACGAGGGCGATGACGACACCGAGGATGATGACGATAATGATGACAACGATGGCCAGCAATAAGTTGGCACCAAATGATTTGGATGCAAGCTCAAGATGCTAAACAGATCATGTTCCTCTCATTAAGAATCAATCATATGTATATACATATATATATCTATATATATATCTGTATAAGTGGGACTAAAATGACGACTAGTTTAGTTCGGAGTTGGAGATATTAGTATATTTTGTTGTGTTTATACCCTGAACCCATTAAAAATGGGTAAATGTATTTAGCAGGCAGAAGGAAGCATCTCCGACCCCATAAAGTATATATATTCTTGACCAGGGTCAACAGCCGAGTCGATATAGCCATGTCCGTCTGTCCGTCTGTATGAACACACAGATCTCGCAGATCAAGTTGGCTTTATTTTATCGTTAACTGCCTTCGCTTCTCGATTATCGATACATTTAAATTTCCGAAAGCAATAAATGCTACAATTTTAAAGGCAGCATCTTCTAATTAAGCAACTGCCCAAATTACATCAGGATCTGATATGAAAGACCCAAGATATAGTCGAAATTATATTATCATATTGATCTTTTATCTATCAGCAGGTTCTCTACATGACTATTCACTTTGAAAGGGAAATATTCCAATACAATTAGAATATATTTAACAACTGGGTTCAGGGTAAATCGTAGTCGAGCACACTCGACTACAGCATTCTTGTTTTAAGTTATACTATTTGATGACTAATTAGCGCCTTCATCCGAACTGAAGATGTCTGTGCCTATCTCGATCCCACATATATATACAAATGATATATATATATATATATATATATATATATATACGTATACATGTATCTATATGTTCAAATATGTATATAGTAAACACTTACACATACACACACACAGAACACTATCCTGGCTGTTATTTTACCCAGCGACTGAGCGATTAAGCTTAGACTGCTAAGCGATTTTACTACAAAATGTCAGTTGTCTAGTCAAATTCGACATTCAAATATAGACATATTTATTAAGCTATATTGAACGTAATGTATCCAAGCCTAAAATGGATAAAGCAAAACAAAAAAGAATCGCTTGGCGAGTTCCTCATAATTAAAAAATAAAGAAAAGCGACCAAAATTGCTAGTCGCGCAGCCTAAAGGAGAGGATACACCCAGAGGTAACTGGAGACGGAGACTGGGAGACTGGGAGACGGGCACGACAGGTTACACAATGGAACTGTATTTAAAGAAAAGACTTGAAAAGCACGAAACGCTCAGCGCTAGATAGTTCAAAGTACGATCTCCTCGAGGTCACAAGGATTTTTGTAGATACTCGCTTATTGTTAATGGAAATCAAATAAAAAGTAAAGATATAAAAACACACACACATACACGGACACATTTACGGAATATGCATAAATATGTACGTAAATAATAGCAGCAGCAGCAGGAAATAAAATTGCATCAATTGTTAAACAATTTGGTTGTTGTTGAAAAACTAAAGATGTGGCAAAAATGAAAAGACTTTTGCGGATTGCAATTTGTCATTCAATTGGAAATCGTAACGAATGTTACACTCTGATATATATGATAGATATATATGTATATATATATATCGAGCTACTCAATAAACTAATTGTATTTGATCGTTCCAAGAGTTGCCATGTGTTATGCTTGAAATGGACTTGGGATATTTAAGGAAACGTACAATGTTCCACAATTACTTGAACTATGATCACATTTAGTATAGCTATGTATAAGGCTAAAAGGTGAATACACACTGTGATTACAGAACGATGATCTCAAAATAAATGTGGTTCAAAAACTACTGCAAGAGATGGAAAAGTGTTTGCTTAGAATACAGAACATGTCAAAAAATAATTGATGTGGAAATTCGCATATCATAAGATTGAGGGCTCTTAATTAAAGTTCAACTCAAGTTAACGGACAAATTCTTTGCGTAAAGTGAAAATTTGGAACTGGAGTTGAAACCGTAATGAGTTATGCGGAACATGCAGATACAAAGTATATTAAGGGGGTGCATGGGAAATACCCATTTGGTTAGCTCTTATCTGAAGCAGGTGAAAAAAAACCCAACATTTTGGGTCGATATCAGTTTTGGGCTGTATGCGCCTGCAGTGCTGATGACTCACTTAATTCGTGATTAGCATAATTGCTATTATACAAGTCCAAGAGTAACGGAATTCGCGAACAAAGAAGAAGAATGGAATTTCCGCTTGTAGCGTTTACCATTTTAGGCGAAATGGAATTGCATTATTTATGATGTGCGAATGGGGACCCCATTTCAGAGAGAAGACAAAGAGAAAACCAGAGAAAGAAACATAGAGAGAAAGCAAAAGCAAATAGGAACCAAGAAGAAGAAGGTAAAAACATAAACCGACATAAAATAGCCTTGAGACTTGCAGTGCAGGTGGATCTTGTTAATGTTCGTATTATATATGGTAAATTGTATGGGGCATGTGCGATTTACTTGGGATTTATTATGGGGGGATTGGTACAGTGGCCGCTCGCAATGTAAATACATTTCGGTTTTGCAGATTATTAAAGATTCAAGATTTTAGGTTGCAAAACACTTTTATAGTTTTTGAAATCGAAACTAAATAGAACAAGAAAAAACATTGTTTTAATGCTTAATCATTTTAGAATTTCTACAAATTGATGAATAAAAAAAAAGGAAAACAAGTTCAATCGTTGCTACATCAATAAAAAAAATAAAAATCAATAACCAGTTCTCATGTTGTGAATTAACGATTTTAATATCTGACCAATCTCGATTTTGTTGTAATTTGCAAGAGAGCACTGTTGGTATATATGGCATATGGGTACATTATGGGTATATTATGGGTATATGGTTTATGGTATATGGGTATGTGTGTGACTGGAGTGGGTTCGTTAGTATTGCTATGGTGTGATATCGAACTGTGAAGCTGTGAAGCAGATATAGCCAATTTGCATACATACATACATATACGAGTAGAGTCAAGGTGGTTCGCAAGTGGCAGGTTGCAAGTTGCATGTTGCAAGTAACAAGCAAGCGGTCGTGGTACAGGTACAGGTGGTTATGGGTGGTTAATTGATTGGTTGATTGATTGATTGATTGGTTGGTTGGTTGGTTGGTGGTATACAGAGTTTTAGAAACGAGTACTAGTATGTGTGAAAAGAGAGAGCGACAGAGCGAGCGAGCGAGCGAGAAAGAGAGAGAGAGAGAGAGAGAGACAGAGAGATAGAGAGAGAGAGTAGGGAGTATATGGCAGCACACCTCTGGTTTGACCTTTGACTGGAACGTAACGTAGCACAGATCCTCGTAGACCTTCTCGTCATCCTCGCTGTAGATGTCATTGATGTAGGCGTACTCGTGCTCATTTCCGTGCGCCGGCTCCGTGGACATTAGCAGCGATGAGCGATAATTGTAAACGGCAGCAGCGGCACGCTGCAAACGCTGGCTCTCGCTCAAGAAGAGCAGCGACGACGATGATGAGCTGCTGGACGGATAGTGCCGCCCTTCAAAGCTATAATTTGTGCCCGCCAACGTTGAGGCTTCCGAGGAAGCGGACACTGCTGCCGCTGCTGCTGCTGCTGAGGTGCTGGCCCTGGGCGAGTCCATTTGGGGTGTGGGCGTCACACAGTCGGCTGTGCTGCTGCTGCTGGCCACGCTGAGCGTCAGATCGAAGGAGAGAGCGCGCAGCTGTCCCTGGACGGATCGGTGCACAAGATCAACGTTGATGGCATCCGAATCAATTGTCGAATCGCACATGTTCGACAGGGAATCCTCGATATAATCGTCAATGTCCTCGGTGCCATTCTCGATCGTTATATCGCTATTCTCATCTTCGACGGAGAGCGAGCCGCTGTGCGAGGTGTGCTCGTAATAATCCGAGGATGAGGATCCAGCCGCATCCAAACTGCCCGTTGTCTTGAATTGATTGCTGCTGGCCGTGGATTGTGGTGGGTGATGCGCGGTGCGGGCATGGTGGGGTGCAGACAAGCGTGCGGGCAGACGAAACACACACACACACGCACACATAGAGGGGGATGGGGAAGTTATGCGATATTCAGTGAGCATTTTTTTTGGGGCAGCGCGTGAGTAAATCAGAGATAGTGACAGTGAGATAGAGATAGAGAGAGAGAGAGAGAGAGAGAGAGTGAGAGAGAGAAAGAGAGAGTGGTACAGACAGGCGGATAGAGAAAAATAGGGGGAGAGAAAAAGAGAGAGGAATAGAGAGAGAGAGAGAGAGGAAGAGAGAAAGAGAGAGAGAGAGAGAGCGTTAGATAAAGCTTGGGCATGGATATTATGTTGTTGTTCTTGTTGGTTTTTTATTTGTGTTACTGTATTTGTTGTTGTTGATAAGCGGTCAGACAAGGGCTTAAGCGGGTTCTCGGAACAGACACGAGCGCATAATAAGACTATAGAGACTGCAGATCCGAACAAAGTGCTTCTCAAACAGGAAATGCGAAATACAAAAAAAAAAAACAAAAAAAAACCAACGCATTTTAACTTGCAGCAGCTGCAAGGCGACGCAGAGATTGGGTTAGAATGGGGGGCGGGCAGAGTGCCAGGGCGTCATGAGGGAGACAGACAGGGTGAACGGTGGGTCGGGGGCGTGGACGTTGTGGCATAGTTAACGAACTAATGATAACAAAAACAAAAACCGAAAAAACACAGTAAGCAACACACTTACGTGGAATGCAAATCCTTGTAGATGGCCTCATCCGAATGGGAACGCTCGCTGGGCGACACTTGCAAATTGAAGCCGCTGCAAATACAACAAATATAGCCAAGTTAGCACTTAATATTTGCAAGCTCATCAAATGAATACTTACAGCAGCTCTGGATGCATTTGCTGCACCTTGCGGCACTGCGACAGCTTGGAGAGCGTGATGAGCACACGATGGAAGTTGGTTAAATCATAGAGCATCGTTGGCTCAAAGAGATCCGCATCACGTATGTTGAAATGATTGTGGCACACATCCAGAAACAGTTTAATATTCTTGCAGCACAGAAACTGAAAGCAACCAATCAACAATAATTGAACAATGCTCGTATATCGTATATATATATATATATATATATATATATGTGTGTGTATCTGATGTATATCTATTCACCTGGGCCATTTGGGGCTTGCGATTGAATTCGCGTGCATCCATGCTGCTTGCATCCAGATGGATGATCAGATTGCAGAGCAGGACACCGTCGCGCAATGTCATGGCCAGTATGCGTATCTCGGCGTCGGGCAGAGCGGCCTTGTGGTCAGCGGGTATAACCTTGCAGCGCACCAGCCACGCAACGCATTCGCGCCACAAATCTGCATTGACACCAGCCGCCGCCGCTGCTGCTGCTGCTGCCGAGGCAGTCGCAGAAACTGAGGTCGAGGTCAGCGCGGCTGCAGTGCCAGCAATACTGCCAAAACTGTTGGTGGCCATCGTTTGTCAATGGATTTGGAGGGGCTGCAGCTGGCTCTAGAAACTGGGGCGTGTTGTTTGCAGGTGCTGCTGCTGCGGATGTTGCTGCTGTTAAAGTGCTTCAACTGTTAACGGTTGGGGCGGGTCGGGTAGTAGTGACGGTGACGGGGCGTCGATTAGGGCGTGCGGCGCGCGCATAAATTTTTCTTTTTTTTTTGCTGTTGCGTTTAATGAAAACAATTGAAATTCATCAGTTGGCCGTTGCGCGTTGCCGTCAACAGATACACAGTAACAACAACAACAAGAACAAGAGCAACAACAATATAAACAAGAACAACAACACAGACTGCGACGGCGACAGCAACGGGAAATCGCACTAAAAACAACAACGATTTGATGCGAACGCGAACGGTCGGACGCTCATTTGATTTCTTCTCTATATTCAATTGATATTTGCTATTCCACACTTCATAGATTGCACGGAGGCGCTTATATACACACACACACACACACAACACACACATGCACCCGCACGCACGCACGCACACATACATTCAAATAAACATGCACGCATACAGCTGAAGAGGATGCGATTTCGGTTGTTGTTAATATCGATTGGTTAGTTCTTTTTTTTGCTGCTATCGATATTTCGATATTATTTGTACTAAAGCTAACAGTTGATGCAAATTAAATCGCTAAATTAAATTGCATTCTTTATGCCATTTTTTACAAAATGTAGATCAATTCTTTATTTAAATCAACTAATTTAGTTGATGGCGAAAGAGCACTGTTAGCCCACATACCCACTGTGAAACTCAAAATGGTACGTTTTACTCAAAATGGTACTGAAATGAATTTCATATTGCGATATATCTTATCGATTAAAATGGCAACGCTGTACACATGGCAGCATTTTTGTTTATCGTGCTTTATTTAAATCACAATTCATGATTCTTCTAATGATAACTGAATGCATATTGAACGCGAGTTTGATAGAAGATAAGTTAAAATAATATGTTCGCAAACCAAATGTTAGTGATTAATTTAAAAAGGTGGTAAAATAACATTTTTGTTTTTGTTTTTATGGTCTATATGTATATATTTAAATTGTTGTTGATATAGGCGTATTTCGAAAGAGAACAATTTTAAATTTGTGCAATATAGTTTTGACGGTTGATACAGGCATTTCTATTTCGATATTATTGTAAGAAGTTTGCAAAATATGGGCAGCTCATTTCCCTCTTCATTTTAAAACAAGAGCAATATATTTAAATTACGCTCAAAGTATATTCTTTTCATTTACGACTATCGACAGCTGGACCAGATCTGAGCCAATTTGAAGCTGTGCGGGAACAAAAGCCGCACTCGAAGTATGAAATATGGTTCAGAAGCTCTTGTCGTGGTATGGCCAGCGCAGCTGTATTTTATAGTTGTCTGCAGTGGTCGTAAACAAAGCGTGAGCAGCAACAGCAACAGCATAAAAAAAAAATAAAGAAAACGAATTTAAGCTTCGATAAACAAAACTAATCCAAAACGAGGTGGTTTCCATTGCTCGTGTGCACCTAACAGCGACAACAACAAGGGCAAGTGCGGCGTGGGTTGCATGACACTAACTTTTCATACCCTGCACCCAGTTGAAATGGGTGTTAACAAGTAATGTAAATGAATGTAACAGTTTAACAGAAGAATGCATCTTTGACCAAATAAAGTATATATTCTCTACGTAACAAAACCATCTGCTCCGGATAGAGTCCTTAGAAGAGAAATCTCTTTATCTGCTCGATCGTCGAAGGAAGTATTTTATTGCCACGTTCCGTATTTTTATTTTAGGATAAAAATCGATGGCATGCAAAATATAAAAATCATTTGGGACGCTCAAATATGAAACTCAGATTGTAATAAATTGATTCACTTGAATATCCACTTCGCGTACCGCTTACAATCGCTGTGTAGTTGTTTTGCTAGTGTTTTCTGCTCAAATGTAGGTTCCAAGTTGGGCTGCTCTCTATTTTTCCGGTGCTCGAGCAGCGAGCAGATAAACTCACACTTCTGCTCACCTTTGTTGTGTTATTGGAAATGAGTGACGCATTTAAATATAGTATTAAATAATATACATTTGTTTGCTTCGAAAATGTTTATTTAAAGTGCATTTTGATTGCATATTTTCTGTGCCAATAATAAGTGTGGTGTTAAGTGAAAGAAATTGCTATATTGTTCGTGCTACGAAATGCCAGAGATTTTTTTGTTGCTGGTATTCCCTTTTCATTTCCACACATACCAACAAATTTAATATGAAAATTCTCTCATCACAATTGGTTGATTGAATTGATTTTTATAAAGTTATCCCACTATTTTTGTATAGCATGTACATACATATATATTACATATCGGATGCTTCCCCTCGGCTCTGTCAAGAATCAGACAAATTTTATTTGATTTGCTATGACTGGGTATAGGGTATTTCTTAGCCATAACTACCAACTCGATCAACCACTTTTTTTTTTATATTAATTTGCAAGTGCCAGGAATGCAAGGGAAAAAGAACGATAAATTATGAGCTTGAGATAAAACAAAAAGCGCAAATTGACTCGGCGTAAATTAAAAACAAAAATGGAAGCAGCGCAAAATAAAACGACCACACACAGCAGAGGCGGCAACACCTGTACAAGCATACATACAACTGCGATATGTACATGGATATGTAGACATGCATACCTTAACATGACCAGGGGCACAAACAATTTGACGGCCTGTCGGGATGTCAGCCTGGAGCTGGCCGGTAGCCTGGGCTGCGTGCCGAAATCAAAGATAACGACTCATCAACGGCGTCATAAAAACGTGACATCAATTTTATTGCTGCGGGACGTCAGCAACAGCAACATAAACAAAGAAAAAACAAAAAGGCAGCAGCGACAAAAACGGCGATGGCGACGTCATCGTTCGCGCGTCGCGACGCAAAAGGTCACGTAAAAGGCAAAGCCAAAGCCAAACGGCAGAGCAGAGCAAAAATCTTAGCAGGGCAAATCAAAGTAATGGCGGCGACAGCGACGCGCGAAAAAGTATTGTGCCATAAGCTGCGGGACAAAAACTAACATAACGCGACGCAAGCTCAACAGCAAAAAAAAAATAAGAAAATACAGCCCACTTCACTCGCTTAGAGCTGATGATTAAAATAATTTTCACATTTAAAACACTTTGATACTATCGTGTTTTTTTTTTTGATTATACAATTTTTGTTTTGTTTCCCAATCATGTTTTTCTTTAAATTGTGGTTGTGAATCAAGCATTCAGCGATCTATAAGCGTGTGAGCAGCATAGTATTTGTACAATCAAATTCTTATTGATGTTTGTTTTTGTTGCTTCGACTGCGCAGCCAAAAGGGCGCCAGCAGAACGCACAAGGAGCTAGCAAAAGTAAATGGAAAGGCGCAGGCGACAAATGTGTTGCTTACGTAAACTATTTAACGCAGTAATCGAAATACATACACAATTGCACACAACTTAGCTGTACTGCTTCAGTTTCATTGCATATGCTTGCTTACTGTTTTGCTATGCGCAGTTTCTCCTTGGCAACCTGTCGTCCAATTATATAGCAGCAGCTGAATTGCTTGAAGCACGGAGAGCAATCGATTGTTATGCGTTGGGCATTTTTAAATGGGAACTTCTTAAGAATTTACCTTGGCTACCATAAAAGTTGCTTTAATACATCCGTATTCTTAGTTTTAATTACTCTTTGTTTCTTCTTCTTTTTATATCCGTAACTCAACCTGGTGCGGTGAATTAATTAGTCTAGAACTCCAATTGCACAAATACATAATTAATTTGTGAAGCAATTTTATTGTGCATATCCTTTCACAAAACTAACAGAAACAGTAGTAAAAACAAAAAAATAAGAGAGAAAGAGAGAGAGAGAGAGAGAGAGAGAGAAAGCAAGAGGGATGGAAGGAGAGAGAGAGAGTAATAACAATACAAACGGAGTAAGCTGTATAAGAAATAACAGTTCATTCTTCACTCAGTTCATTTGTCTGATTAATTATTGAACGTTCCCCAGACGCGCATTAAAATTCATTTGATGCTTTTCTTGTCGCCTGTGCCAAATTTTGTTACTCTGCCACTTTCTTTTGCTTCAGTACACTGAGCGAAAAGAAAGCTAACGAAGTGTATACTAACTTTGTTATATACTGAACTCTGATAATTCAAGTCTTACTTTACTCGCTGCCTGTATTTATTTATTATTATTTTTTTTTTATGGCTGCAGGGTATCTTCGTGTCCAGAACTCGCGACTGGAGTTGTTTCTTGCTTTTATGTTTTTATTTTTTTATTTTATATATTTTATGCTGTTGTTTTGCGCCATTTGATAGAATGCTTGGGAATCGCTCAAAGAAGACTGCGCACAGCGAATATTTCAAGTATTTAGACAAGTTTTTTGGTAGTAGCAACATACATAAATAAATGAAATCAATTCGCTGTTCGTTTTCGGGGCAGCGCTTGCGATATGGGTTACGAATTGCTCATAATCCTGAATGAAATGGAGTGGAGTGCAGTGGAGTGGGGTGGTCTGGAGTGGAGTGGTCTGGAGTGGAGTGGAGTGGAGTGGAGTGGAGTGGAGTTGCTGGATGGTCTGCACTGCTGATGAGAAGATCGTGGAGGGGGGGAATTGTAGCGTCGGGCCACCCAGTTGCTGATTGCCGGCGGACGCTCCCCGACGTCTGACTCCGTTGCCTGCCAGCTGTCGAGAACCCAGTCACGCCGCCCACGCACGCACCAAGTTGATTAATTGTCATCGTCGTCGTTGCTGCTATAAAAATACAAATACAGTAGTCGCTTGGCAGTCCGCACTTGACTTGGCAGAGTCATTTTCAGTACATTTCAAACGGGTGTGTTTACAGAGCATTTTCGGTCATCAAACTGATCCGAATGCAAAGCAATTGCACAAGACATGTACAAACGTGGCTAGTGTGAAGAGCCGCATTCGCATTATCGAGCCAACACTGTGGCACAACCAACAAAAGTGCCTCAAATCACGTACAGCAACGAATGTCGCAGCTGAATCGGTTTACAGAGGTCAATGGGAACAGTGGGTGGAGGCAGGTTGATTGGGCGTTGCTCAAATGGGCGTCAAGTCTCAGGTAGCTACTTAGATTTCGTTTGTGGCTGCTGCTGTCGCTGCTGCTGTTATTGTTGTTGTTATTGTTGTTGTTGCTGCTCGCATTAACATAAATAAATCACTTGGCGCCATCAATCAGTCTGTTTGCATTTGGCCACGGAAAGCCAAACGCCGCCAAGCAGCACATTGCACACACACACAGCCACACATATATATATTTATTTACATATATAAGCAGACATACACTCAACCGCCAAGCCGCAAAGCGTGTCCCTGCCCCTGCCCCTGCCTCTTGAGATCTGTGCCACCGCACAATTTGCCTTTGGCATTCTTTGTGCGCGTTGTTGTCGCCGCTTTGCTTTGCTTTATGCTTACGCGCATATTTCTTTGATTTATCGATGTCTCGACTATTAAGCAATTAACTTTCGGCGCAGCCCTTGCCTTGCGTGTCCCTAGACAAGGACCAAAGACCAACCGTCCTTAAGGACTTCAAGAGCGCAGAAGTCGCCAAAGCAAAGACAAAACCACAAAAAAAAAAGAAAAAGAAAAAAACTATACTAAATAAATAATGTGGCAAATGCAAAAAGTTTGTTGCCACCCTGCGGTACAAAGTGCAAACAAGCAATGGACGATGCGTTGCGGTCATTTTTATTCATTACTCCCCATTTGCCTCGAGAGGAGTGTGAAAGTAGCAGCAGCAGCAGCAGCAGCAGCAGCAACAAGGACAACTTTGACAAGTAAACAGCTAACCCTGAGAAAACTGTCTCTCTCGAGAAAAAAAAACTACACACGAAATATGCTTGCATCAAAAATGATGTTGCACAATGGCCAAAGTTAGCTACGGAATTAAGCACAGCTTAGCTTCAGTTGTAGTTTAAATTACTTCACTCTAATGCGGAGAAGAACCACTAATTAGCCATGCTTAAACTAATATTGAACAAAGGTTGCGTTGCCGAAGATAGCTGGGCAAAGATGATTGCTCTCAAGGTCTGGTGTATGCAAATAAATGCTTAATTATGTTATAAGAACAATCCCAATGGTATTCTGCAAAATATCTGTGCTCAGCTCGTGGGCCGCATTTGTTCTTGCTGCCAATTCGGAGCTGATTTATTGGTGCACGCCATCTAGCGGACAGCGGCAGCAACGGCCACCACATACCAGGCAAAGCCATTACACATACGCCGCGTGTATTTACTTATGTGTCCGCACACACGTATGTGTGTGTATAGTCGTGTGTGCGTGTGTGTGTGCAGAGATGCATAATTAAATGCCACAGAAATGAGCTTAATAATTACTTAGTTCAACCTAGCAAAAAAGCGGCACAAAAAACCTAATAAATAATAATAAGCAAAGCAAAGAGCGCCACAAAAAACAAAAACAAAAACAAAAACAAAAACAGAAAAGAAAAAAATTAAATTAAATGATGAAAAAAAAGGACTGCGAAAGCAAGGCACAAATTAATTGAGGCAACACACATTCATGTCTATGTGTGTATGCTTCTTTGTGTGTGTGTGTGTTGTAACTTGCGCCTAAACAAGTTTGGTAAAGTTTTGTGCTTTTTGTGCTTTTTAGTTTTACTAAATTTTTAAAGCATTTGAAAGCCAGCTTCGGGCTAGGCAGCCACTACCTATATATACATACATATACACACACACACACACTTATATATATATATATATATTATCACATTTTACAAGCTGCACACACACATATGCACACTCATTTGCGATCATGAAATAAAGCGCATTTGGAAAAACTTTGAAAGAATATTGAAGAAAGCCCACACGTAGCAGAATCAGTGCAATTTATTTTAGAATGGAACATTGTTTTCATACACGAATTGTATTTCAGAGCGATTGTTGGTTGTTTTAGAAAGTGTATTTAATTCATGGCCTCTGCTAGCTAGAATAATTTTTGGTTAACAATCTATATGGGGATTATTATAGGAAAGCAGAAATGACCTTTTTACAGAGCACATACTTATAGCACACAGTGTAGCCACAGGGCAAAGACTTTAACATTGCCGAAAACTTAGTTTCAATGCGAAAACATAAACAAGCAAAAATTTCAGCTAGACTTTTGTAAGAGTTTCCAAAATAGACAATGGCCACTTTTTGCAAAGCAAAGCGCCCCCAACAACTTAACGACTATACCAAAGCAGGAGGCGGCAACAACAACCGACCACAACAACAACAACAACGATCAGTAACACAACAAAGAATAGTGCAACATTTTCAAGCCAGGCAACAGAACGGAAACAAAGCCGAAAAATTGCCTACGAGTCGACAAACACACAAAGAGAAGTCACTCGGCCAAAACGTGCAAAAACTATTTTCAAACTTTGGCAACTTGGAAAGGGCAACAATAATAAGAACAACAACAATAATAACACAATGCGCCAGGAGCCAGTTGTTGGCGGCGAGGCTGCCAAAAGTGTTTGTAAAGTGAGCGCCAGGCAAAAGTCAAGGGCAGCTAAAGGGACCAGAACCCCCGGGCGGAGAGCCTGAAGCCTAAGCTATGACCAGAGCGAACAGCAAATAAAAAACAACCCATAACAAACAACAAAAAACGAAAACCAATCAATAAATGCGAAAAATTGCCCAAAAAACAACAGCAACAAGGCACATAAGAAATTTAAAAAAAAATAAGAAAGAAAGTCGCAAGAGAAACGCCACAACACAACACAACACAACACACAACTGCAGCAACAATAACAACAATAACAACAACACGGGCCACAACCACAGCCAGAAGTAAGGGGAAAGCTGCGTGAAATTCGATTCGGGAAAACTTCAACTGAGAATTCGTTTGCATACTCTCTAAATTCAGGGCAGAGAAGAGAAGAGATATTCGTGCGTATACGTGATATTTCTTCGCACAGATTCTCCAATTTGGGTGCTACAACTGCTTGAGAGACGAGCCCAGTAATAGTCGTGACACAGAGTATTCTGCAGTCGTATACAACGTTTTTGTAATTTTTATTGTTTCTAATTGAGCGCAAACGGCTTCAGGACCCGAAATGGCATTTACTTTTGGGCTTGGCTGTCATATAAAAAGCAAACGAAAACTGATCCTCTTATCAAGCAAACTGCTTCAGTTCAGAGCCTAATTGCGCATTAATTGGATTTAAGTTTACCAAGTTTACGTTCTACTTAATAATATACGAATCGAATATTAGTTTGGGCATATATATTATGCCTTGTGTCAAGCGGTGATATAATACTCGAACTGTTTGGACTCATTATGGAATTGACTTACTTCACTTAATTTATTTGCTTGCTTATATACTTTGTATAATTTTTTGTTTTTCACTTATCTTATCTTAAAATTGATTTATTTTATTTAATGTCGATTAATATCAGTCGAATCCAACACAAAGTCTGTATTTGTATGCAATTGGAGCTGATAAAGATTTGTATACTTTGTATATATTTTGCCATAACTTGTTGGCAATGTTATCATAGAGCAAACACATGAAATTCAATTCGAATATATGAGTATTGCTGGCCACTAAACACCAGAGTAAGTAAATAACTCAAGGAGCTAAAGTGATTAAACTTGATATGCGATGACTAATAAAAGCAACTGAACTGCTCCTTTTCCCGCTGAGCACAACTTTTTCAGCGAATGTGTGTATCCTTTTTGTGCTTTCGATGATGTGGCACAATCTCTCCTATCTCAGTCAAGTGACAGCTGAACCTTATTCATGCTACTGTTGCTGCAACTGTTCGAAGTCATGTCCATGTCCTTGTCCATGTCCATGTCTATGTCCTGCTGCTGTTGCTGCTGCTGCTGCTGCTGCTGCTGGTGGTTCAGTGCCCACTTACAAATTGAGCAACACACCAAAGCCAAGTGATGGATGTGCTGCCTGTGAGGCTTCAGGTTTCATAGCTATACAACATCCACAGAACGAAAATCGACGAGCACTGAAAAGAGCACAGAGAGAAAGAGAGCGCGAGAGGCTGAGATAGAGAGAGCGAGAGCGAGAGAGAGAGAGAGAGATGGGAGAAATTGAGAAACTTAGCTTGGATTGTGGCTCTTCATCAGCTGCTGCTGCTGCCAGAAGACTTTTGGCACAGTCAATTGCGGCAAAATGTCACTCAATTTAAAGTTGCCAATACTAACTGACTATCTGACTATTGACTATTCCCTCCCCATCCATCCGCCTCACACCTTCACCACTGGCAGCCGCGCAGCACGAGTGACCAGCCAACATACCTTTTGAAAACACTTGCAACTTTTATTTGCAGCAAGTTGAAAGCGTTCCGAACGTTGTCCTCGTCTTGCACAATGGTCGATTGGACCAATCTTGTTAAGTGTACAAATTGCAATTTGCTGTGTGAGTTGGCAACAGCAAACAGCCAACTCGAATAAATCCATATATATTACTGCTTATGAGAAATAATACTTTGTTGTGCGGCACACAACGCAATTGAAATAGTGATTCTACGAATTGGGATCGGAAAATATGAAATTGTATTCATACTTCACCATAACTTGACTGCAATTGAAACTATTCGAAGAGTGTCGTTAGCTTCATCAGCTGGGTATATTTCTCAATCCAATTTGTAGTTACATTTTGACTTATTGCTCAACTTTCAACCTTGTAATTAATTAGCGTTCAGCGATCAGCTTGCCCACTGTGCATCGAACGCAATTCACAAAATCGAAATTGAAACCAAAATCAAGCGTAAAATTCATTTGAAATGTTCGCACCAACCAACCAACCAACCAACGAACCGTTCCAATCATCCAGCCTTGCCTTGCCTTGCCTCGCCTACCAACTGGCTCTGCAGTAAGTGTTAAGAATGGAAAAATAAAATGAAAGGAATCTGGGCATTTCCTGGAAAGCCAGGGCTGACTGAATGCAGTCATCTATATCAGCTGATTATTAGTTTAAAACGTTGACATATTTCTTGCACTTTGCCTTTGATTTGCTGAGGATTATCTCCAGAAAATGTTTCTGTTCTGTTTATTAGGAGCAATGACAATGAATACTTGAGACGCTTGTCCAAGGATATTTAAAAATAGTTCACACACAAATATTGATTAATATATATTATTATATATTCAGAGCATAACACACACACGCGGAGATGGGGGAAACAAGTTGAGCTGCTTCGCTTTCAATTGGGCAACATGCGCTAATTGGCGCGTATTGATGATGGCAATCTAATTATGATCGAAGTACTTCAATCCTAAATCGAGAGCAATTAGATGTTAAATCGAATTACTCTTAAGGCTTTGGGGATGTTAAATGTATCTGCTTTGAAGCCGATTTGCAGCCCTGTATTTGGGAACTTAACCTTTATTTAGGGCCGAGTGCGGGGGCGAGTGCGGTGGCAGAGGGTTAGAGGTTCGCACCGGGTTGTGCGCTGCTCTTTGCTGTGTGTGTGTGTGTGTGGGGGGGGGGGGGGGGGTGGGGGTGGGGGTGGGGGTGACGTGGCGCGTGTATGGGTAATTGTTGGCGCGTTTGATTTGATTGAAAGTCGTGGCAAGTGCCGATATAGAGGCAAAGACAGAGAGACACAAAGTGTCTGTGTGTCTGAGACACACAAAGAGAGAGAGAGCGAGAGAGAGAGAGAGAGAGAGAGACAGTGTGCTTGTGAGGGGGCGTAGTAGAGGCGTGGTGCCGAGCTTGGCATATGATTGTGTAATTGATTTTATCAATAGCAAGGCACCGCAAGGACAAAGGATGCGCATCGCAGTGTAGATAGTGGTGTAAGTGTGTCTGTGGGTGTGTGTTGTTTTTTCGGTAAAGTTGCTGTCTTGGCTAAAGTTAAGTATTTCCTAGTCATACGAAAACCAATTACCACCAATGCGGCTGAGTGTGGAAGTGTGGGTGGGAGTAGGAGGGGAGGCGCGACACGCACGTACGCATTGTAATTTTCTTTTTTTTACATTTCGTTCTCTATTTTTAGGGCTTTGCGCTGGCGCCATTAAAAACCAACAGCCAAATACTGACCATTGCCACCGACCAGCGACCAGCGACTTTTGTTATAGCCCTTTTGGCCTTCCTTTTCACTTATGCCAACTCCTTGCTGTTTGTGCTTTTGATTTTTTTGATTTTCTTTGGCATCACTTCCCGTGTAATTTGTTCTAATACGATTTCGCTATTCACAAAGAAACGACGAAAAAAAGAACCAAAAAAAAAAAAAATACAGAAGAAGAAAAGCAAAACAAATAAAAGCAGCCCTAAATAAAAAAAATTGCGGCCAAGTGCAAAGTAAAGCGAAGCAAAGCAATCTTTGGCCCCAGACCATCAACCTCATTGGCATCCACATCGATTTTCGCCTCGAAAGTGGATTGCTGGATGGGATAGAAAAATCCGCATTGAAAATGGGCCGCGCATCTATTTCCATATAAATTGGCTGTCGTGGAGCATCCAACGCTTCGGGCCGTATCGCGCCAAGCAACTTTGCCAATAATAAAGCGCCATTAGTGCTGCTACATAAAATGGAGTCGGCAATGGGAGTGGGTATCCCTTTGGGGGCAGGGTTATTGGGGGAAACGATGACTGGTTGCTACCGGGGAAGGGGCGGGTGCCAGCGTAATGGAGCCAACAGATAAGCTACACCAGAGGTGTGCCCATATCGTACGCAGGATTTTGCAAAAAAACAATCGAAAACGAAGCCAAAACTCAACTGCAGAAAGTGGCAAAGCCGATGCTCTTCAACGAAAACAAAAATCGATACATTGAAAAAAACAATTTGATTATTTCATTAAACTAGAACAACAATTTTGTTCAGTATTTTTGTAGCACAGTCTTTTAACAAGGAATATGAGCTTATGATTTATATATCTCAATGTCCAATTTGCCATATTTTAATATACAAGCGAGAGCTGAGATATGCTCAAGGGATCGAAAAAGACCCACTTACCGAGCCGAGAGTGTTGGGCAGCAGTACACTCGGAAAAATATCGCATCCTACATCATTCATAAATTCATGCAGTTTAATTTGAAAAACAAAACTGATTTATATTTTATAAATAATGGTCTGCACTTCTGCCATTTATTAACACAGCTATTTATATCTTTTGGCGTCCTAAAATCATTTCTAAAAACCAGAATTTTTTGATTCAGTTTTCTTGGCAATTTTGATTTTTGTGTAATATTTCACATATTCTGGTCGATTTTTTTTCTGTGTGTAGGTTGAGCAATCACTTCTTAAGCTTCTTCAACGGTAATCGAATAGAATAAACTGACTAATTGCAATATGATATCTTAAAGTGTACGGTAAACATAATCCCAGACTTATTGCAGCGCAACTCTGAGTTAGGTGCTTCTAAGGAAAAGAGCAGAAGTACTATTACAGATAACATAGACAATTGAAGTACCGCAGCAATTTATGTGGAATATTGTTTATGTGTGCCAGTTTGTTATCGGATCTCACACACACACACACACACGCACACGCACACACACACAAATAGCGGGTGTAGCATACTTTTCGGCGCGCCCAGCGCGGAGGGTGCTGATAAGCAGAATCGTCATTGTAGTCGTCGTCGTCGGCGTTGGGCGACTGGAGCTTGTTATGGTTAAAGTTTTAGTTGTTGTTGTTGTTGTTGTTTTCGGTTTTGTTTTTGTTGCTGCTGCTGCTGCTGCCGCCGAATATTTTATAGCTGTCCACTTCCGTATGTAGCGCTGCGGGTCTTTTGCGTTTGCCTGTGGCCCCCGCCATATGTACCCAACCACAAGCCCCCACCCTCAATCCCCCATCCCCAACCACATTCCCCCCTCACATTAGAAATGCCAGTTACACTCGGAAAACATTTTCCCAGGGGCTGCTGTTGCTGGTTGTTGTGGTCCTGCTGCTTTTGCCGTTGCTGTTGCTGTTGCCGTAACGGCAATCAAGAAAAGTGTTGCGAGATTTTTATGGGGATCATATGAAATCATTTTTGACACAAAATTCATAGCTGGAGTGCGCAAATTTCCACCATATAGGCCCCATAGAAGGCCACAAATATTTTATAGTGCTCGCCCACGCACTTTCTCCCGTTTTTCTTGTTGTTTTTAGCGTTTCACTTCGTGTTGCATGTACATGTCCATCATATGAGAATGTCAGAAGTTGTGACGCGAAAGGTAATCAGTTAATATAATTTATGTATATATTTGCGTTAGTTCCCTGAACCCATTAAAAATATGGAAAACGGGCTAATGAAGTTGAGCAAAAGCGTGTAACAGGCACACGGATTCCAGAAGTATATACATATATATATATATATTCGTGATCAGACCTCAAATATAAGCACTTGAATGCCATACGCAAAACAAGTCGATTATTGCCTCCGTTTTGCTAATATCGACACAAATCGGTATCCAAAAGCAATAAAAGCCTTCCCATTTTATATATATTACACACATTGATCAATCCTCTCTCTGTACATATATATATATATATATATATATCGATAAGCCCTTCGTATCTACGGCTGACTGCAATCAGAGTTGTGGCCAACCATTATGCAGGGAATAAACACGAAATCAGTATCATGTTTATCACTATTGTGTTTATCAGTTTTATGTCTACGGCATGCATATTTGATAGTGGACTTTCGCCATATACGTTTTCAGGCCATTCGATTATCGGGCTGGTTCCGTGCTCCCATGTTTGATAGATCAAATTGTTTCATTACAATTAAAAGTGAAGCTTGTGTCTTTTATTTACGGCTTCCGGTTTCCCATGTGGTGATTAAGTATTTCTGTGTCGAAATGGCTTTGCTTAAAACAATAGCTCAGCATTTGCATAACATGAAAAGGTAGATGAACAGAAACTTTTGAAACCTCTTAAATATATACTCAGAATAAATATGCAATTTATAGAATATAATGTTTATTACAAATTTGCATTATCATAAGACAAACTTTGCCTTTCGCTGCGCACATTTTGAACGCTTCATTGAATGTGTACGTGTGTGTGTGTGTGTGTGTGTGTGTGTGTGTGTGTGTGTGTGTGTGTGTGTGTGTGTGTGTAAAGTGTAAAGTAATCATTGAGCATTGACTGGAAGTGCCCCGTGGCCAATGATGCGGCACTTTTGTGTAAGACACTCGCACACACATGCGCAAACTGTGTGTGTGTGTGGGTGTGTGTGTGTGTGTGTATGTGGTTGGCCAACGCTTTACACATAATACAAACTCAATTAATAAAGTTTACGACCGCAGCAAGCGGAAAAGTGCGTTGATGAGGCGTAAAAGAGCTTAACCCTCAGCCACTGGAAACCTTAACCCTTAACCCCAGCTGGACGAGCACCTTGCTGAGGAATAGTAATGCCAATGGCATTTGTGGAGCGTGTAATCGATGCCAGGCGACGCCACAAATGGTCAACCTTTAAAACGGCTTGATATTTGATTAGATTGCCCATTGATGAGGCACTCAGCTGAAAAGCACAACAAACAAACAAACACAACACACACAAAAAGCAAATTGCGTAAAAATTATGTAAATAGCCGCAGTTCAAGCTGAAGTTCCTTCTCGAAATCCATAACTGAGGATCTGCTAACGAGCCGACGTTGTCGCTGGGCACGAAACAAAACCAAAAACAAAAACAAAAGCAAAAGCAACAATGCAAATCCTCCACAAACAACAATTCACTGATGATAATCTAAGTCAGGTAACGAGCCAGCCCCGAGCTTCCGACACGCACCCGGAGCTGCCGCCTATCCGACCACCCCCCCAAAAGCACCAACCCCCCCCTGCTGCCACCAGCAACCATACAGAACACCCAACCACCCGTTGTGTTTTATGTTAATGAATTTATTTATTATTATTTCATTTTTTCGTCCTCGTCGTCCTGTTACATTTTTATGGAGGTCTTGCCTCAGACGCACACCCCCGCACACCCGCACACTCCCCTGGATCACCCACCCCCATCCGTAATATGCTGAAAATTAATTTTGTGTGGCACCCGAGTAAAACCAAAAATGTAAGCCATAAAAGCCAACATGCGGCAAACAATGCGCATACGCCATGTGAACCGCCTTATCGGTCATAAACTACATACACATATGTACACACACACACACACACACACACACACACACACACACACACACACACACACACACACACACACACACACACACATATTCATACAATATACTTGCTACGTGTGTGGCTCAGGGCTGGCGGTATCAGTCGCCCTTCCAGTTTAACAGTGTTTCAATTCACTTTTGAATTGTGCCTTCGATTGTCACGTTGCTTATGGCAAGGAAAATGGCCGAGTTGCCTTTTTGAGATTTGAGTCTAGAAACCGATCTGCAACAGCCCTGGCAGGACTCTTTCTAATCCGTTGTTTCATCATCAGCAACAAACAACAACAGCAGCAGCAGCAACATTTACAAATGTCTCCCTTTGGACGCCGCCGGGCTAATTACAGCCACTGTGCGCCAAGCCACGCCTCCTTGCCGCCCACATTAGCTAATTATTTAAAATGCTCACAGACATTAAAAAGCACTTTCACCGAAAAACTGGAATGATAATCGCTGACGTTACGCCTGCGTTACGTTGCCTTCACCAACTCCAACTCCTCCTCCCCCTTCCCGCTGACGTTACGTCTGCGTTACGTTGTCCTTACCTAATACTCTTCCTCCTCGTCCCCCTCCTCCCCCCAATTTGGTGTGCCCCCCTTCCCGCCCAGCTGTTATTGTTTTTGCGCTTGTTTAGCCGTTGGTTGTTGCTGCTTTTGTGGCTTTTTTGATAATGACACTGATTAGTCAGCGCTTACGACAACTTCACGATGTCTTCTTATTTCTTTTGTTCTTTTTTTCTTGTTTCTGCTTCTGTTTCTGTTTCTGTTTCGTTTTCATTTGTTTCGGTTCTCTTTCTTCTTCCTCTTCCTCTTCTCTTCTAGTATTCTCGGTCTGCTTCTTATCAATGATGGCACTGCTTGTCGCCTGTTAACGGTCGCTGGAACAGCTATCAGAGACTTTAAAGCCTCCCTTCTGAATGACGCAATCGTCCAATCCTCCAATCCTCCAATCCTCCAATCCTCCAATATTCTCTGGCTTACTATTACGCTCATATATCAGCATGAACGACCTTTCGCACAATTGGCCAATTCTGGGCTGTCTATTGGCCCAAACGACCTTCCGGTCCCCCGCTCTCCACCCCCCCCCCCCTACACATATTCACAAATACCCACAACATTCGTGCCAAATTTAGAACTAATTAATCTTTTATTCCCGCCTCCACATATTTCAGAAGCACTCGAACGGATTTTAAACTCACCTTATTATTTAAAGGGTATATTTCGAAAACAGAAGCTTGTGGCTCTAAAAAACAACTGGATTTTTCTGCTTTCATTTCACGGGTACATTTTTCTATAATTTAAAAAAAAATATGTCTAATTTCTTAGGTGTTTTCTTTGTTAAGTTTCGCCAAGTCTACTCTTTATAAATATTTCTATTATTAAATAATATCTTTCGAAAAAAATGAAAAAGCTTCTTTAAGAATTTCTTTGTTTTTTTTTTTAGAAATTTGAAATTGAAATTTGTAAAAACCACACAATTTTTAGTTGAAGACGATATTCTGAATAACAGATAATTATTTTTTTGAGTGTACTAGTGACGACAGCAACATAATTCCCGTCAAAGTATCTGATCCTGAGATTGTTACGATTTTTGATGCAATGAAAGTTTATCAGCCGAATGAAATGGTCATTTAACCAAAGCTATAGCTCCATTGGATGCTGCTCTGAAGGGTAATATAACTCTTTGTGTCCCGTAAAAGAAAAACAACAAATATTTGTATCCCCTTATAAGACATCTGATGATGTTAAGGAATTTATTCGGGCCATATCTAAAGCCAATATTACATAAAGCTCTTAACTATTGCAGGGCATAATATCCATCCATCCATCGAATATCTGTCATGTGAATTGTTTTGTTTGCAATTGTATTTATTTTTAATAGCCGTACGTTTTTTAGCATTTCGTTTAAAATGAAATATTTATGTTCCCACCTAATCAGCTGCATGCATGGCTAAGATTTTCATATATTTCGATTGGCACCCATGGATACAAAATGTTTGTTTTGAGAGCGCGATATACGATAAATAGTAAGATGAAAGGGGCGCGAGGGGCTAAAGCGAAAATTAGCTGGCGCTGTGTGTATTCTATAAATTATGTGAGCTCTCGACTATTTTTATGTCTAAGCATAAACATTTCCATCATTTCAGATATGTATTATTTGCTGTTTTGCCATTGTAGTCCTAGAATTTGCCTGCATTGTGCAAAACAAACAAAATTAAATGATGTAAGAACGAACATCTTGGCCACGCCGAAGTTTAGATACCCTTCTCTACCTTTCCCATATCACTTGTGAAGCTAATATATAAATGGAGTCCGCGATAAAGTGGGCATACCCTGCACAAGTGTATAACAAATACAGACAGACCGAAATTGTTGTGAGGTAATTTCAATTACCTAATTGCTGGTAGTAAACTTAAATCAGTCTTAAATTCAAATTTGATAAATTGTAATCAATTTTGGGAGTAAACACAAATGCAAAATAAACAGCCGAATCGGAAAATTTGTTAATGAATAATGATTTTTTAGTTGTTCTTTTAAACACATTGCGAAGAGCAAATGCTGAATTCAAATTCAAGAGATTCGAATGGCGTTCATTAAAAGCAAGCATTAAATACATCTAAGTTTATTTATTGCGCAATTCATTTATAATTTTATGGTTTAATATTTTTCTAGTTTATTGCCAATTTTATGTTCAACTTTAAAGTGCTAAACGGCAAAATGAACTGAAGACTATTAAACCAAAGAGAGTGCAGAAAGATTGTAGAATTCAGAATACAAAATACTGAATTTCTGCAAAATACAACAAATTTTACTCGAAATGTATCAAAATATTGTATTTTTAACTTTTGACTCAGCATCCATTTGGAACTATCTCTGTTTTTACTTAAAATAAATGAATGATTCAATTTCTTCATAAATTGCCATAAAAGGTATTTATTTATTGTTCATGGAGACAACGGAATTTAAATTAAAGTTGTGTCAATGTGCTCCACATCCTGCAGGTAGATAATGACTCAAAGTTATTCTATTGCTCTTAGAAGAGCCAAATGTCTCGCAGCCAAACTCAACCATTCTTATTCAGAGCACGTGGCTTGGCTGGGGAACATTCACCTCTTCTAAGAGCAAATGTGCTTTGTGAGAACTCTTCTGGACGTCTCCGGACAAGGTTTGAGGCAGATGAAGGCCAAATAAATATATACACAGTAAGCTTAATTTAAGAATAGGTTTGAGAAATCTGAAGAATATATAAAGATAAATGCACTAAACAAAAATTTAATAACAAGAGCTCGAAAATTGTGTGTAGGGTTCAGTTTTCTGCTTGGAGTGGACAAAACTTGTGAGAAAATAATCTTTTTGGTTTGAATTTTATTTGTTGCTAAAATCTATATGTATTTGCTGAGTAGGTCAAAATTCTGATGATTTTATTATTGATGTTCCTTCTCCCCTGTCCTTCTCTCTCTCCCTCTCTCTGTCTCTCTCTCTCCAGATATAGCTAGCTATTGGGTCTCCAGCCTTGTCGCTCAAATTAACACTTATTGGCTGCTTGGGTCCCGGAGCTATAAAAACTGACTGGGCAATTAACAAGCGTGCCAGAACAACAACAACAACAACAACAACAACAATAACAACAACAACAGCAACAACAAATTTAAAAAACAAAACAAAATAAATGTAAATTCCTAACTGGGCGAGCAACTCTCAATGAATGCCGCATACAGGCACGGCGGCAGGACACCCGTCCATGCCATGCCGTGAGGAGGGGGGTGGCAGGGGAGGGGCGTCGCGACGGTGCCGTGGTCCGTTATGTGTTTGGTGCTGCTGCTGAAGGTGATTACGTCATTTAAAGACACGCAACTTGGCAAAAGGCAAATGTTTTCATTATTATGTTACGCGAGTGCTGCTGCTGCTGCTGCCGCTGCCTCTGCCTCTGCTGCTTGCTGTTGCTGTTGCTGTTGTTGTTTGTTGGCTTGTTTTTTTGGTTGTTTGATTGACTGACTGACGGCAGTGCGTACGTCAGACCAAGTGCTCCTTGCTTGACGCACGCGAAGTTCATTCAAGCAATCTGACATGCATTGAGAAACGAGTTTTTTCCTGCTTTTGATGGGCTTTTAATTCGATTTTTGTCTTTTTTCTCTTAGATATTTTAAGCTGCTGTTTACTCTTTCTATCTTTTTTTTTTTTCAATTTAAAGCGCCTGATATTAGGCAATGCTTATTGTATGTTGCTGCTGTTGTTGCTGCTGTTGTTGCTGTTGCTGCTGTTGCTACTGTTGCTGCTGTTGTTGCTGTTGGTTGTTGAGTAAGTTCTTGTCCGTGCTGCAGCTTTTAACACGCATACAAGCGCAGCTAACACTCAAACAGATGCGTCTGCTCTCAGCTCGTCGCTGTCGGTGTGCGTGTGGTGAAAAGCTTGCCGCGCCAGCAGCATGTCTTCGTCTGCTACGCTGTGGCGTGGTGTGTTCTTGTGTCTCTGTGCCTCTGTGTGTGGTGAGTTTTTGCATTCGACTGCGCTAGTGTGCGTTATATAAGTCGGCAACGAGCCGCAACCCGCTGCTGTCCCCACATGTGACGTGCACAACAGTAAATACATATATACATACACACATACATATTTATGCATAGATATTCACCACAGGCTGAGTTGGCAGCTCTATGCAGCCATTCATACTGCATGGCCCAGTACTTGTCTCTGTGTGTATGTAGTTGTCACACACACACGCACACACACACACGCACACACACACACACGCTGAGGGAGCAGGACTGAGAGACTGGGAACCGAGACACAGGGCTCTCATCTGGCACACCATTAAATGTTTGTTGGCTGGTTCGC
The DNA here is from genome assembly GCA_035042055.1 of Drosophila macrothrix. Lineage (NCBI taxonomy): Eukaryota > Metazoa > Arthropoda > Insecta > Diptera > Drosophilidae > Drosophila > Drosophila macrothrix. The sequence goes on along the minus strand of JAWNLX010000587.1, from coordinate 1,000,690 downwards.
TCGTGGAACGTGGCAACGCTTTCAGTCGTTGATTTGACCGCCAAACAAACGCAACGCAACTCGCGGGTGCCACGTCGAACGTACACAAGAAAACAACAAGAGCAGCAACCGCAGTCAAAACGCAGCCAACAACAAATAAGCCAACAAAAACAGCAACAAATAATAATAATAAAATATTTCATATAAATCGTTTTTTTTTAACATTTTTTTTCTGCAATTCCAATTTTTTGCACAATAAGTGCCTTAAAAAAATTGTTGTAAAACTCGAGAAAGTTTTGAAATGTAAGGAAAACATGTGAAAGTAAAGAGATAAACAAAAAGTCCATAAAACAAACAATTCAAATGACAACAAAAGCAAAACAAAAATATGCCAACATTGCAATTTGCAAATGAAAACATAAAACATGAAACACATTCAGCAGCAACAATTCACAATAACAACAATGATAACAACAGCAACAGCAACAGTAACAATAACAATAACAATAACAAAAGCTAAACAAATGTGCAGCTAAGCAGGCAATGATGAAGCCGACTCACAAAACAAAAGGACAAAACATCAAGTGTTTATTTGTCACTTGCGATAAATATGTGTATTTTTATATTCGCATTCGTATTTGTGTTTGTGTTTTTTACTTTTTATTTTTTATATGTGTTGGTGTTGCATGCTTTTGTGCTGCGCCAAGCCCTAAAACAGATTAATTTTTTTTATATTTTTTTTGTACACATAACAAAAATGGGAACCCCATCGCGTTGAACTATACATACATATATATATATATATATATATGTATGTATATGGTTCTGAGGAGGGGTTGGCATTCGAAACGCTTACAAGACTTGACCCAAATTTACGTAGTGCGGTCCAGCCAAAGCAGCCAAAGCAGCTCGAACGGGCTGCAGGTGGAAGCTGCGATGTGACTTGCACAGTCAGCCAGCTAGCACACAGACACACACACACACACACACGCACACACACACACACACCCACACAAATACACATACAGAGCGAGAGACACAGGCATACAAAGAGACAACGTGCAAGGATTATGTAAACAAAAATAAGTTGATTCGCTTCCATGCAAACAGCAGGTGCTGCTTCTGCTGTCTGTCTGTCCGTCTGTCTGCTCGTATGTCCACCTGTCAGTCTGTCATATTGTAAGTCTGTCACTCTGATGAGTTGCCTTTTCTCCCTGAACCCTCTGAGCCCGCAGCGCACTCTGCCTCAATGGGTGCAATCACCCACACAAATGCCATGTAATCATAATAAATACAAAGTGAAAATATAAGAAATATATATATATATTATATATATATTCTAGAAATGAATATATAAAGCTGATACAGGTGGGTATGGGGGTGTGGAGGGTCTTTGGTGTGTGGGTAGCTGTTGCGAGTGCAACTCAATCTGCGGCTGAATGCCATACTGCTTGCGTGCCGAGCGTCAATCGGGTGCTGCCCATTGTGGCAACAACGACAACAAATGCCACAGCCACTGATTCGGCGAGTGCCTTTTTAATTTACATCAATTACTAAACAATTGGCCATGCAGCAAATCGCTTTGCATTCTGAATTTTGAATTCGTTAGTTAATTGGCCAGCCAGTTTACCACTGACGGCAATTTTAATTCGATTAAATGCAACTCCCCCAATTTGATCACAGTTTATATCTTCGGCGATAAGCTGGCTCAGAACTAGTAAGCCACTGTGACTTATGGCATCCGTAATGAAAATTGAAAATCTGGAAAGGAATGGAAAATGTTCATTGAGTTAAATATATATTCAATAGTCTTTCTTAATATGTAAAATGTTCAGTATGATTGAATTTACAATATATAAATATGTAAATTTATATATTTAAATATGCACATTTTTAAGAATCCATTTTCAGGCTCTGTTTTGCACATTTGTTGCCTTTACTACCCATTTCAAGATTTCACTGTGCATAATATTTCAACAATGACAGCAGCCAAATAAAAATGAAATTATAGCCGAGTGTGCTCTGGACTCAAGTCGGCGACTTGAAGATACCCTGCAACACGAATATGCCATTCACATGCAGCATGACAAATCTCTTTAATTCTCCCCATGGCTATATTTGACTCATAAGTGTGTACCACATATGTGCACATATATGTTGGCCAAGTCAATGCACAGGGTATAAGGATTAATGTGGCGGGTACTTCATTACTCGTATTCCGCATTCGCATTCGCATTCGCATTCACAATCGCATTCACAATCGCAATCGCATTCACAGAAGCAATCACATTCATACGAGCATTTGTTATGACTGGTCGGCCATTCGAGTGCCGTACGAATATAATTTACAATCCATTTAATTCAAATAACTCGCAGGGCTATGGGATTGGGGGCGTAGTTGCGACAAAGTTGCCAGTGCTGGCAAGTGTTGCGGAACGTACATGTTCAAATAAGAAAATACAAAAAAGTGTAGCATACGTTCAGGCTGCAGATCTTTTGAGGGGCCGCCCGAAGTAAAGGATGAACACAAAAATGCTGCAATAAAACTGCAACAGCATGAAAAATAAACGTTGCAGCAAAAACAAAACTAACACTCACACACACACACACACACACACACACGCACACACGCATATGCAAAGCTAGAAAGACATTCATTTAGATAAAAAGAGTCGAGTTACACCTACGAGTCAGCTAGAGGCACGATTTGAGTGGGCGGCGGGTTATTGCTGTGGGTGCTGTTGCCACTATCTACATCTCTGTCTAACACTGCATTAGCAGCCAACTGTGAACGAATAAACGTAAAAATATTTTTAGTGCGAAAAATTTTGCAAAGCGGAAAACGAGAACTGAAACACTGGGAAAACTTTTCGCACGGCATAACATACGCACACACACACACACACACACTCGAACATACGACCACCTGACAAGATAACGGACAGCCACACACACACACACACACACACACACACACACACACACACACACACAAGGTAAGTCGGAAATGCCAATACCTTGTGTGCCAAAAAAAACAAAGTCACCCGAGGAGAGCCCGTTTGTGTTGTTGTTAATATGTGTGTGTATGTCGGTGTGTGTAGGAGTGAGTGTGTCGGTGTGTGTGGGTGTGTGTAGGAGTGAGCGTGCTGTTACTGTGGTCAGTGAGCGTCAGTTCGGTCAGTTTAGTAAACAAACAGCTACAGAATGAACTATAAAAATAGAGGAATGCAATTTTTACAGATATATATATATATATATATATATAGTATGGTTATCACTATTCTCTATCAGCAAACATCGTACATTCAAGAATCTAAGATTCAGGTGAATTATATTTATGAACTTAATTGTTCACAAACTGTACATTAATATCCAGTTATTAAATAAGAGTGGGGAATTGAAATGCTTAAAAAAACAGACAAGTTTCTTAGATTCAGAATTATTTCTTAGAAAAAAAGACAAGTAAATAACTGTTTATTTTAGGTTATGTGTGAAGAATGTGTGTTGGCTGCAGATACTTGAGATGCTTGTGGCACAGCAAAAAGCGTTGCCTACTTTTATGGGCTGGTTAAATGTGTGGTTTTGATTTTTTGGCTGCTGGCCCACACTTTGAGGACCACAACTTAGTGGCACCGTGGCAGCCTTGATAAGATAGTTGTGTGTAGTTGCACTTGTTTGTGCTGCCGTTGTCTGCGTCTAAAATTAACAGCATTTATTTCATTGCATTTTTATGCGCCTCATTGCGGGTGACATTGTCAACATTGCCGTTGCTGTTGCCGTCATCATTGTCATCGTCACTCGTGTCTGTGCCAGGCAAAACAAAGGCAACTTATTTTTATGCGATGCGCGTCAGCCGCAGAGACAACAGAGGCAGCAGCAGCAGCAGGCACCAACGCCACGTACACTGCTATAACCCAGCTGCTACCCCAATCCCCTTATCGTTCGTCTTCATATGCAGGGTTAAGTTTTTGTCTTTTTTGTTTTTTTTGTTTGAGTTTTTATGCGCTTTTGTTAGCAACAGCTTCTTGTTCTGGCAAATTTTTAGTTGTTGCTGTTGCCGTTGCCGTTGGCAACTGTCATGAAAAGTTCGAGTCTAGAGTTGACCTGAAATGCGAAAAATGTGAGCTATGTGCGTGTGAGTGCTTATCTGTGTGTGTGTGTGTGTGTGTGTGTGTGTGTGTGTGTGTGTGTGTGCTATGTTGTGTCGTGTTCATTATTCGATGTCAGTTAGAGCAAGGCTGTATCTCAAATTGAACAGTAAGCCAAGCCGGCCACACCCCCAAGCAAGCTCTGCCAGACTCATCAAAATGTCGACTGTTGGCTTAGAGTTGGATATCATGTAAATTGCACAACTGAGCAAATTAATTGTCTCTACCGGGAGAGAGAGAGAGGGAGAGAGGGAAGAGACGTGATCCATTATGCTTGATAAATGCATAGCACAATGGATCACTCTAAAGACCCTGTCAGCCCGTCAATCTAGCTATATTGCCGTCTAATTTCGTGATAACTATTCAAAAACATTTTGTGCGCTCCAATGACAATAATATATTACATGCAGCACTGTTTGGCTGTGTAATTATACAGGAAAATAGTTACATATTGTTAGTAATACTATGCAATTGTGAAAACTAAAAGAATTCAATTATGTATTTAACGCAATGAAATTCCAGTGAGAATTGGCGCATTTCTTTGCTTCATTTGTTGTTATTGGCATAATTGTTTTGTTGTTTTTTTATTGTTTTAAATAAATATTATAAAGCAAATAAAAATACTTATGGAAAAGTTGTAAGCAACAAAACTTGAGCAACTTTAAAGTTTGGCCCTAAAGAGCAATAGCAGTCAAGTGCAGTCAAGAGGTGCAGTAATACAAAAAAAAGAGAAAAAAACAGCAGCAGCAGCAGCAGCAACAACAACAGCAACACCAACATGGGAAAAAAGAGCTCGAAATTGAAACAGGATACCATCGATCGTTTAACAACCGACACATATTGTGAGTACCCACCCATCAACAATATAATATTGTAATATTTTGTAGCTACTAGATTATAATTATTTAATTGTCTGCTTATTTACTTAAATTAATGGCACGCATCAATCAAACTAAACGATTTCCATACTACACAAATAAAACGCACAACAGAAAACAGAAAAAAACCCATTTAAATACAAATAGAAAGTGCAGCATTTCTGTGGTTGCAAAGTGGAACGTTGGCGTGGTTGAGGCACTCAACCAGCTTGTCCCTAATCTAAACAGTTTTGCCATAGCTTGTCCCACCTTTTGTATGTTAATTGTTAGTGTTATTGTTGCCGGCACTTCAGCAGTGGGACGTTCAGAGCTCGTCTTTGTATAACATTCAGTCGGGGCAATTAAAAGCAACGCACTTATCAATTAGCCTACGACACGGACCAAATTCACTTCCTCTTCCTCTCACTGCCCTGCTGACGAGGGGCAAACACAAAGGACACGAAACGGGTTGTGCATTATTCTAAAAGTGTTGAATCGACATAATTCATGGCAGGATAACATCGGGACAACAACACAATGCACAAGGCACAAGGCACGCAATCCAAATCCAAGTCCATCCCTGCCATCGTAGACCAAAACATCTGTCCGTCCATACATAATCCCGAAGCCAACTCTGGCCAACTCTGGCCAACTCTGGCCAACTCTGGCCAGCTCAGACTGATTATGGCACTAATGACCCCTTTTTCCTTTTTGTCGCTTCCTATTTTTAGCAGAGTCTTACATTCACTTTACCAGGCTTAATTAATGTATTCTACCCTGTAACCCAAAGATATGCAGGTATATGTAAAGTAAATTGGATAAAACGATTAAGTTGACCAGCCATACCGAACCTTCGTCGTTTCGAAGTTATTAAAAGCAGGGTGTTAAGCCGGAACCGGAATCGTAACTTGAGTTTCAGAGCTCGAACCGAAAATTAACATTTTTTTTGATAAAGCATTTACTGCACTGGGAAAAAACACCTTCGTCCCGAATCGTCACTTACCTTCAGAAAGTATATTTCTTTAATGAAATCTTCTGTCTTTCTAAAACCAGCGTTTTATCTTCTTAATTCCAGGATAAAACTTACAAAATAAATTTTAAAAAACAAATCTAACTTTCAGGCTGTGTTTTTTAAATTTATTTTTATCTACACGCAGGACTGTAGCGTTAGCATTCCAGTTGCTTTTATTATTATTGCACCATAGTATTTTAAATATTTATAATTTATTTAAAAAAAAGGTAAATTTTTTTTTGTGAGTGTGGAATCGAACAAAGAATAAATGTATAACCAACTTATAAACTTTGCGTACAGGGACCGTAACCGTAACCGAAATATGATTCGGCTTCACATCCTGGGTAAAGCCTTAAATATTTGACTGTTTGGATCTTTGAAATGCGGTATAGACTTGGAGAGATATATCTCCTGTAAAGGGTATTCGGCTTTACATTTGTTATTTTTCATGTATATTTTTATTTATATTATTTGTGGGTTACTTAAAAATGCAAGTCAGCAACTTTGCGCCTTCCAACTTTGTTGACTAATTGCTTTTTAAAGTATTTTTCGCATTTCGTGCTCCGCTGATGCCTTTTGCGGACCGCAACCAATGTTGAAGGCAACAGACGGGCATATAAATAATTACATTGCCGAGGGGCATTTGGTGGTGCACCTGCTTGGGTTGGCAGTGGAGGGTGCTCCCAAAGTGTTGACAGATTACTGCCAAGTTCTGCCAGTTCTTAATGTCCTGGTCCAAGCAATTTGTCTTGCGCCTCTTGGGTCGAGCTCGCCTCTCGATTCATGTACATCTATCTCTCTTTCTCCCTCTCACTCTATCACTCTCTCACTCTCTGTGTATCTCTCTTTCGCATCAGTGTAAACACTGCCCTAAGAAAACAACATTTTGATGAAATTTATTTGCCACTTTGCTGCGCAACTCAATAATCTACAAAATGCTCTGCACAAATAATTATAAATGGCTATATACGGCTAACGAGTGATTATCTCAGATTAGAGTTAAGCGAATATTATTGCTCAAATGCAATCAGTTGCAGTTCTTGGCTAGGCTTCTGGCCATATAAATTTGTCGTATGTTTGGGCCTTGTCCCTCCAATTTGGAGCGTACAACTTTTGCCCAAAGCCCATCAATTCAAAGTTCGAAATTGCTTCCTGCACCTGATACCAGCTTTAACAACATCAACAACAACAACAACAAAAAGTAGAAGAGGAGAGACGAGCGAATTCAATTTTATTTATTCGGCAAACAAATGAACTGAAATTCAATTTATGAGCTCAGTGAGACATCGGCTCGTATGCGCAATATGGAAAAGTTTTTAGCCCCGGAACACCTAGTCGGGCTCAGCATTGTAGGCTGTTCATTGAGTTGCCGGTTTGCCAATCAATTGGGAATTACATAATGATACCGTTTATATATGTGCACACACACACACGCACACACACACACACATGCAATCATACACCCACACACATCATGGCTGCACTCCCACTGTGCCGTATTTCAGCTGATGGCAGGCCAACGAATGAATAAATAAATAGCTAAAAAATTTGATTAGTTTCGGATGGGTTGCGAGAATCGAATGACCCCAGCAATAAAATGCAAATCCCAAAACTGTGTGTGTTAAATAGATACAAATTACGGTCGACACTGGACAGGGCATAGCAGGGCAGGGCAGGGCAGGGCAGGGCTAGCCAAGGGCATCAATCGGGATGGGGTCATCGTTAGGTCATCCGTAGCCACAATATTCTATAAATAAACGGCATTCTCAAATGAATTTATGCTGTCTGCTCTATGTGTGTGCGTGTGTGCGTATTTGTCACTCTGGTTGGTTGTTTGTCTGTCTGTCTGTCTGTCTGGGTGTCTGGGTGTCTGTGTGTCTCGGTCCACAGGTGTTTGCTATTGGCCATGCCTTACCTGACGGCGAATTAGCAAGTTTAATTGATTTTAAAATCGTCCAGCAAACAGACACGCACACAAACACACAAACACATGCAGAAATACCTCCAGATGTGTCCAATTTGTCGAGCAATAAAACAACACGGTCATTAGTCGACCAAAGTGAAAGATAATCTATGTTGGGCATTAGTGTAACTGATTTATTTTGGATTGCAGCTAAACGGCGATTCTGACGTCTGATAGCCCACATGGCCTATTGGATTACAAGCCTCACTTGCCTGACTTACATTGACTTGATAACTTTTAAGCTTGCTTGCGAGCAAACTGTGTTCAATTTGCCAATCGCTTCGGGTATTTGAATCTGTCATTGATTTTGATTGTATCCACATTTAAATTGGGTGTATTTTGACCAGAGAATAACCCAATCGATTGTAAGCATCTCTTGTTACCAATTGTTATATTTTGTTACCGTATTTCGCAACTGCTTGGTCATGTAGAATAATTTCTACATATTAAAATGCACAGCATTCTTTATGTAAAAAATTTTCAGATGCATCTATAAAAATCATCTTGAACTGAACTTAACTTTGTCGAAACTCTACCAAAGTGTTGTAAAACTCGTTGAAAAACAATTAATAGCATTCATTTGGAAAATGTAACACCTTCACCATTAGAGTAATAATTCCCAAATCGTCTCAAATCCAATGATAATTTTACTATATGGCTCTTTAGCTCCACTTTCGGTTGCCACAAGAATGTGTATATGTTTGTCAGTAATTGTTTCGATAAGGTCCACCCCCAAAAAAATGAATAAAATATTGCCCAGCTGCAATCGCAAGTGAAATTAAGTGAATCATCACAAAAAAATAGGAGATACCGATATACTTTTTACCATCCGAGACAGATTTTTACAAATGATTTACTATATTATTATAAAAGGTATTTCTTTAAATTTCTAATCGAATCCTTGCCGAAATTCAGAAAACAGTAATGCAATTTGCTGTCTCGGTTGCTATTTTGGATATTTACTTTCTGGATAGTTGTGTGAATTTTCCTCTTTCGAGTGTACAAATGGACCATTTTCCCATAATGAATGGGTTCAGGTATAAAAATGGGAAACCGATTCGGAAATATTTCGAGTCTTTGCGCTGCACACAGACAGAATGCAATTAAAATGGCGTTGTAAACACACATATTGATGGCAGCGATTACACACATATTTCATGTAGCAACGGAGAGTCGCAGAGAGAAACAGTGGCAGTGGCAACATCGACATAGTATGTCTATATACATATGTGTGTGTAGATGCCTCACTGCGAGGCACAGATGTATTTGCGCGGGAGTGTTTTTGTGGGTATTTTGGGGAAATGAAAATCAGAAATGCAGTCCGACTCACAGTTTCGCAGTGGGCACGGTTCCATTCGAGCGGCAAGGACAATTGCCGCAAATTCTCGATGATGCCACAGCGAGTGTGCAGCATGTGGCTGGCTGATTGCAAGATTGTAGCATTGCAACAAGCAGACAGGATATTACATCGCATCTGCTGGTAAAGCTGCAGCCCTCCGCCACACAGATGGACCCACATTGTGCATGAGTATCAATCGAAGAAGATATTCTGAAGTATTGCGCACTTATCACGCCAAATTGACATCGACTTGTTGTTGGACAGAGTGCTCAAGCAGCATTATTGAATGCATTTAATGGATCAATTACTAAGTAACTCACTCGTCACTTAAACATGCTGTTATTCGCATGTCAGCATAAACAAAATAATGCAATTAGTGGCTGGGCTTGCTTCTAATGGTAAACAATTCCCGATTTGGACAAACTGGTAATAAAAGCGCCTTAAAACACAGGTTTCCATCTGCTAATTGATAGACAAAGAGTACCGACATGTATTCCGATTGAATTTTGCCTTTATCGATCTGATCTCACATTAAACACACTCAAATCGACCGCAGTCTATGAGCAAGCTGTTTGATGTCAAAGTCATTCAAAGGTGTATCTTGAGATGTGTATAAATAGCGACGGAATAGCACAAGCAGCGTCATCGACTGACAGAAACAGTCGTTGATGGCGCTGGCAACAAGTCGTATGAGCAATATGCGCTTTATTTACAATCCACACAACGCACACATTGGGCCAGTAAATGATGTTTTATTTTGACATGGCACACGTCAATAATACACGGCAATACGAGCGGACACAAAGCCACATCGTAGGATGAATGCGAACGAGTTGTTGCTGTTGACTGGCCCCGACTCTCCTCTGCACCCCTGTCTGTCACTCCGTCCATCTCTCTGCCTCCCTGCCTCCCTATCTATCTGTTTGTCTGTTTGTTAGTCTGTCTGCGTGACGGGCTATCGATTACCAATCAATTCAGTACCAGCTTTGGCAATTGTTGACTTTATTCGGTTGCCGCCGCCCCGTGGATGAATGTGGATATTGTGTACATATACCAACACCTACAAGACAAAGGAGCCGTACAACTAATTATAGTAAAAACATCGAAAAGTTGCCACTTGAGTGGCGGAGCCATGTCGAAAATGATGATACGGAAGATGGCTCACAGCTGTGCCTTGCGAGAAGAGCACAGAAGGACGTGCCATAACGGCATGAAAAATGACAGTGGCTGGCATTTGGGTAGCCAGTTGACCGTGCAAGGCAGTCAATACTGTAAGCCTCTGTGCTGGTCCTGCTGTTGGTTTTTTTGGTGCCCATCACCCATGGGACTCGAGTGGTGTCCATTGGCCCGGCGCTTAACGGCAATTCCAATGTGTGTAATTTTGCGTGAATTTATGTTTTGGTCTCTCTAACATTGCTCCTAACCATTTTTTTGCTTTTTTTTTTTTTTTTTCTTTCGAAAACCACACCCCTCCTCCACCGCTGCATATCCCACACGTAGCTGGGAGTTCCGAGCTTGTGGGCGGCACTGCCGTAACATGTGCGCCATTCACACGCTCATAACGGTCACAATGGGAGCTGGGCGCCGGCCTGGGATCGGGAGACCGTAGCTTAAACGTTTTGTAAACGGCCATTAGGCCACGGCGATGGCAACCATGACCAAAAATAATAATAATAATAAAAAAAACCCAAAAAAAAGGAAAAAACAAGAACAAGAACAAAACATAAAACCAACCAAAATATAGAAATGTTAATGCATAGAGGGAAAATTTGTTTGCCTTGGGCGTGGTCACAAGACAATGGAGAAAATGTAAGTACAAACGCTCACTGAAGCTGCCCGAGTGTAGACCACATTTGCCAGGGGCCAGGGGCAAGGGGCCAGGGGCCAGGGGCCAGGGGCCAATGAATGAGTGTATTAGTGAAAGGAACGCATGTGGCTTACTTTAAATTGTTTATGAGTGTGGGGCCGACCAGTCTCTTCGGGGAGTTTAAGTAAGAGCTGGTGAAGGGGGGGGGGGGGGGTCATTAATTCCATGAAATGAACACCAACTTGACTATGAGCATAAGTTAAATTTATGTTTTATTTTGCTAATTACCTGCGAGACTGCGAGAAAGTATTATTCCAAGGATTAATGCGAGTGGCTTGCTTTATGCATTTCACATTTGAAGTGCTCACTCGAGCTCAAGGCTCATATTCCCCCAAATAGTGTGCAAGGGAAAATTTGTGCGAAAAATTGTGAAATGAAAATTGTTAGCCGTCTAAACTTATTTAATATATAATTTCAATCATATACAATCAATGAAATCGTTTTTTTCCGGTTTGATATCCGGTTAAGCTTGTATATTTGTCACACAACATTTTTTGTTGTTGTGGAATTCGGTTGCTTATTTTTTTATTGGTTATTTTTTTTGCTTCATTAAGCTCAATTGATATAGTTGAGGTAACAATAAAAGTTACGAATCGGTTACGCAACATTTTTTTTTAAATCAAATGTTAGAGTTGTGGTTCCGGGTCCGGTTCCGCTTCCCGTTTGACAGCCGCTTTTCAGCTCGAATACCAAATTGATCTATATAAGTGTTAAATTAATTACTTATTTGAACTTTGTTTCACCGCCTGTTTTAATATTCTCTTCACTTGCATTTATTTTCAGTTACAGAAAAGGAAATACGTCAATGGTGAGTATGGCATGTGACTGTGATGAAAAGTAACTAAAATAAATATATGATTAATTCTATTTGGAAATATTTGCAATACACAATAAATACAGGCACAAAGGATTTCTAAAAGACTGTCCGAATGGCTTACTCACAGAGCAAGTATGTATTACACACACACACACACACACAGGCACACGCACACTCAGTCATGTTTATAAAGTGAAGCAGATGCTTAAGCGGCTTCAATTCATTCAAGTCATACAGTTAATTAAGTTAATCGCCTAAATATGTGAACACTAATTTCTTGAAATGGCAACAACAACAACGAGAGCAACAACAGCATTTCCTGCAAATTGCTCATGTTCGGCATCCTTGTGTGTGTCTAGCGCAGAACTTCCTTCTGCCAGAATGAATGACAGGCCATTTCAAATGTGTTGACGGCATCGCTTTGCCATTGCTGCTGCTGCTATTGCTGCTGCTGTTGTTGCTGTTGTTGTTCCTATTGCTGTCGACTGCTGTTGATAATGAAATTTATTAATGCGCGCCTCATTGGAAAACATCTCTTAGCACACACACACACATGCATACACACATACACACACACACACAGAGTTAAGCCACACCAGCAGCGACCTAATTGTTTTCCATCTCTTGCCAGGGTTTTATCAAAATCTACAAACAATTCTTTCCACAAGGCGATCCCAGCAAATTTGCATCGCTTGTGTTTCGTGTCTTCGACGAGAACAATGTGAGTATTAAGGCCATCAGCTCTTGTCCTCGCCCACCGCCATCCCCCGCAATTAGCCCCCTCTCCCCCACCCGCCAGCCAGTTAGTCAGCCAATTTCTGGCCTTGCCTCGCAGCCCCCTTGACATTGCTGTATTTCTACGTAAGTCGAGCGCGAAAGTTGACGATTTGAGCCAATTAGCCAAAAAATGCTGTTATATAATGAGGCAGCGAATGGTTAAGCAGATGTGGGCATACCCTTTCAAGCACTTTTATGCCAGCTAAGATTGCCATTTGAGATTTGAGGTTTTCATATATAAATCTTAAATACAATATGGAAACATCCCATAGAAACTTTGTTAGTTTGACAAAGAATAGAAATACTATTTGCTTCGAACATGTTCAAAGATTAAGTTTAGAAAATGAAATTTTGGAATTTATGTAGAATAATAAACCAATTATCAAACTGTGGCAATCTGTATAGTTCCAAGTCGATTTCGATTTGATTATAGACTGCAAAGGAGTCGTAGCAGCTTTTAACTGTTTTTATCGCATTCATTAGAAAGTCATATGCGTACAATGCCCTATTCTTGCTGGCAACCCCTCGGGGGCGACTTATAAAGTCCCCCCCCCCCCCCCCCGCCCAAACCACCTACTTTGATTATTTATGACTTGCGGTGGAGGCGGTGACGATGGCGCCCTAAACTTGTTGTCTGGGTTCTGCACTGATTTGCCATGCTATTCTCCTCCTTCTGCCACCTTCTATTGCTCCTTCTGTTTCTCTTCTGTTCTGTTCTGCTTTGTTCTCTCCTGTTCTGTTCTGTTCTGTTCTGCTTTCTTCGTTTCGTTTCGTTTCGTTTCGGTTGTTTGCATTACTTTTGTGCTCGCTAGGATGGGTCAATCGAGTTCGAGGAGTTCATACGCGCCTTATCCGTCACATCGAAAGGCAACCTAGACGAGAAATTGCAATGTAAGTTTTTGCCTCGATAATAATGATAATGGGAGCAATCAGTGTCGTCATTCGTCGACTCTGCTCTCGACCTCCAATTAATGTCAATTGACATACATACATACATACATACATACATATTTGATTTGTCCTTATTCCGTGCAGGGGCTTTCCGTCTCTACGATGTCGACAATGATGGCTACATAACGCGCGAGGAGATGTACAACATTGTGGATGCAATCTATCAGATGGTGGTAAGTAAACAAGTACAAGTATTCCCCCCAACCCCCCAACCCCCCAACTCTCCAACTGTCATGTCAATTGGTATTGTTGGTCATTGAGCAATTTATGATGGTATTATGGTATTATTTATGTAGGGCCAGCAGCCCCAGTCGGAGGATGAGAACACGCCGCAGAAGCGTGTGGACAAAATTTTCGATCAAATGGATAAGAATCATGACGGCAAATTAACATTAGAAGAATTTCGTGAGGGTAGTAAAGCTGATCCACGTATAGTTCAGGCGTTAAGTTTAGGTGGTGGTTAAACAATTCAATAGAAACGCGCAACAACTACTGTAACAACAACAACAACAACAACAACAGCAACAGCAACAACAACAACAAGAACAACAACATTAACAACAAGAACAAATGTTTAATAAAACAGCAGAGCAGATCAAAATCGCAGCTAAATGTTTCTTAACAGAAAAGAACAAAACAAAACAAAACTAAACAAAACAAAATGAACAACAACAACAAAAAAAGCAGCGCTTTTGTTTTTTTTGGCTACCATATTACACTCTCCTACACAGCAAAACCTATATAACAATGATACAAGTTAAACGATTAAAATAAATGCTACAAATATAAAACAACCGTTAAAGCAATCAGAATCGCCCAACAAAAGTTTCAATCAGCAAGAAAAAACAAAAAGAAAAAATTACAAGAAAAAAAATTCAGTTTCCTCGATTTTGCGCGTCGATTAACATTCAAAATGATAATAATTTTTTGATATATAAGGATACGGAAAACAATTGAAAAATTCATGTACGTATTTACATATGTATGTATTCGTATAAATATATACTCACAAGATCTGTCTACAATCTAGATCGTGGCGTAGGTAGAGCGCAGTTCATAGCAATAACAAATATATATATAAAAAAAAACAATATATATATATAAATATACATAAAATTAATTGTATTAAAAATGCGAATAACGAGAATACATTTTTGAGCATACACCAATTATAAGTAAAAAATACATCAAAATCATTACATACAAAATATAAAAGAACAGTAAAAAATACAATAACATTCACACAAAAAACAACAAAAATTAACGAACGAAGCCTTCGAGACATTTATAAAAATTAACATTAATAATAATAATAATAATGAAACTTAAGCATTCTTGATATAGTAAAGCAAGTAACAATGGATGAATTATATATATATATATATATATATATATGTTTATATTTATATATATATATATATGTACCTCATATGGACATGCGGCAGCAACAGCAGCAAAAAAGAAAAAATAAATAAATACAAATAAAAAGGAAACGTAATTAATTAATTAATTAAATAACAAAAGAGGCATTAATCAATGCCAAGTGCAAAAGCCGCGCAAATTCAACGTCATATTTTCGGTTAGGCATACACACATACACACTTATACACTTATACACTTACACACAGACACATACACACACACAGGCACACACACACACCCACATGCGCAGAGATGAGAGCGCACAAAATCAGTGCTCATCTGTGTTTTATGTTTTTCGAAATTGTTTTTTTTTGTATTTTTGTTGCGCATATTTGACAATAGCCGCCAAATCTTGAATACATTGTTTATTATTGTAATAAAACAAAATCGAATCGAAGAAAAACAGCAACAAAACGCAAGCAACGCACATCTTCAACAATCAAACAAACAAACAAGCAAACAACAAATGTTTAATGCTCTTGAATGAAAAAAGCGAATACTAAGCTCAAAAAGAAAAAGAAACAACAACAGCAACAGCAACAGCAACAAGAACAAGAACAACAGCAACCACATAACCAGCTAGAACAACAACAGCTACAACAGCAACAACAACAACAACAACAACAGCAACAACAGCAATAAAATATCCAGCTCTCTTTCTCTCTCTCTCTGTCTATCCTTCTGTGTGACTAAAAGCCTCGTTTGAGAGCCCAAAACAGATCCATCATGCGATTTAATTTCTATTCTATATGCGGTTCAGCTTTATTATTGCATTGATTTAATAACCCAGTTACTATTTTATTACAATCTATCTATTTATATACATATATATATATATCTATATACTTGAATACATATTTGCTACTTCTTATGGCTAATCATGCACATGGACAGTATAAAACGAAATTACACACACACACACACACACACACACACAAACTCCATTTCGCAAATATTGAAAACTTACTCAATATACATATACAGCTGTATGTGTATGCATATAGTTTATTTATAGTGAAATATACATGCCTAGATTTGTAATGTCTACAAATATGCCCATATTTGTCATCCCATCCATATATACAACCATACCATACCATACCATACCATACCATACCATACCATACCATACCTACATTTTGGACTTGGCTGACACGCATTTATTTTGTTTGATTTGCAACTTTGTCTACTTTAATGAGTGGCCTTGACTTACCATTTGCCCAGTCGCTTCAAAATTTTTTATCGGCACCAGCATCGAATCTATATACAAATATAAATTCATCGCAATATGCTTATAAGCATAAATAATCGTATAAAGTTTTCTATGCAATTTCTGCAATATTTTCTTAATTTTTTTTACAATTCTTTTCGACTTACTAAGCGCACGCCAAACAAAAAAGAAAAAAGAAAAAAGAAAAAAGAAAAAAAAGAAGAAAAAACAAAACAAAAGAAGATACCGTTGATAAAAAGCAAAAGCAAACTGTCGCCTAAACTCAAAAAGCTAAAAACTCAAATAAAAAAAAAACTCAAAAAAACGGCATAGATATACATATACACATATATATATGCATATAGCTATATACCTACCTATATATACTTACATGCTAAAATATACTACCTATAGTAAGCACTATAATCTAAAGAAAGTCAAATAACAACAAACAAAAAACAAACGCTTCTAAGAACCTCACTGAAATTCTTCGAAAACAAGAAATAATTATATATACTAATAAACTAACATATAAATAAATACAATACACAACAAACACACACGAGTATATGAATAAACAAAATGGGAAAATTAATAAGAAAACCGTAATCAATAATTAAATAATTCGAAAGTGATATAGCTGACAAAAAAGAAATGTGTCTGTAGTTTAGTAGTTAAACGTAAAGAAAATAAAATAAAAATTAATAAAGTAACAAATATTATATGAAAGGAAATCGAAAAAAAACATTTTCAATTTTTTTTCTCAAAACTAAGACGCATACAGAATGAAATAGCTGTAAATAAAACAAAAACATTCACTGTCACACGCACACCCACACACCCACACACACACACACACACACACACACACACACAGTCACAACATCACAGCAGCACACCAACAGCTACATAAATAAACTGAGGCTTAGTTAAGGCCCTGAAGGCCCAGAACTACAATATAAGTTTGTTAACACCAAAAATGACGGGTCTTAAGTATCAGTAAGTAAGTAAATTGTTTTTTTTTTGTCGCCATGCAGCTAATCGAAATTGGCATCCAGCAAGGCATTGAAGTCAATTGTAATACAAAGAATGAGTAAAAAATTAGTTACCATACAAAATAGCAAATAATACTTACAAACAGCTAGAAGTAAATACAAAATAATAATTTTTTGAGATGAGCGGTGGCAAATTTCAGACGCCGTTGAAAAACATTCGAATGTCAAGTTAAACGTTTCACAAGCAATATTTTTTAAATATACAATTATATATATACATATATATATATATATATGTATATATATGTGTGTGTGCATGTGTATATACATATATATGAGAAATATTAATATATAAAAATATACAAGGATGTATAGCAAAATAATATACAATACATACAAAAACAAGTTCACAAATTTGACATTTGACAATTGGTAAAACAAAACAAATCAAATATTGTAATAGATATTTTATGTGCAATGTCTGATAAGAACGCAACATTTACATTAAACCGTAATAATTATATACATATACATATATAATATGCATACATATATATACAGATATATGTATATATATATAATTAAATGAAGAAAAGAAAAAAACATACAACACATTTTTAGTGATACTCCTTAGCAAAACTCAAATCTGATTTCTTTGCTAAGAAACGTTAAGAATACAAAACTAGAAATATAATATGAAAAACAAAAACAGAAAAAAGACAAGAAGAAAAATATGAAAAACTATTTCCCTTTTGTTCTGATTTGATTTTTATAACTATTTACTGTTATTTATTATTACAACGAAGATGATGATGATGACGATGTTTATTATGTATACACATACATACTTATATACATACTTACTTATAAACCACAACAAAGAAAAAATGCAAAATTCTTTTACCATATATATTTTTTTTTTATGTAATAAAAAACTAAAACGAAAGGAAACGAAGCGAAAAGGGACAATTTATCTTGTTACTGTCAGAAATATTACTTACTTCAAATAAACATTTTAAAACGATATGCCAAATCGGTGTCTTGTGTGTAGTCCTTTCCCGCAGTCTAGCAACAGCAACAGCGATGATCTTAAGTGCATAACTGCGGCTTACTGCCCATAAAAATGCACGTAAGGTAAGTATATATATATATATATATATATATATATCTGACTCTAACTGTACGTGTTCCCCAACCGTGCCACAAATCCTATCGAGGACTTACCTGAAAAGACCGCTGCGAACCGAACAGCTGTTTGGGGCCCACTTACTGGCCTGGGCGCAACATAAGTCTTTTAATAGGCTCGAGTGGCAAAGTAAACCGACTACCAGCCACCAGCAGCTGCCACAGTTTCTGTTAATTCGGTTTAACGACCATCACGGGCAACAACATACAACAAACGGTTACTCGGCGTATACGCAATTTTACTTAATTACAGCTTGGATCGCTTGGATTGCTTATAATAAATCCGCCATTACATAATTAATGGGGGTCACTACTGGACTGGTAAGTACCTATGAACGACATGGTAATGCCCTGATATCACGCCAAATCAGAGACTAGTTCAAATGTGCAGTTATTAAATCAAAGCTGTCGACTTAATACGCATGGATTTAATCAACTGCTGCATGCATGTTATTATTTCATCGAGTGTAAACGACATTTGAATTAACTCTTTGGATAATAATCCCATAGATTATCTAATTAAATCCCATTAAATTCTTACCTGCAAGTAAAAGTATTTTATCTACATGCATGCAATTATTGCTCCAAATGCAAATGACTTTTAAATCAACTCGGATTAAATCTAATTCAAATAATAGCTATTAGAGAAAGTATTTTATATACATTAATTATGTTGATCCCCGGAATTCTTGATTCATATATACAGCACCAGCGAAAACCCAGTGAAAACTGTCGAGGTAGCTCGACTAGGAAATACCCTACCAGACTTTGTCTATCATCGGTTGTACAAGTCTTAGACTCGCTGTAGGTGTCTTGGTAAGAGAGATATATCATTAAAAATGTGATTTCTGTTGATATTAGAAATCGATCTGTATCGATTTTCGCGAAACTGGAGAAGTTATCGATAAAATGAACTGAACTCGATACATGCATGCTATTAGAAGATTTGTATTCCAAATGAGCAACTGCTGAGCCTGTTTCCAAATTATTTTGCGTTTCAATAATATTTAAAAGGCTTAAATATGAAGGCTTAGTCCTTATAAAGAACAAATGCGTTTGTTTTTGTGCCAGACGGAGAATTAACGGACAAACAAAGTGGGTGACTGGTTGGCTGACGTGGCATTGGACTCTTGTTATTTGTGGTTTGGAGCCAGTTTAGCATTTCGTTCAGTTCATTTAGTATTTAGCACATTCCGAGTTCATTTCGCACATGCAGTTCAATTGTTTCAGTGGTCATTGATTTAAACGGCTCGTTTGCACTTGATTCGATTAAATGTGGAATTTTTGCATATTTTCAGTATCACATTCTCTGCATTTGTGGGTGGATTTCGAGTGCTATGGAACTGATAGCCGCACCCTTGTGCATAAGTTACTCCCCCTCCTGTTTTCCTCGCTGTCTGCCTGTCTGTCTGTCCGTCTGTCTGTCTGTCTGTCCGTCTGGTCTGTCTGTTTGGCTATTGTTGGGTGTGTTGTTACTAAATGTTGACATTTGAATGTGGTCGCTCTAAGTGTGGGTGTTGGTGTAGAAATGGATGGCTTAATTACCTTTTGCGTTTGCGGTTCTCAGTTTGGAGCTGGTAAATCGAGCATGAAATACTAATGGAATCGGAGAGCGTCAGTTTTGGCATTGCGGTGCTTCATGTCACAAGCCACCACCACCTCGTGCATAATAAACTAATTGAAACAATGTCAGATTCTTACTTACTAGCTATGCAAATATCGCACTCTCTCCCTCTGTCTATGTGTGTGTGTGTGTGTGTGTGTGTGTGTGTGTGTGTGTGAGTGAATATGTGTGTTTGTTTGTAAGGTTGCGCGGGCAGCATTCGGCGTCTGTTTATCTAGGCAGCCCAACTATTTATAATGAAAAGGCTGCCAAATAAAAATGAAAATAGCTTTTTCTATGGTTTTTGTATTTGTATCTATAAAATTGACGCTGCCATAGCTCGGCTGCTGCGCAGCTGCTGCGCAGCTGCTGCTCCCAGCATTGGGTTAACAAGCAAATGAACGATACGATACGAAACGATACGAAACGAAACAGATAAATGCTGCTACAATGAATGCCAAACAGTGCCACATGTACATGATTTTCACTCGATGAACAGCAAATTCGAATTATCAATTTTACAGCAAGGCATTTCTCGCACTGCTTGCAAAGCACCTAATTCCAGCCAACCACCCCTCCACCCCTCCACCCCGCCCCACCCAACAAGTTCAGCTCCCAGTTCAACTAAAACAAATAAACAATAATTGGCTGCGTTCAATTCCTCAGCATTTCGTACATGCCTTCCGTTTACTGCCACTGCGACGCGTCGTTTCGGACTGCGGCAGCAGCTGCTGCTGCTGCTGCTGCTGCTGCTGCTGTTGCTGCTGTTGCTGCTCAGTGACGCGCTCATTCCAGACGCTAACAGCGCCAGCGGCAGCAAGTAAGCAATTCCGCATTGCGTCCGCTGAGGTGCGTCGTTTGTTGCCCATTGAATGAGGCTCTTTTGTACACGCAATCCAAATCCCAATTTATTCAATGCGCGTTTCGAATTTTGAAGGTGCTACACAAAAGTCGACGAGCTCAACACATGCCACCCGACTGGAGTGGAAGTTGTAAATGTATTCTGTGTATATGTGTTATACAACTTAATTCCTTACACTATATACCTATTTTGTCATTATCTAGTTATATCGTGGCACACATTAATCACAGTACATCTGTTGTCGATGCCGCGCAAATCATCTGATTTATTGCTGTTTAATTGATTTTTCATTTTCACTGACCTGTTTAACTAATGAGCTCGCTTATTACTGGTAGAAATTGGCAGGCTAATGTATGGAATTCCAATATAATTTCTTCAAAGTGATTTTCATTATTTATTATGCCAAAAAGTTAGGATCGATCATCCCAAAAATACGTATACGTATTTATAGTCCGTAGTTTTTGAACACATGGCAGGTGTGGGAGCTAGCTGGACTGTTATAAATACAAAGCAGAATGATTCTTACACCCTGCCTTGCGTTAGTCCTAGTACATATATAATGAAATCACAATTCATGCTTTCCGTTGGATAACACAGCGCCACCTGCCGTTGCGTAGCGCCTACAAAATTCGCCTTTGCGGCATAGGCTGTGCTGTGCATTGGCTAATTACGGCAAGGAAACTTGGGGCTTGCCATATCTGATGCGTTTTATTGTTTTGCTGTTGTTGCTGTTGCTGTTGCGCCTTTTCAGCATAAAGCTCCGACAATGGGCGTCTCGTACGGGCTTAATTATTTACTATATTTGGGCAGCGAGCCCGATAGAAACTAACGATGCCAGCGTTTGCCTTCATTAAGAATTGTTGTTTCGTTAGTTTATTGCAATTAAGCACTGAGCAACAACAACAACAACAACAACAACAACAACAACAACAACTGTCGGCACTTGCATAAATATGCAAAGTAAATGCTCAATTCCCAATTCTCAATCTACAATTTCTTATTGTAGTTCCGCCCTTGTCGACGCTGTGCCAGCTCTTCCGCTGCTGCTGCTGTTGCCGGTGCTGCTGCTGTTGTCGACGCCGCTGCCAACTGCTACCGGGCGGACTTGGCGCACTTGGCAGATTGGGGGCCACTCGGCAGCCGTTTGCCATTCGCACAAGTTGCATGCTGAGGCTCGATTTTGCCGTTGCCGTTGCCGTTGCCGTTGCCGTTGACGTTGCCTTCTCATTGTTATTTTATTTTCGGCTCGCGTGCGTTGTGCATATTTTAAAGTACATTTTATTCTCTGTTCTTTCCACATTTCTTATTTGTGTGCGATTTGGTTTTGTTTTCCTCTCGCAGCCAAATGGTTTAACTTGGTGTTTGGCTGATCTTTTGTTTAAATTGTTTTAATTTAATTCTTTTCGTGGTGCCGTGCAAATAGCCAACAGTTCGTTTGCTTATTCCGCGCCTCGTCGTGGCCTCTTTAATTAAATGTGCGCGGCAACCCCATCAATGGATTTTTGTTTATGTGTCTGCGGGAGTTTTTTTTCTAGTTTTTTTTGTTCTTTTATCTAATGTCCTGGACATTGAAGCTGTCAAGTGTTGACTTTGTATAACGTTTGTGCGCGGATTTAATTTTGTCACACACACACACACACATATACATTTGTAATTATAATAATTATCACTGTTTTTAATTATCATATTGAATTGTTTAGCCGCAAGCAGCGCTAAAGCCAACCACTGCAAAAACAATTTTGAAAATCACTGACAACGGGCGTGGTCAGAATTGCAGACAGGTATGTTAATACGCTTTTTGAAATTAGCCATAATCCCACCTATCTCCATCTCTTTATCTTTTCCCCATGTGCATGTGGGGGTGTGTGTGGGTGGTGTCAGAAATCTCGCGCATTTCATAATTAAATAATGATGCAGGCAATCAAAATTGTTGCAATGCACGAGATTGCACCATTTGCCTAAACAGACAGACAGACCATTGCGAGGGGCATGGTCGAGAGTGAGAGGATGACAAAGAGATTGCAAATTGGCATAGCACACATACACACACACACACACACATACTGCACATATATACATACACTCAGAAAATAAATCAGCCCGATTTTAGTATATCGCCATACCTTTAGCGCCAACGGTTACTCACCTTATAAATCAGCGAGCATTTTTCTAAAAAACAGTGTTTTTCTTTTCTTAACTCGTGTGTACATTTTCCTTAAAAGTGGAAAAATTGTCAACAAATCTCATTCTCAGGGTGTAGTTTTTCATATTCATTCATTACATAGAATTTTTACATCAGTTTTCTTCTTCTTCACATTTGTATTTTAAGGTTTAACTTATATTATATTATATTCGCATCATTTAATCTACATTCAGCTAAATTCTGACATGATGTAGTCGAGAAAATTTCATTACTTTTCTGCATTTCACAATTTATTTCTTGTAAAAATAAATTCTTTTAAATATTTTATATATCCTATGAAGAGATACATGTATTTCTGAAATATAAAAACTTTTTTCCCTTTGTCTCTTAGAATAAGAAAACTTTTCCAGTTTTCAGAGCAATTTTCGTTTTAGGTGGATTTTCAAAAAAATCAGGGCGAATTTTCTGATAAAAAGAAAACAAATTTTATGGTTTACTTTAATTTTTCCTAAAACGCTCCAAATAATGCTTGCAAATTCCTCAATCAATGTGAATAAAACTTGAACTTCTTCCATGTCGTTGTCTGAAGATAGTTGCCCCAATCTATGCATTTATTAGCAATACTATTATAATTTGGTTTTGGAGTTAGTTTTTTGAACCCCCGCCAGAATTTGATACAAAAGCCGCTGAAATATTTGATTTGGCTACAGTAAATCAAAGCAAAGTTAATTTTGGATAGGTTGTCTCTTGGACAGATGACGAGTGCGTCGCTTGCCGGGGACTGCACTCGTTGCGGGCAGTTGGCCCAGCAGCAGAAAATCAATTGCCAGACGCCATCTAGGAGCTGCAGTGGAGTGGAAGAGTAAATATGGTGAGTGCGGTGGGTGGTGGTTGGTGGGTTGTGGGGGTAGTCTGATTGGACAAATACTTACATGTCACCTCGATGGCGAGCAGGAGCCACGATAACGATGCCGCCGAGCGCATAAATGCAAAAGCATCGTTAATCAGCCATGCGGAAAGCCCAGGACAGTGGTGGAAAATGAATCTTGGCCACGCCCTTTTGGAGTGGGCCACGGCGTGCAGCGCCTGATCGAATATATTGAGAAGTGGTTGCCATATGGACAACAGTACGTAATCCACCACAAAGAGCATGGCGAACAGCTCAATCAGCAGCAGCAAATTCCGCACCACTGCACCACGCCGCTTGATCCACTGCGGCCGATACTGGGCCAAGGTTAGCAGCAGGCCACCCGCAAAGAATATGGTTGACCAACTGAGGGCTGGCTCATCCAGCAGCTCATCGGGCAGCTTCCTGGCAGTGACTATGCGCACCACATGCCACTGGTTCCACAGCATCAGCAGACCCGTCGTCAGAATCAGCATCGATTCGTACAAATCACAGACAAGTTCCGAGGCTCGCCTCTGCATCCTGCGCATGCTCAACGGGGTCATCGCAATCGTTCTTGAGTGGTTCTGGTTGAAGTCCGAGTATGGAATAGGAATTATAATCTGCTACGGAATTGGTATTAGTGACGTTTAAAATTGACATTCGATTAAAGCTCACACTTGACACCTCTGGCAGTGCCATGTGATCGGATCTTTTTGATCATTTGAAACATATTTCAATTTGTACTAAATCTGATATTGACTCATTTATGAAAGATTTGCCTATTTGAGGGAATAATAACTAGTTGATCAACATACTTTCACCTCTCATCCTTGCCACAGGATCAGAGCCTTTTACGTATTTTTGGACGTATTTATTATGTGTGCACTTTGCACCTATTTACAGTTAAAGAGTACAATTGATTTCGTAACGAGCAATTTGTGCAACACAGTTTTCAGCTAGTAACTTCGACTGTAACTTTGTCATTGGTAATTGTATATATCTCTTATATGTATACATATTATATATATATATATATATATATATATATATATATATATATATGAGAAATTACGCATATATATATATATATGAGAAATTACGCATGCAGTTTGTAAAAATGTGCTGGCTCAGGGCACAGGGACTTACCAAAAAATCAATTTCTCTGTCAAATCAGTAGACAGTGTATGAAATGGGGAGCGCATGGTTGTCCACACACACACACACACACACACACAGACACACACACACAAGCTAACCCTTGGTTTATGGGCAAGCAAAAGCTGTCATTACACATGCTCATTGGAAAAGGAGCAGAAAAGACACCCCAATTGCTCCGACCCTTTGGTGAAGAACTACAATCCCTGGCTTGGCTTTGGCTTGCTGGCTGCTCTAACAAAAGTAGTAGTTGTTCTACCCTGTGCCCATCCAACGCATAGAGCGGGCGTATAGCGCACAGCTGTTCAAGTTCTCTACCATATAACTATACACAATTTCTTTAATATCCTTATCGTGGCTAGATAACATGACATGGAGATATCTAGATGCATTCATAATCATGTGAACTTTGCTTGCTTGCGCGATAGGTACCTGTTAGTCGAGCATACCCGACTCGACCTTTCCCTTGGATTGTTGTTGTTTTTGTCGATTCGTATTTTGTGCGCCTCATAAACGGTAGACCTAAAAGTCACCGGCGTCAAGTAAACAAAGCTGCCACCGACTACAAAAATGTCCTCGACGACGGCTGCTGTTGCCCCACGACAATTTGGGGCGCACCACACAAAAAAAGAATACATATGTATGTGATTGTGTCTGGAAGCAAACAATCTTATTGCCTCATACTTCAAGATTTTCCCAATTCATTAGTCAGCTGAGATGAGTTGTAAAAATTGAATTGAAGCACTAAACTCGACGAATAAAAACTACTCCAAATAGTACAGTTGCGCATTTGTTGTTTATTATTTATGTGTCTAAGTATATGCAAGTCATTTATTTATTATTATTTTATTAATTCTCTTTGAACACTGGCAAGTAGTTCATTGCAGTGACAATTCTTATAGATTCACACTGAAAACTAGTCTTTTGCTGTGTATGCGAAATATTTATAAGAAATTTTTTTTTTTTTTTATATTGAAGATGAAAAATTTCTCATTTAAAATTGACAAATTAGTCGCCTGTCAACTATCAGTGTAGTGTGTGCGAGTGTGTGTGTGTGTGTGTGTGTGTGTGTGTGAGAGCTTCTGTGGTGGCTGTAGAATTTTCTCAATACTATTGCCTTCATCTTCATCTTGGGTTCGGCTTGCTGCTTGCATTTGGTCCTGGTCGTCGTCATATTGTGTTTGGCAAATCGTTTGCGATAAAGCCAACTACATAATGTCTCTCTAGGCCAGGGTGAGCTCGGGGCGTAATCGTGGCTTGTGGGCGGGGCGCATAAAAATGCTAAGCTAGCGCTATGCTGGCGTCGCAACGACGCAAACACCCCACTCATATGTACATCTATAGCGATGTGTGTGTGTGTGTGAGGGAGGGAGCGAGGGAGCGGGAGGTTAGACGCAGTATAATGCGCGTTATCCTTGATTGCCTGCTACGATAGGAGGATATGAGACGGCTGCAAACAAGCCGCTCAGCGTTGCTTATTTTCATTTATTTTTTCTCTTTTTTTAATTTTTTTATTTTTTTTTTTATCATTTTTTGTCTGTGAGACTATCGTGATTTTGCTCTTTATTTTGTTTGGTCTTTGTTTTTGTTTTTGCTTTTGTTCTTATGCTTTTTATTTAGCCTTTGGCCTGCCTGCTTTGTGTTGGCCGTGTACTCATCATCATTTGCCAACAGGCCAACAAAGAACTCATTGAAATTTCATTGGTGTAACACACTGCCTACAAGTCAAGCCTAGTTGCCTAGTTGCCAAGTTGCCAAATGGCCAAGTTACCCATTTGCTGCCTGCGCGCAGGCTTAATTGATTTCAAGCTGAAACTGTCAATGATGTTGGCCAAGAGGCAGCTAAGCAACTGAACAAACTGAACAACAATTTTTAATTGTGCCCGGGCTAAGTTGCCGTCATCGTCATCGCCATCATTGCTCAGACTGAGACTAAGACGGAGACGGAGACGGAAGCGGAGAGGAAGAGGGAGAGGGAGACTGCGACTGCGAGGGAGGCCAAAGGCAAATGAGCGAACGCCCCGAGAAGTATGAACGAGGTCAATGATTGTTTACACTACACTCGAATTCTGTTTACCCGCTGCCATCCAGCGAACGACGCACAGTGTTAGAGATTGGTTGAGATGGCGAGACGGCAGCCCGGGCGACTGGGTGACCAGGCTGAGATGGGGCGGAGATGTAGACGACGACTGGGCTGAACGAGTGTTCTTGCTACTTGCTACTTGCTACTTAATGCTGCTGCTGCCGCCGCTGCCGCTGCCGCTGCTGTTGCTGTTGCTGTTGCTCCTAGACACCTTCGAAAGGCCTCCACCTTTGGCTAGGGCCAAATGGCTCACAGGTTGTTAACTGACTCTCGCTGATGCCACATTATGCCCAGCAGCACGTGTGTGCGTGCGTGCGTGCTTGTGTGTGTTCGTGTGTGTGTCCGTGTGTGTGTGTCCGTGTGTGTGTGTGTGTGTTCGTGTGTGAGTGTGTGCACAAACAAGCACATAAATATGTGTGCTTATATTGATTGTGCTCTTGCATCACTTACGCCGCCACAGCCACGACACAGCTTTAAATAAGTAGCCTGATTACTTTCACAATTGACTGGATCAGGTGGCATCTGGTCATTCAAACGCCACACTTGCCGCACTGAAAATGTGAAAGACTTGCCATAAACATTCTAATCAATATTGCCATCCTTGACTTCAGTTCAGACTGCAGATGGCTTTAAGTGAATGCAGTTCTCACATAGCTCTGCATATTAATCGAAATGCTAAGCTATGCAAGACGCTTATCTTGGACACTCCGAGGATTATATATATTTGTGGAACTGAGTTAATTTATATTTTATGTTTTAAGCACATTTGATTAATGAGTTTTGTGTCTTCCAACTGGATGTGAACTAGTTTTCCGATTCCGATCCTGAAACTGAAGTATCAAAATTGCGGTAGAGATTCGGATAATTTTCCACACACAAAAATTACTTTCTCTGAATACATGTATCACAGACTTATACGCATCTAACTAACGGGATCTACCATTATGATGCCCCGCTACGATGTCTTGCTTCCGGGCCACATAATATAAATATTTATTGCGCTTCTGCATTTGTATTGGTAATCATGCGGTTCCGATTCCGGTTCCAATTATGGTTTGACACATTTCTTTTCAAGAGAATATTTTAGATTCGCTTGGGTATTTATCATCATCATCTTTCGGCAGAATGTGTCAATGGCAGCTATTTGATACGTTGCTGAGAATATGATGTCTTTTTGTTTGCCAAATATGAGGATCTCAATAATACGCATTTTTTGTGACATCTTTTTTGACAAATTGTTCAGTGGTCCGATAGTTGTAGTAGACCTTCATCTCTAAAAGAGGACAAGGGCAATATTTATGACAATCCGTTAAATTATGACAAAGTTCTGTCTGTGGAAAGTTCAAGCCGTGTGTCCAAATTTACATTTTCGTAGCTAAACTCTAATTTGTTGTGTATTGCAAATAACTCGTGTGTCTAAAACAAGTGAAAACTCTCTGGAGAAAATAAATAGAATTACGATCATTGAAAGTCTGTTGATTTTGGGATATATTCATATGCTTGTCATGACGAGTCACTACTGTCGGTGAGAGGTACAAGGACCGCTGGAGTGAAAAAGTTGACAGCATTAGTTGGAGTTATGCAAGTAAATAATTGGGGGCGTGACAATTGAAAGCAGTTCTCAATGTAAACAAACAACGCGCCGGCAAATTGCACAAGCCGCTTGTCTCTATTTCTATTTCCATTTCCTTTTCTTCTTCTCCCTCTCTCTCTCTCTGTGTCAAATATTACGCATACGCCACGTTGAGCTCATCGCTTGAGTCTGGCGGTAAAGTGCGGCTCGTGCTGGCGCCGCCATTTGCTGAGTGTGACTGAACTCTCGCCCCGTGGACAGTTGTGTCCTCTGCCTCGCAGTACCCCCCACCCGGCCCTGCTAAGTGCATGCTTCAGAACACTGTTCACACTCAGTTGTGTGTGGGTGTGTTGGGTGTGTTTGTTTGTGTGTGCGAGCGTCGCTTGAAACCACTTTGCAGTCTGTCCATCCATTAATTTCCATTTGCCGAGCTGTATCTCAATAATTATGCTTTGTTGGCTAATGTGACCACGCCCCCTGAATACGTTTGCATTGATGTTGAGAGCCATTTGGCAAACTCTCATGCCGCACGCAACGAATTAAATAATTATGCGCTTAATTATTTTCGGCGAGTAATTTGTACCATACAGTTCGCTCTTTGGAAAATCCAAGGCAGGGTGGCGAGGTATGGCGAAGTTGAGGGTCTTGTCTTGTGCCTTGTCAATATTTAATTGTTTTTTAATTTGTATTTTGCAAATTGCGAAATGGCTGTTAAACAGACAGTTGGTCAGGCATTTAGTAACGCCAGATATACAGAGAAACAGACATAGAAGGAGACAGAGAGAGACAGAGAGAGAGAGAGATCCAAACCATAACAAATAGAATATGAGTGAGATGAAAGCAAACCAAAGAAATCCATTTAAGCCTCTTGTAGCTAAATTGATTTCTCTGCTAAAACTTTGATGCACAAGCACAAAATGATCATTGGGCATATGATGATTCAATTTGTATTTTGAAAACTGAGCAATGCTAGGCCATCATTCAATTCTCGATTTGCACATAATTTTAATCAACTTGTGGCTTTAGCTCTTTGGAAAGAATGTGGCATACGAGCAGCTTGCAGATTGCATTTTAGCCTGAATAATAAGGGTATTCGAATTATACTCTCCGTATTGTGCAACATAATAACCAAATCTCAAAACTAGAAATACACAATTTGCCTACTCGGCCTAGTTGCAAATTATATTTGCCAAATTATATTTGCCTATTCTTATCCCTCTGCACTTGCATTGTTCAAGTTGCAAGTCACTCAATTCGAAGCAGATTCAGCTTGTCTCTTTCGATTTGACACTTTATTAAAGCTATGATTCACTTTGTTGTGACTTGGCAGATAACGAAGAGATCAGTGTCAATTGGGTAAGGTATTCAGTTAAATGTGAATGCATTGCACAAAATCAACCAAAGTAAGGGAAAAATCCTTAAATGTTCCTTTGCTTTAATTTTGGATACTGCAAAGCTGCAGTTACACCCACCAAAAACCCATTAGTGGTGCTATAATATTACTCATGTCAGTACTGAAACTTTAAATGGCTGCTTGAGGAGCTCTTACCATAATTCTGTGACTCCCTCACTCCCTCACTCCCTCACTATCGCTCGCTGTGTCTGTTTCTCTCTGCTCATTAGACCGTTATAACAACTATCGCAACTTGGCAAAGCCCTTTCTTATGCCCATGCACAGGCATGGCACTGGCGCTGGCACAGGCATTCGAGCCAACATACTCTCTCTCATATTAGCCAAACCAAAATTGCATTGCCTTAGTCTAAGCTGCTCGTCGTCGTTTAAAGCAAAACTTATTAGGCGAATTTGTGGGCTTACAAGCTCAGCCCAGCAACATTACCAGCAGTGCCACTAGTCACCACATCAACATCAACATCAACACCTCCATCCACAAGCATCGTCATCGCCATTGCCAACGCCATCGCTCAGGTTGTGTAGCTGGTTCAGTTGGCGCCGGCGGCGTTTGCCATAAACTCAACGGATATTTGTCGGCTGCTTTTCGTCTGCTTTGGTGCTGGGCTGGGCAGGGCTGGGCTGGGCTGAGCTGGGATATGGTTGTGCAGGTCATCTGCCGAGTGCAGTGTGCAGTGTGCAATGTGCAATGTGCGCACTAATTACGACAAGGTCGGTGCACTAATTAACAATGGCTCTGAGCCTGCTAAACGATATGGCGCCCAAGCGGCCAGGTGGACCCTGCTCAAGTACAGCGCAAACACGGCCATCCAGCGACCCTCAGCCAGAGACCAAAGCCCATAGCACAGATATCAGGTAGCAGTTGCCAGAGACCTGGGACCAAAGACCAAAAAACTAAAGAACACAGAACAGAGACGAGTCCGAGCAACACATGTACATCTATTCTATAGCTGCACCTGTGTTTATAAAAATGTGTGTTTGTTATTAAAATAACTATTGTATCTTTTACGAAACTGAAGATTCTTATACCCTCCTCATTATTTATGCATATGTGCATATGAATACTGCATTGAAAAATGCATGGCTATTTTTGTCTGTCTCCCTGCCGGGCTTTAGTATTGGTTGCATCATCAGGTTGCGGATGTGGATCAGCCATTCAGTGAATCGCAGTTGCAGCCAGTGGCATCCAACTCCACCCACTGTGTGGGGACTGGTGCTCGTGGAACTGCACAATATTGTCCACTGACAACGTTGACCACCGGAAGGCATTTTGGCTAAAGGATGACTCTCAGATTTCTGTTGAAACAGTATTTAATTGTGCATTTTTCTGTATTCGGCAAGGATTAAGGATGGCTACTCGCTGTTGCTTGTAAGCAGTGCTCCTTCTACTATATTCACTTAATGTGTGCTCTTCTATGTTGCTTTCAAACTTTGAATTATTTTGCAAATGATTTTGATGTATTTTCTTTTTGTTGTTTTCGCTCTATTTCTGCTGTGGAAAGCTGCTGCAAATGCCATTTACTCGACATGAATATATTTGTATACCATGCTGAACATGGCTCTGTCCATCTGTCCAACTGTCCAACTGTTCAAGTCTCTGTTAAGAGAAATCGGCAAGAATGCACGTAATCCGACCTATATTTCATTTTGGGGGCTTCTTACACCTCTTCCGTTAAGCTCGCTTCTTATACCCAAACTGCAGATATGTTCGCTTATTGGACTCTTAACGGCTTTCATATGCGCTCCAAATCAGTTTTCTTACGCTGTGCTTTGATAAATATTTTGCCAGCTGTAACTGCTGCAAGTTGTTGTTGTTGTTGTTGTTGCTGTTGTTGTTGCTGCTGCCGATGCTGTTGTGGTTGTCGTTGTCGTTGTCGTTGTTGCTTTGTCTGGCTTAAAATAACAACCATCGAGCGGGAGGCGGTCCCTAGTTTGGGCCAGGAAATGAGTGTTGCTGATTTGATGCGATTATATAGATGAGATTTGTGATTTTTTGCTTTTTTGGCTTGAGGGCAGGCGCCAAAAATGGTGCCGCACTGCTAACGGGGGAAAGCTCAAAGCTTGCGATTCAAGAAAAGCTTGTGGTGAGTAAATTCCAAAGAGCGAGAGCGAAACTGAGCGAGAGCGAGAGCGAGAGAGATAGAGAGAGAGAGAGCTCGAAAGCTCATAAAAGGGGTGCCTGTGAGCCTGTGAGCCTGTGGAGGGAGGTTTGCTGGAGTAGGGGCAAGTTTAGGTGGAAACGCGTGGGAGTCGACGCTGCCAATGTCAATTGCTTGTGTTCTAAGTCTGTGTGCAGTATTTTTAAGCCTGTGCCTTTTCTCAACGTTCGCATCCCAAAAACAAAAGAACGCACACACACACATACAATCACACACACACACACACACACACACACACACACACACACACACTACTGGACTGTTCATTCACACAAATGTCCCGTGTATATATTAATGTGATAATATTACTCATACGCCGCATAGACTGTTGGCTGTTCCTTCTTTAATTTTGTATTATAATTTTTTAGGTGCAGGTGTTTTGGCTGTGCAAATTAATAAAAATGATAAGCGACAATAAAAAATATCGTATAATGTATTTAAGAAGCATTGTCTTTCGGCGGTAGGTAGCCGTTTCTGCACATTGGTCCACTGCGGTAGATGCTAATTAAATTTAACTCTTAATTAACTGCATTGAAATAAATGGCTGGCAAATGCCAGACAGCCTGGAGCCAACCCATTTGATGTAAGTTCCCAACTGCTGCCCCCAAATTAGCTCAGTTACATTTTCACTTACATTTACACTTGCACATAATCCACAGCCATTTTTGGCCAGTATTTGCATGGCTTAAAGCCTGTAAGCAAGTCAAAACTGCCACCTTTTGGGCATATTTGCTTGTGATTGAGTATTTTCACTAGATTAGTTGACAGACTTAGAAAATATTTTGGCTTAGACTTATCTTTAAGAGAAAACTTTGCATTTCTTCTGCATTCTGATTTAATAAACATCGTTCAAAAATCAATTACAATCTAAATTAATAATGTAATTTAATTTTTATATATAAATTGAGCCACAGAAGACTTATGTGTAGTCACAGCATATTGTTCGCTTTTAAATAAAGCTTTAATTAAGATACAAATATTCATTTACTTGGTATCTTGGCTGGAAAGCCAAATAATAGTTGACAGTGAATCGATTTGCCCCAATCTGAAATGAAAATAGTAGTGAAATTTTCAACTCAATAATTGAAACAACATTTATGGATTAAGTCCAACTGAAAAGAACTGAAATACGATAAAGATTAAAGATAATACCAATTAAATTTGCTTAAATACTGGTATTTAAAAAGAAATTACTCAAAGAGCTCATATTTGGCAGTCAAATAAACTTTGTGTGACTGTGTGTTCCGGTTATGTGATGTATAGTTGTGCACAACACAGCAAGACACACACACACACACACACACACACACACACACTAGTCTGTTTGCAGTGTGACCAGGCGAGTGACTGCAATTGCATGGCAAACTAATGCAGTGGCTTGCAGCTTTGTGGCGCATTTATTTATTTATTTAAACTATTCTGGCGATATCAATGTTATTTTAGCTAACACCAACGACGGCGACTGCGACTGCGACGCTGTCAGTGGCTGCGACTGCGACTGCGGCTGCGGCTGCTGTGCCCCGAGCTAGGTTGGGCTTTGTTTTTTTGGTCTTCTTCTTTCGGTTATCGCTCGAAAGCTCGCTCCAGGAGCACAACCCGCCCGTAACGATGCGCGTCTCTTCAACTTCAGAGTGCTGAGCTTCGTCGTCGCTGCTCGTCCTTCGCGTCGGTGGTATCAACAAGGACATTCGACCTACTGTTGATTGCGCACCAAAGCTTTTCAGTTGATTTTCAGACCGTGCCACGTACGGAACCAAAGTTCTGCGCTACGGCGGAGTCAAGAGCGAGCGCCCAAGCAGCATGCAGCGTGTTTCTTAAGACCAAAAACTGTTGTTTTTTTTTTGTTGGCCACTCTTAACTCTTACTGTGTGTGTGTCGTGTGGCTCGATTCCAAGCGACTACTATAAGGTATATATATATATATTTCAATCAAACTGCTGACTGACTTCGTATATTTTCTTCATTTTTGTTCCCCAAATTTGCTGTCATAAATGTTGCTCAGTTATTTGTTTTTTGTCTGGTGACTTGTGCAAAATAAAGTTCGGTCGGTCAAGTGTGTTACAACTAAAATACAGATGTCAGGCGATGCCAGTCAAAAGAACGCGGCTACTTTATTGATAAAGCCAACACACACAGCTATACTGCTTTATAAAACCACATACACACACACACACACACACACACACACACACACAGATTGAGAAAATAGACTAAAGGATGAGACGGAGGGGCGACAAGCTGTAGGAGGACCACACTGAAAAACGAGTCTGACAACTTAACGACTTACTTAGTCAAATAGAGAGGTACGACGACACAAAATAACATTGCCCAAAAATATAACGAGTGAGTGACACAAGCTGAGCGAGTGAGTGAGTGAGTGGGTGAGTGAGTGAGCGGGAGGTAGGGACAGTGCCAGAGACAGAGATAGAGCTAGAGCTAAGCGTTGGCTGCATAATAAGTAGGAGTAAAGAGCCAGCCTAATAGACTGCCCAACCAGGCCATAAAGGGTAACAGTCACACGCAAACACACACACACACACACACACACACACACATACACTCATACATACTCACCCACTGGTGTTGTCTAATAAAATATTCAATTTTTTTTTCCTCTTCATTTTTCTTGTGAGTTTTTGGTTTGGAGGGCGAAAGGTGGCCGAAAAATGTGATGCTGCCTTTGGGCCTTCATTTGCTCTTTCATTGCTGTTGCGCTTTGTCGCCGTTGTTTTTCATATCGTTGCTGTTGCTGTTGCTGTTGCTGTTGCTGTGGTCGCCAAGCTCGCGTGGCATACGAAATTGAATGAATATAATCAAATCAGAATGAAAGAGGTTATGTAAATGCTTCGGCTCACGTGTGTCGGCCCCAATGTTTCTCTCATTCGCGCTTGCTTTGCGGCTGCTGTTGCTGCTGTTGTTGTTGTTGTTGTTGGCTTTTCTCCCGCTGTTGCTCTCCTGGCCAACAACGATTATTTATATAGTACTATGTCAGCAAACTTTCCTCTAGCCGTTGCTGTTGCTGCTGTTGCTGCTGCTGCTGCTGCTGCTGCTGCTGCTGCTGCTGTTTTTCAGCCAAAAGTTGCCGTGGTTGGTATTTGCATAATTTACAGCGCCAGTTAATAGCCAAACACATGTGCTGAAATATTTCGTAGTCCGTGGGCCTTTTCTCTTTTCTCTTTTATTTTTTATTTTTTATATTTTTATTTTGTGGTGGGTCTGGCTGCTTTTACCAAACGTTTTGTTTCGGTTTCGGTTTTTCGGCTTGGGCTTACCTGCGGCTTCTTTGAGCCGTGTTCTTATCGGTTGCTGGAGCTTTAGCACTTGCATTTTAAAGATTATAAGCTCGACATTGCTTATATATGATACTCACATGTGCGTAAGACATACACACAGAATACAGTACACTCGGTGAGTTACAAGCCAAGTCAGAAATTGTAAATTGAAAAATCTAATAAGAATAAAGAAAGAACAAAATATGAACTGCAATCACAGCCAAATATTTCACCAAGGAGAAGCAATCGAATGAGGGAAGCACAAGTGGAATATAGATAGATATAGAGGCGCATAGGGGATGTGGAGCTGAAGTCAAATCTGGTTTTCGCTTTTTGCATACCCGTTGGAAACAAAAAACAAACACCATCCACCGTTAACCCAAGACCTTTGCAGACACCCAAAAATGCAGGACGTGGGAGGGGAAGCGAGTGCCTAGGAATGGCAATTAGTTTGCTTGTGGAGAGGGAAAGGATGGGGCACGTGAATAATTGTGTGCTTAGAAATTCCATTCAGCGTGAAACAGGGTCGAAAAAGAAGAGGATATTTTGGCTTATACTGCTAAGCATTAATAACTGCGCTTGTAGTCTTAGGTAATTGAGTTGATAAATTGTTAATAACACCACTAAACAAGCTGTTTATTAATTATGTACTTAAAGTTAAGTATATATATATGTGTATATATATAAATAAGTGTATTTTTCACAACTTGTTGATCGACTCAGATTCGATGCTTGTGCTAGGAGAGAGATTTCAGTTCAAGCCGTAAATATTAAAATAATATTGATTGCTTTTTTGTTGGGATTTGATTGATAATTTGATCATCTTCATTAATTCATTTATTTTTGCAGATTTTAGTCAGACTTTCATCATTATCTTGTAGAGGTTATTATAATTTCGCTGTCTAGCTTGTAACTGTAGCAGTTTGTGTGGACATCGAGCCCATCGATTATATATATTCTTGATCAACATCATTATATGGCGACTTCCGATATAGCCACTTCCGTCTGTCCAGCCTAGTTCCTAGTCCCTCAGTTTTTAAGCTTTCATTAAACTTGCCATATATCCGTCTTTCCGTTTCAAGAAGGAGATATGTCGAAAGATGTATGAAAAACTTTTCTGTTTAGCCAAGTGTATTTCTCACATTTAGACAAAAAAAAAAAACATAGAAATTCGAGTAGTCACATTAGTCCCAAAGCAACAATCAGTCTAAGGTGATACAACTTTTTTACTTAACGAGTAATCCCACAAAAAACTCAACAATTAACGGTTGGACAAAAAATTATCAATATTGGACTTCAAAATCATATAGCTCCCATATAGAACCACCGGTCGATCTTATAAATATATACTGAAATTTAGATGTCGGCAATTTGACTCCGTTCTACAAGGGAATGCAATCTTTGACGTGTCCAATATAGGATGCCATTCTTGTTCTTATTTAGCTCCACTAATATTGTTTAAGTTCTGTGCGGTTGCCTTTCAAAGCTGCTTAAATTCTATAAATAGTGAGCCAAGCTGTAGCTCTTATGCAATCCAAATAGTTGACCATGTGTAATGACTTCGTTCCACTCAGTTGGCATTTAAGTTTTCGCCTCGTTCACGTTTGATAAACCCACAACACAACTGCGAAAACGCATAAGCCCGGTTAGTTTTCTTGTGTGTGTGGGTGTGTGTGTGTGAGTGTGTGTGTGTGTGTGAGGAGGCATCGTCAAGCAATTAGTTTGGCAACCACGTCAGCGGTGTGTGTGCTCTGGCTGCCCAGGCCAAAACAAATTGGCTTACAGCTCGACTAGGCGAAAGTTGTGAGCGTATCTTCTAACTTGTTTACAAGTCGTTTGGCAATTATTCAATTAAATGGCGCCGCCAACAGTTTTTTTTTATATAATTTTGACGCACGAGCCAGCTAAAGTTGAAATGCATTTAGAGCTAAGCGGAAATCGCGTAATGCCTGCCACCCGGTTGCTGAAGATGGGCAGGTTTCTGGATCCCAGTTATTCGGTTCAGAGTCCACGTGCAATTTGCAATTGGGCTGTCGTCGGCCTTAAAGGTATGCTCAGTTTTCTTTCCTTTCAATTTCCTAGACTGACAGCTACAGATCCAGACGCCTAGAGCCTTTGACACAAACAACTTCCGATAGCCACGTGAATGGGGAAGTGGTGGGGTGGGGTGTGTGTATGTGTGTGTGTGTGTGTGTGTTCTTTTGAACGGGATGGTTGGACAGCTCGTTAGCAATTGCATCACAGACAACATCCAAAATGTCATGCCCGACTTTGTCCGTCGCTGTACGACCCAACCAGCCAACCGCCCACCACGACTCAGCTGTTATATGTATATTTGTCTGCTTGTATATATAAGTATATGTGTATACATGTTTTTGGGTCCTGGCCCATTCAGTTCCGCATCATTTGTGCTTTTTGTTTACCTAAGCGGCAAGCGGCTATTTGTATGTTGTCAAGCGAAAAATACGAATTTCAAAAGCGCAAATATCTACATACAGAAATATATACATACAAACACTAAGGTCCTTCTGTGTACGCTTCCAATGATCCTTGATGGCTGACATAACGAAATGCATTTTCACTCTCTTAAACGGAGTGCCCTAAATGGCTAAATTGTGCAGATTAAATATTATGTCAGCTGTAATCGATAGTGACAGGAAATCTGCAGAGAAGATGAGAATGCAGTTAAATTTCATCTATGACTTTTCACAAGGTTGGCCAAAAAATTCGAATTGTGTGCGTTGAAACTCAAAGTCAAATTAGAATTTAAGAGAAACTTCAAATGATATTATTGTTGGAAAGGAAACTTAAGCGAGAATGGCAATCGCTGACTTGTTGCAAAGTTGGCAAAAAGCGATAATTTCGTATAAACATTTGATGAGCTTAGAATGCTTGCTTGGATAACATATTAAATAAATACTTCGTACATTTCAATGGGCCTTATCTCGTTTTTTCTTTTTGCAACTTGTACTAGCAGGCTCGATAGGCAATTCAGCGAACAAGGAGACAACGCCCCAAGGCGACTATTAACTTTGGGCCACATCCGCGGAGGATTGGCAGAATGTTCGTGGCTGTGGCCAGAGTTCTTGGGCCTGTCCACACGTTGTCAGAGTGCCCCTGGAAATTTCATCAAAAGTTGTCGCCAGCATCGTTTCTGCCTCATCTTCATCCCCATCCCCATCCCCATCCCCATCCCCATCCTCCTGCTGTTGCTCCTATTCATCCCGCATCCGGCATGTCGGAACATGGCCGTCAAATTTGTCCGCAACACGTAAAATGGAATATGAAAGTGGCAGCGTGCAAAACAAAAGAGTCAGAGAGACAGATACAGAGCGAGAGAGAGAGAGAGAGAGAGAGAGAGAGAGAGCGAGAAGTTGACAAACTCTGAGAGGGAAATAGTTAAGTTTTATGATTGCGTTGTGCAAGTTGTGTCTAATTTGTCATTCACTTAAATGTTTATCATTTGTGCAGCAGTTGCTGCGACAGCTTCTAATTATGGTTGTGGTTTTGAATTCATGGCTGTCGCGTGCATCAATCAAGATTATTCCATTTTAATGCCACACATATGTAACAGAGAGAGAGAGAGAGAGAGAGAGAGAGAGAGAGAGAGAAACAGAAAGGGACATGCATATCTGCGTGTACACTTCTCATATTTAGTTTCAATTGCCAATTGAGAGCCAATTAAACAGTAACGCAAATTTTGCAACAAGATATTAAAAAAGTTTGTTTCGCGAATTTTCGCGAGGAATTATTAAAATTTTAATTACTCAACTCTGTGGCAAACTTTTCGTCATCCCATCAGCATTGTCGACATTTTCTGTCGTTGCCGCAAAGGTAAAGAATTCAAGAGCGAACCAAGCCATTTCATCCCATTTCAATTTCAAGTCGTCGACTAAATGCCCTTTTCCAGATTCTCATAGATTCTTACAAAATGTGTGTGCATCAAGAAAAAAGAAGGCATTGGAAACAATAAGAATGAATTCAATAATTTTAAGTTCTAGAGTCATTGAGAAAATAATGAAAGTTAAATTCAAAATTAGTCCCGAGTTAGCAAACCGAGAACAGCAAGTGCAACTTGACATAATTCTGAAAGGATTCCTTCAATTTCGTAAGGGAATAAAAAATATAAGCTGACGGAATGAAAGTTGCATATCTTAAAGAAAAAGCTCAATTTGTTTTTAATATTAATGAGAGAATTTTTGCAGAGTATTATATTAAAAACCTTAAGGAAAAATGCACCAACTGACTGACTGACTGAGTGACTGACTGACTGTCGGCAGTTTCTTTTGGCAGCGGCTTGGCATTGTGAGATGTCCCTGGTTGCTTCAGTCATTGCCGTCGTCCATGTCGCTGTGTGTTTTGTTGTGTTTTGGTTAGGGCCGCACACCAAAACACACCAAAACACACAGACACACACTCACACACAATACAAAAACGTCGCTGACATGCTTAAATATCAAAGTACCTTTTGCTATTCATCAGCGGAACGCGACGCCCTATGGGTATTCAGTGGGGGTAGCCCTTGTGCTGTGCGCTGTGGGCTGTGTGCTGTGCTCTGAATGTGGCAGGTGCACGGGCTGCGGCAGCTGCATGATGAATGACGTTTCGCCTTGACAATATGCCTGCCTCTTTGCTGATAGTATATGTGTGTTTTTGTCTGCTTATGTACATATCTATCTATCTTAAATCTCTTGTCGCTGTTGTTCTTCCAGATCGAACCACAGCCAAATTGGGATAAGACACGCGCCTTCAATTACCTGTTGACGTTAACAGGCTCGTTGCTCGTAGCTGACCCATCGGCCGAGCGGGCATACGCAGCACTCCAGAACACCACACACCACACACACACACACACAGACACACACACACCCTCAACCACAGCCACATACGAGCAGCAACGCAATCTCTGCGGCAACACAATGGGCAAGAAGAACTCTAAATTGAAGCAGGACACCATTGATCGTCTGACAACAGATACATACTGTGAGTATAACGATAGACCCCAGTGTACCCCAGTGTACCCCAGTGTATCACTGTATCCGTGCACTTGAGCCGGCCACAAATCATGTTGGGCGTTGTGCGTTCCAGCCTTGAACTCTATATGAATTATGGGGCGGACCATTAAAAACTCTTGAAAGCCATTTTGGCAGCCGAAACGTGCGCATTATGTTTCTGACTTATAGTATTTAAGTGTTACTCCCATTTAAGTGTTCAAAGAAATGCGAATAGCTGCAAAGCTGAACGAAGCTAGCCAAAATGTTGAACGGAATTGAAAATAAGGCCAGATTGTTTAAGACAACGTGTTTCTTTCTTTTGCTTTTTCGTTGGCAACAGCCCATAAGCAAGTGTGGATATGTGTATAATAATACAATCTGTGAGCTTTCAAAGTAATTTTTTTTACAAATGTGGTTTATAAATATGGTTCAGCTGAACCACAATTGCCTTAATTCATAATTCGATATATATTAATTAATTTAACACTTGTGTGAAAGTGATGCAGCCACAGTTTGAATTCAATTCGGAAAGGTTAAATTTGTTATTTTTACATTTATTTTTAATTTCCCATTGAAGCATTGATCAACGTTTTCAACGTTTGCAAACATGATATAATTAATCAGCTAGATTATATTTGTTGCGACTTAGTTGTGCTTCTCTGTTTGGTGGTTAAATGCTTCGTGCTCCATACCCATCATTATAGCCGTATGTTAGCAATGAGGTCCTTTTTATAAGCCTCTTAGTTTTACTGGCTGCCCAGGAGCTTTTCGGTTTGTGGCAGAAACAAGTTGAAACCAGCGTAGGTCTAATAAGTGCAGGTTGCACAAGGCAAAAGTTTCCGAGTGTTCGAATCGCATAACAAGTCCGCCAACAACATTTCATAGCATTTCGATGGCAGCTTACGGTTTGCTGTCTGCTCATCAGCTTTAAGAGCTGACGGAGCATTCTCTATTGGCCATCGCCTGAAGTGGAAACATTGTTGGCAATGCACTTATAGATTCAACAACAATTGGTCTGGAAACTCTACCGTTTTGTGCTCAATGCTTCAGGTAATATTCCCCACTAAATGTAAACCTTCAAAAAAATGGAATCAACTGAATCACAACAATGCGCAATGCATAAATGTTAATGTATACATTCAATTTCGATAATACATTGCCAGATAAGCCAGATAATTCTTCAATTATATATGCGAATTCTTTGGCAGATTATGGCATGCGAATAGACAATTTCTGTAGCCATCTCTATTTGCTTAGTCAGTAAAGGCGCTTTAGAGTGCAGTCGAGCAAAAACATTGTGAAATATGGACAGCATTTGATTACTTTTTGCCGCCATTGCAATTCACTGGTACTTACGACATTATATGGGCTGTGTGTGTGTGTGTGTGTGTGTGTGAGTGTGTGGCACTTTCATGTCAATTTCGGTATGTGTTACACTTCGACAAACAGTCGCAGCAAGGCGACAGCAAATCGCGTATAAAACTGAAATGCAGACAGCATCATTTCAGACCAGAAGCAGGAGCCAGACTCTGAGCTAGACCCAGACCCAGAACCAGACTGAGACCCAGATTGGTGCCTGGTGCCTGGTGCCTGCTCCTTGTCGCACTGTCACATTTGAACTGCAGTCATTTGGCACATGCTCTTTGCTATGCAAACACACTCACACAGAAAATAGTGATGCTTCTCCTGGGTGTATCCTATCCCCCTATCCTCTGCCCATGCCCCCCAAAACGTCTGCCAGTTCATTTCGCACGCATTGGCATTCAGTCAGTTGGGGCACTCAAATTTCAATTCAATGTTGAAATTATTATTGCACTAGTTGTATTTGTGTTCAATGGTCGATGGGGGCAGCCCTATTGTCACGTTATCTCTCTCTCTCTCTCTCTCTCTCTCTCTCTCTCTCCTTCT
Source organism: Drosophila macrothrix (assembly GCA_035042055.1). Taxonomy (NCBI): domain Eukaryota; kingdom Metazoa; phylum Arthropoda; class Insecta; order Diptera; family Drosophilidae; genus Drosophila; species Drosophila macrothrix. The sequence goes on along the minus strand of JAWNLX010000587.1, from coordinate 958,116 downwards.
CTCTCTCTATCTCTGTCTCCCTGCCTCACTTCCCCTCTTAGGATGTGTATGTGTCAGAGTGGGCACTCAGCTTGTCTCGTCGTGACAGTATGTTTGGCATTTAGCAGTGGAAATCAAACGTGGAAAAGCAACAAGCAACCAGAGCACTAAAAACGCACTCAAATGTGCCCCACTATGCTCCCGATAACGACACCACCCCACCCCGTCCCCCAGCCACCCCACCTATTTGCCAATGACGTCTCAAGCGCTTGTTCCTGTTCAACCATCATTCCATTGCTGCTGGCGCCAGTTGCACAGTGGACCAAGGGGTAGCTGTCACAGCTAATTGTTGACATAATAAATCATGAATCATATCAATACTGATCAATAATTACATAGCATGTCAATAGAAGATTTTGTTTTTATTTTATGTATTCACATTTTGCGTATTTATTAATTTCCCTCAAATTTCGCCCTTCTCGCCAATAAAGCCATTATATTATATATTAATATGTTGAGTACATGCATATGTGTGTATATATATATATATGACATGTATTTTAATTTATATTAAAAAGGCATAATTGAAATTCAAATTCAATTATATACCATTAAAAGTGATTTATATAATTACCATTTAAAACGAAAAGCAATAAAATAAAGATAATAATTAACTTGTGTATAATAAAACGTAAAATGGTTCAATATGCATCGCCAGGATTGGGGAAAGAATCTCGTTCAGACCAAAAATCGTTAAAATTGTTAATGAATATCACATAACTTATTAAGATTAGGCAAAAAGTGTACGATAATCGCTATTGTCGTTTATTGAGCAACTTCTTTCATGGTTCAAAAAAGAAACAATTAAATTTGTGATACATTTTGGACTTTGTTTTGCACGCTGTTCGAGGAATCAAATTGTTTGTATGTTTACAAATATAGTCAAATTTGAAGAGTCAAGCCAAGACTCCCCAGTATTCCAATGCTTTTGGGATAATGCATAAAAATTCAAATTTAAAGACTGAGTTGGGACACTGTTTTTATTGCAGTCCCCGTGCCACTGTCACAATGTCAGTCCCCGTCCAAATACCAATTCCAGGCTCGAACATGATGCACATGTTGTAAATAATTTGCTAATGGCGCCATCGATGCTCTCACAGCACAGGAGCACCAGCAGCAACGACTGGCTCCGAAGCTCTTCGACTTACCAGTTCTTCAGCTCAATAGCTTTGATAGCAACACATGTGTGGAATTGTATATATATATATTTATATATGTAGTGTCAGTCAGTCAGTCGGTTATTCAGTTATTCAGTTAGTAATTCTAGTCAAAGCAGTGCAGAGAGAGAGAGAGAGAGAGAGGGAGATACTGCTGAAGAGCAAGAGAGAGATGAGAGGAGAAGGAAAATGTAGGTGGAAAAGCGCTGTGAAGTCGCTGAAATTGACAAGCAAATGACAAGAAAGAAAATTATCAAATTGCCTTAAAATGATGTTCAGCGATGCTTAAGTATAAAGTAGCAAGTTAGGACAGCTTGCAATTTGCCAATTCCCTTTTTATCCCTATTGGCCCTCCCACTTTTTGTCTCGGTAATCTTCAGATATGATTCAGCAAGAAGAAATTTAAGACTGCCCCCACTCCTTATTTGGATGCCTTCGTGTTTCTTATCACGCTTGGCTTTTGAAGCTTAGTTGGTAATGGGTTTTTAGTTACATGTTGCATTTACAAACTGCATACAAATTTCAATTAAAATTGCATGAAATGTGCCAAGGCGCATCGAGCAATTGTATACCAATGCTCGAGGGTAATTAATTGGTGCATTGTTAAGTGATTGCCAAGCTAACATGGACATGCAATGCAACAGGGTTCTGCCTTGGCACATTAGAGTCGAGTTCAAAGCGAGTCATTGGCCAATGCTGGGAGTCAAATACATACGGACATAGGTACATCTGAAGTATATAGTTATCTTATTATTAGAACTACTACTAAAAAAAAAAATGTGTCCCAGATAAGGCGGAGATTAGTTCCTGATTGTTTTTCAGTGGTAAACTCCATCCATATTTATATTATTATTATATATATATATTTGTTATTGGCATCATATATCGAAATATGGCAATTCAGATGTTCATATTTGAAATAACTTCAATATGGTTTTTCGCTGGTTGCTAGTCAACTGCTTATTTATTCTTTTATACAATCTGATTTATTTCGAATTCCATCGCAATTCTAAGCAGCTGACTGAACTGTCACTGTGAATCTCGCCCTGAAGATGCATCCCGACAGGATCCAAAATATAAAAGAGTATATAAAAGAAATGTGAAAAAACCATATTTGAAATTGAAAAAGAGGTCGAACATAATTATGCCGTTTGTGTCAATATGATTTGTAGATAGTTTCATCCATCGCCCATGCGATGGCACTTATCTGTCAGTTACGATGAAGTGCAATTAGGTATTAGGATAAATGGCGTATTTGTTGCGCCACTCGGTGGCGTGCTTGCCACATATTTAAGCCCAGCTTGTTTACAGGGTATTCTTAATGAGCTTTACGGTGTACTCACATCATAAAGTTGTGAGGCCATGGCAAACAAATACAAAAACTTTTCCGTCTCACGCACATGACACACTTGCACACACACACTCGCACACACACACACACACACACCATCAGCAACACACATCACATATGCGCATGCAAATTGTAGCTGGTTTTTCCCCTTATATTTTGTGAATTTTGCTTTTTGTATGGGTGATGGCAGCAATTCATTAATTAGCATGTGGCCACTCCCAGGCGACGGCTGAGTCCTTGTTTCGTGCTATGCATGTAGGTGTGTGCTCTTTTAGTGTATCAGTGTGCGTGTGTGTGCTTTCAAGGAAGTTAAATTAGATCAATTTAAAATTAAATTAAATACAAAAAGTCAAAATGCCGTGCTTGCTGGCCTTTTGCCGCTGGATCTGTTCACAGCAGGCACCCAAAATGCTGCCAAAAATGATTAAATAAACACTGCGAGCCACAAATGACTTTTAGCACAAGAAAAAAGGGACAAAATACCAACAGCGAATTAAAAAAACAAGCAAGAACGCTTATCCTTGGCACGTCGAAATTACACACCCTTGCAGACCGGAGTTAATTTGATGACTTGAATTGAATATACCGCGTTTTTGTAGTTAGATTGTACCCGAAGAGATTGGATGTATAGTCATCTCAATCTCGTCAATCTCAGAGGAACTCATGGCAGCTATATGATAATAATTGTGAGTTTAATCTGTGTATAGTGGTAAAAAAAATATTTCTTAATACGAGAACAAATCTGTCGAGCGATTATTGCCAAGGCAGCTGTAGCAAATAGTGGTCCGATATGGTTGATTAGACGTCATAGATAGCATTAAAATTGAGGCAAATCGGATACAAATCGGATAAACATAAGTGCAGACATTTCACATTTCATGAGAAAATTATAATACCCTCAACGAGGGTATAAAAAGAAAAAAATGCCGCCTTGTACAAACAAACATTTAAATCGAAATGATTTTTATATTTTTATTTTTTTTTGGTACTGGCTCAAAGATTATATGGGTAGATGACGTACAGCAGGTGGGGTCCTCAGCAAGAGTGTGTGTGTGCCGGGGGGTGGGGGACTGGATCCTTGAGTGGCGCACTCAATGCGCCCGGCTATGAACTAATTTGCTTTAATGCTGGCGGCACTGTTCACACACACACACAGACACAGACACTCACACTCTTGCTCAGTGGGAGATACCCATCCACATGTATTATTCATGTAGCCGCAGTAAAGTCCTCGAACCTCGTCGACATCAACATGCCCCGGAGTTAACTTGGCCGACGCGTTGGCGTGCGTAGACTTTCAAAAGGGGCGCTAGTGGGTTCAATGGGTTTGTGGCTGCGGTTGGGCTCTGCTTCTGCTTGTGCGGCTTATAATGAGTTATATATTTTGATGCTAGGCAACCAGGGACCTTTTCAATTTGTACTCAATGGCTGCGGCTCACTTGCATTGCATTGCGTGCAAAGACTCTGACGGCCACTGCCCCAAGTCACAGCTCCCCCTCCCAAGCACCCACTCCTTACACAAGTTCCAAGTAAATGTTTTAATGCCCGCGCAGCGCTCGCAAAGGATATGTTGCTGGTTGTTGTTGGTTGGGTGGAGCTCTTAATACTATTGCAGCAGCTCAAGAGTTGCATATTCCAATTAATACTATACATCGCATATTCCGCATAACTCAACTGCCTCTCCTGCATATCGTTTCAAAACAAATTGTACAACGAGCTTAATTGCAAACTCTCAAAGAGCGTATCTCCTAATGAGGGATAATCACTTTATATAATATTAGCAATTAAGTGGCATCATTTTGACACAAATAAGACTGCTTTGATAGGCTGCACAATTGGACTTTAGCAGCGCGTACCGTATTCAGAAATATTATATGCATTTTATTCATGCTCAATATACACAAATACCAATTTAAGAGCTGATCCTATATATTTAGATACATAATTGTATATTGGACACATGTTTGACAATGCAAATGTATAATGCAACGTGAATGTTTTCGAATGATGCCTCATTGCCAGTTTTCAGTCCAGTTAGCACTGAAGCATATGTATATATATATATATATATATGTACATAATGGTTAAACATTCATATGAAACTATTGAGCTCTTTTTAGTTGTATGCTTTTCGTGAAGTCTTTCTTGGCTTAAGTCATACACCTTTACTTGCTACAAAACTGAGGCCCAAAGAGTAAAAGAGAAATATTTGTTTTTTAATATTTCTTTGTTTTTCTTCCACAAAAATGGCGAAATGTACACAAGTACATTCATACATACATCCATATATGAAACATTTGTTGGATAAACTTTTAAATACATGAACTATGCCAATTTGCTCGGATATATGTATCAGAGGAGGTAGAAACTAGTTGTTCATCGTCCTTTTGCTGCCTTGCAACAAAGAGTTTCCAAATAGTTGACATAAGATGAATGTTTGCGCAAATATTGCTCTTTTTCATATAGTATATATGGTTTTCGCAACAAGCAGCTACTTTCTCGCTTCAGCACACAACTTATCTAGACAATGGTATGTCCGAAAGGGTATTCCATCTTTGTTATTCTTCATAGAGTAATCATTCTTATTTTTCAGTGTTTCTATTTCATTTGTAAAGTGGCATGCGAAAAGAGCGTTCGTTTCGCCTCCTAAGTGCAGACGTGCATGCAACACACGCGCCACAAAGTATACTATAGATATGCCTCAATATACTTACACATATACACACATATATAATATCATACTTATGCGATTGAAAATACCGCAGAGCTTATGCAGGCATTTGCGTGATGGTGTGTGTGTTGGGTGTATGCGACTGCTACCTGGTAATAAATTAAATGATTTATTAAATGATATGCGCTTTATGCAACTGCTTACACACATTACACTCAGCTACACCATTGTGTGTAAGCCATTATGTTGGTGTGGGGCTCGTCAATTTTGAAGCTGTTTGGCCGGTTAAGATGCCTAAGCCTGTCAATGGCACAACATCAATTTTTGTGGCAAGTTGAAATAGCCCGAAGTGGAGCTAAGCTGCCATAAATCAGCGGCTGAGCCAAATTACTTGAGTTGCCATTGCTAAGTAGAACCCATTGAGTTGGTGCCCGATCCTGGGATCTGGAATGTGAGGCAATAAAGCAAGAGGTAAGTAGCTCAACGGCATGGGTCTGGGGTTCAATGACTGATTTTCACATTGGCCAAAAGTCAGAGTAATGAGTTATTCGATTAAATTCCTACCATTCAATGTGCCCTTAACAGGAGCTTACTACTTATCTATATGATTAATAATAGCACTTTAAGTTTATCATTAACTTATCGCTTGTTCTGTCTCTCTTTTCAGTTACGGAAAAGGAAATTCGTCAATGGTAAGAACTTTTTGGTTATACCTATTTGGCAGCAATGCTCAAATGTTATTTGTCACTATCCTACTTAGAGACTGTCCTCTCTTCGAGTATGTATAATACACATGAAACCAGGTCATTTATATTTTTAAAAATAAAATCTTATCATTTAAATCATTTAATCACGAAATTTCGTTTGATTTTTCCGCCGTCCAATTAATAAATGCATGAATAATGCAATTAATGAGGTTCGGAGCGGTTCGAACCTGAATATGCCGCAGCATGTAAATAGGATGGAGCGAGGTTGCACACATTAATTAGCATTAAAAAATGCACCAATCTTTTGACATCAAATTGAAATACTTGCATTAACAGACATAATATATACACACTTTTCTCATTTGTGCGCAGCTCTTTTTTCCGCAGAAGTTGCTGGTTGCTATCAATACCAATATCAAACTTATTTACATCTATCGTATGTGTCCATATGTATATATGTACACGCACACATACGTACATACATACATACATATATTACTATTATTATTACTTAATAGTTTAACATACATTTGCATATTATTTCGTTTCAAATGTGTGGTCAACAACTTTAACTGTTCGTCTCTTCGGTATGCTAATCTTAAACCAACTCTCTCTCTCTCTCTCTCTCTCTCCCTCCTCCTCTTTCTCTCTCTTTCTCTCTTTCTTCCTTTGTCGCTCTTGGTTTAACTGTATCTCACTGAACTGTAAACTGTGCTATCAAAAAAAAAAACAAAACAAAAAACTACAATTTTAATATTTGACTTCCGACACGAAAAAGGCACAAAGGTTTTCTCAAAGATTGCCCAAATGGTCTGCTGACTGAACAAGTAAGTACGAGCCAAGAGTCAATCGCTGAATGTTTGCATCACATTTTATTTTAAGCTACTCGTACTCAATCAACTAACCAAAACCGAATCCTATTAAAACAAAACCATAAGATCATAACAAAACAAAAATAATGAAAGTCTGTTCTTTTTCATTTTCACAATACTAACCTCAGAAATGCAGACATATAGCAAAAATGTTTCTCAACAACCCAAACAACTAAACAAAACAAAAAATAAAAAAAATAAAGCAAGGAACCGAGAACAAAACTGCAAAACTACTTAGTTATTTTTTTATTTACATACTTTATATTTAATAGTTTGTTCTCGTAATTTTATGTTTTGCTTTTATGTTTGTTTGGCCTTCCACACTCATCGCCATCGCCATTATTTGTGCCGCATTTTTGTGGCTTTGTTTTTGGCTTGTTTGTTGCTGCCACTTAAACTGGCTGAAATTTGTACTGATATGCCAAATGTGGGTTGCCGCTATTTCTAGCTCTTCCTAGCTGTCTTCCTCTACATTTTTTTGTTGGGCGTTGTTTGGCTTGTTCGCGTTTTCTAACTTTTTTCGATTTTCCTCTGTGGCACATTTTTTATTTGAGCCCCGTCAATATTTCAGCATTGTCTCTGTGGGATTTGCGGGGCAAATTAAACTTATAAATGAGTTCATTAGTACCATGACTATTACTACAAATTATGTGATAGTGATGGGAGGAGACTAAAAACCATTTGATGACGCAACGATTTCAAATATATACCTTTAGAAGCATATATGTCTATATATATGCAGCTCTTCAGAGATAGTAAAATGTGTATTTATCTTTTGATTATCCGATTCTGTTTCTTGAAAACCTGTTTATATTCAATTTCAATGTGATTAACGAGTCTTGAACTACTTTTTCATCCCATTCTAAGTGTTAAAAAATTTAATTTAAAATTTTAAAATAATTGGAAATGTAATACAAAATGTGAATTTACCGAAGCTTACTTCTCGTTAGTGTGCACTTAAAATATAAGTTTGATTTAACTAATCCTGCTACTCATTTGCCAATATAAACCATTTATTAAATGCTTGTTAAAGTGCTTCTGTTATTTACCCGATTGAATATTAAATATGCTAGTATCAATAATGAATTCATCGAAATTATTTGATATTAATTAATTATTGGGTATAGTATTGCAAATATCAATTTGTAATAAATGTCTCTCTTATTCCATCATTAATTAACTAACTTTTCGCACAGGGATTCATCAAAATTTATAAACAATTCTTTCCGGATGGAGATCCCAGTAAATTTGCTTCTTTGGTATTTCGGGTTTTCGATGAGAATAATGTAATGTATACTTTGTACTATATAATTTTTGTAATATGCTAATGGCTATTCATTCAAATATCCCAACAGGATGGAGCCATTGAGTTTGAGGAGTTCATACGTGCGCTTTCCATTACATCACGTGGCAATCTAGATGAAAAATTACACTGTAAGTTATACAAGAAAGGTTTGCCAACTATCTTGATGCATCTGTTAATTAAATATGAACACTCTATGAAGGGGCTTTCCGTCTTTATGATGTGGACAACGATGGCTACATAACTCGAGAGGAGATGTACAACATTGTTGATGCCATATATCAGATGGTGGTAAGTTTATAGGCTTTAGAGATTCATATTTTACCTAGGAATTTTGATGGTTTACATAAATTTATGCGTACAACTAACATCAAAGAGACACATTTCAAGAGCTTAGGCCGAAAAAATAAACTATTTTTAACTAATCATAAACGGAATTATTATTTGTATTGTATTCATTTCGAAAAACATGTAGACAGACATCAATATTAATAATATTCAATCCATTTTCGAGCAGGGTCAACAGCCGCAAACGGAGGATGAAAACACACCACAGAAGCGGGTCGATAAGATCTTCGATCAAATGGATAAGAATCACGATGATCGGCTAACCTTAGAAGAGTTTCGTGAGGGTAGTAAAGCTGATCCACGTATAGTGCAGGCGTTAAGTTTAGGTGGTGATTAACCGCAAGAATTGTAGTTGCGCCGGAATTCGGGATTGTCAAAGAGTTGGAAGCATGCAGCAGAGACAACGAATTCGTGCACAATAATAAAATATGGTTTGATCTAATCGTTAAGGAAATTTGCAAGAAGTTTATATCTTCATATACACACACAAACCCACACAGACAAAAGCACACCTACTCCAATATATATATATATATATATATATATACACACATCCACACATGTATTATATGCCATTTGCCTGGTGGCAGCTTATTAGCCACAAAGCCGCGGCCAAAAGATATCGATAAACAGAAAACAGAAACCGTAACTTGAATTTGTTAAGGTAAAATTCCAACTAATCGCAGAAATATAATTATATACCGTATACCACATCGATAAAGATTATAAATACATACAATTAACAATGCAATCCACAAAGGAATGCTTAGCAAAATTCGTAAAGAGAACAAAAATAAGAAAAAAGCAAATAACACCAATTTAATAACAAAAACGCTTTTTTAATATTACTTACATATACATGTATGTATATATGTATAAAAGAGATAAACGCAAAGTATACACCATATACACGAATATATATATATATATATATATATACATATATATATATACATCTATATATATATATACATACATATACATCTAAAATATACATTTGGCATTTGTTCTATTGTACAGGCATTTTTATTGAAATGCTTGCAAAATGAAAAAAGGAGAGCAAAAAAAAAAACCAAAAAACAAAAACGAAAACCAACCGAAAGCAAATTAACTAAATCAAATTTATAGTTGGAATTTTTTTTTCTAATTACTTACATATATATACACAGATACAAAAAATACAACAAATGAGATATTGTAGGCTTACTGAACGCCATGCAACCGCGCCAAGGGCATAATTTGAATATATATATATATATACAGATATAGATATATATATATATGTGTGTATGCCTAAGCATAATGCTTCCGCTTTTAACAAATACATATACAATACAAATATAAATACAAATACAAATATGAAATATGAAATATGTACATACTCGTATTTGTATGCTAGTAGTTTAAGGCGAACCATAAATATGCTAATTGATGCTTCCTCATTTCGATTGTTTTGCCTTTTCGCTGAATCAGCTGCAGCAACAACAACTGTTGATAATCGAACGTGTTGATATTCGAAATGAATTACAAAAACCTGCTTATTAAACTAATTATATACGATTTATATATACATACATATATACCCCTATGCCTGCCTGAAGAACTAAAAGCAATGACAGGCAAAAACTACTACTATTGAATCCAAGCAAATGGGGGGAAATCCCCAAATACATCTGTAAAATGTATGAACATTTCGTGCATCCCATTGTCACGAACAAGAGAAGCTTATTGCATGGGGCATGAACTTCGTACATCGTACGTACTTACAGCTATTGTTATATATATATACATACATATATATATGTGCATCCCAGTCGCTTCTTTTGCTTCCGCTTGAGTTCCCCAGAGCTGGACTCGTCTCCATGAGCGCGTTACTTCAATCTGTCTGCGTGTATGTTGGTTTGTGCATCTAGTTGCATAACTGAAAATTCATTTGATTCGATTTAGTAATACGTGGACACTAGCTAGGCTATCTTTTCATTGCACTGCAGCTATCTGCTGCGCAGACAATCATTTTGGTTCAGAACTATACAATTTTTGCTCCGATTTATTCAAAACGGTTAACAAAATTATCATTCAATTCGCATTAAAATATATTTATTTATTGGATGATTGTGATCAAGGTGTCGGACCGAAATGAATTTACGTCCCGGTTCCGTTTCTGACAGTGTGAGGGTAAAGAGTATGAATTAGTTTCAAATTAGTTTCGATACTTGGTACCTTAGGGTACTGGGGACCGTTCCGCTACAAGACAAAAGCTTGTTAAAAAAATGAGAGCAACCGTAATAACAATATCAATTGCGATCACTGGCTCTTAATGAATAATACATTTACATTCTGGTTCTGAATTTCAAACGGCTAATTTCGGAAAGCGGTTCCGGCTGCGGTTCTGTTTTGGCACCTTGATTATTATTTATTACATTTATAGATTAGGTTAATCAAATTGTTCCTTCAAAGAAGTAAAACAGTGTTTAAAATTTGTTCTTTTTTTTTTAATTGTCGTGTACGAGTCCACGAAAGTAGCAAGTTAAAAAGGAAAACTGCAAAAAAGTAATTCTACTATTTAATAATAGGTTATTTACGCGCATACACAAATAGTCGGCTCATGGGTATTCGAAGTTCACTAAAAAACTGGAATGACCTGCATAGATGTTGCTAAACAAATGTTTTTTAAATTTACATTTATCCAGTAACTACATATTATATACATATTTCTGCATGCCTTACTAAACAATATCATATTTTTCTATTACATTTATTTTGGCATTCTTACTACAACTACTTAGAGCTTGCAAAATCTATCTAAAATATATTCAATAAAAATGCAAACATTTTACGATGTATTTATATACAATATATATGTGTATATAAATTAGCATATACATATATATATATATACATATATTGAATGCCTTAAGAACTATCGCATTTTACAATCACCGTCGCGCAAACCTCTCTGGAAACTCTCTGGTAAACAAACACTCTGTACACCCTATACCCTTGTACACTCTATACACTCTATACACTCTATACACTCTATACCCTTGTACACTCTATACACTATACATAACAATTAATATTTTTTCGTTAACTTTCTGCTTTCGTATAGTTTCTTCTCTACAACAATCTAATCACCATGCTAAAATAATTTCTATTTTATATGTGGTTCAGCTTTATTAAAACAAAACAAAAATAAATCAAATAAAATAAACATACTTTAAACTATACAAACCATACTTACATTCATATGTAAACATATGAAAATATCAATAAAATCTAAGTTTCAAATCTCAAGTATCTAAATAAAAATGTTATAACCAAACACAAAATCTATAAAAACAAATCTTCGATTATATATTTTCTGTTGCAATGTGCTTTATTCTATATTTATATCTTACTCCACGCCTACTTCATTCAATATTCGTCAATATTGCGTTTTGTTCTCTAAGTGTTATCTCCTTGGCACCCAAAACTAAATTCACATTCTTCTTATTAAACATCAGTAATTGAGACCGCTTGTATTCAAATTCGTAGTCATGATTTCTGATATTGCTTATTTTTATTTTTTTTCGTTTAGTGATTGTTCGAAATGGGTTATAGTGAACTATACACCATATCTACACCGTATAAGTTAATTTACAAATATGGAATATGATTAAGGTGCTTTCTGAATATAATTTTATATTTGGTTGTACAATGTTTTTAATATGTGAATATTAGTAACTACAGACTTCCTTTTGCTAATTAACTGGTTACTGATATTGAATGCTCACTGTATGTTAGTAAGTTTCTTCAAGATTTATTTTACGCTCAGAAAATACAGCAACTAGCATAGTCATAATGCTTCTAGGATTTATTAGTAATCCTTCTGGGACTGCTGACAGGTTAGATATGAAATGAAATTGTGTATTAATCTTATTTGGCAAATGAAAGTATGAAAATGTAACCAAAACCCAAAAAAAAAACCGACTTAAATACGAAAATATTGTTCTGATCTGAAATACTTACTTCCTATGAAATTCGTGAAATTGCGACAAAAGTAAACTGAATTAGTGTATTAATTGATGGCGAGGTTTCCGATATAAAATACTCGTTATACGCATACTGTATTATCACTTTATCCGCTCTATTAATTGCCCAGCAGCGTGTTATATTTATATTGTAAAGGCCAAATAGAAATACGTATGTATTTTACTTAATACTCTTTGATATATTCGGAATTTTTTTTTTTTTTTATTTGCATAGAATTGTTGTTCAAGACTATTTGAATTCAAATACTTAAGCAGCCCATTATGCAAGTTAGTTATACTATAAAATGCAAATGCATAATGCACAAAATGCTTGCATGTCTTTTTATCTTCACCGAAGTTCTTTAGCAAATGCAAATAAACTTATATATTACAAATATATATAGTTATAAACTATATAATTAGTTAGCAAATAAGCTATTTACACGAGGCAATTGAATAAAACAAGTCAAAATTATGATGATATTAACATAGACTATAAAATATTAATGGATACATATTCACACATTCATACAGCAAATAGAACATTAAAATTCTGTGAGATTGGATAAAAACAAACACACTCATTAAACGAAGAAAAATTAAAATGAGAAAATGCTGCAACAATCAATTTTTGGCGCTTCTTACACTTGACAATGAATATTAAAATAATTGTACATATGAACAATTTAGCAGCTAAGTTAAAGAGAACAACAACAAGAAATACAAAAAAAAAAAAAAAACACACACAAAAACACAGCCTAAATATCTAACAAACCTATTATTATACTATATACATACTCTTATACTTATGATAATTCAAAGAGATGAATTTTTTTTTATTCAATAACTTACTAAGTGTTAACTTAATACAAGTACTATTTTCTTTGTGCTATAAATTCAAACGTAAGCAATATTTTTTAGCATTAAAATGAATTAAGCAAATGTTTATTAAAAATTTAATGAAAGCCCAACGCGCTGTTACTTACAATTATAAATCCAAAAATGATTTACTCTGAAATTGGCTAAAATAAAATAAAAAAAATCTCTGCACATGAATAAACACATAAACTTTAAACACGCCACAGAACAGAAACGAAAATAAAAAGTTTTTTGAAATTATTATGAGAAAATAAAAACAATTACAGTTTTATTAAACACTTTACACCACATAAACATAGATACTAATCCCAAATTCTTATAGAAATAAGTAAGATTGCTCTAGGCGGGAGAATTCGATTAGGATATATAGTGAACCCAGGACTTTGCCTACCCATAAGCGTAGATATTTCAAATATACAAACCAATAAAAACAGATAGCTCCGTTCTGTCCGACTAGGAGATACCCTGTACACAGCGTCCCATTCACACTGCTGTCGGTCTCATAAACTTGCACATCTTTAGGAGCACTTTTATGAACGAGATCTTTGAGAACATCTCACAAAAAAAAAAGGATGCCACCTCAGTGATGGTCTGCATCAGTTCATGCAGATAGCGGCTTCTTGACCTTGCGATGTTGATATGAACCTGATACAGCACCCATTTACAAACCCTATGCATTCGCCGGCATGGTGAACTGGGCCAGGTTAACGTGTCTAATTGAAAAGCGGCTGCGCACAATCTGCCTGCTGTGCTTCGACTGAGCAGCATCGTCTTCATTTGACTTTATTGTTAATATTACATTATGCTCTGGCAGGAGGTATTATGATTTTGACATTAGTTGCATATGCTTATATATATTTATTGAAACGATCTTGAGCAATTTTTGGCAATTGGTGGAAAGTTTAGTTATTTGATGAACAGCCTTGTTGCTTTCCCATATATCTTAGCCAAATTCATCAGTTATGAATGTGCTCCTAACAATCGTTTTTTTAAATAAAAAATGTAAATTGCATTTGAGCTTTGAGTTGTTCGCTATTTCATTTAGTTGTTCCTGATACAGCAGAAGGCGTCAGATTACCAGCTTTGTGGCAGCAGCAGAAGCTTTGACGTCGTTAGCAAAAGCTGGCAAAGCTTTGCGAAGCTTTTGTTTGCTAAGCACAGACACTTCTAATAGAGAGAGCTTTTCATAAAAGATAACTCTATGGAATATAGGTGAAAGAGCTAACTTCAAAGTGTTCTTGCTATTAATTGATTATGATTTATTGGCAATCTTGGTTGGTATTCGAATTTTCAGCTTTGATGTTCAACATTATATAAAATTTCTTGTACAAATAAAAAAATGCTTCGCGCAAAGTACGCTTTCCTAAGATAGGTGCAAAATATATATTTGCTTATGTCTATGTATGAGCAACATGTGGCACGTTAAGGCTCTTAAGACTCCCCAAGTTGAATTTGCGTACTTAGATATTTAGCAGACATCTCAAGTTAATTATATGCTAATAACATTATATTTGTGTGGATTTTAACCAGAAGAGAGGGAAACAGAGACTGATGGAGAGCCAGAGCTGTTTGAACAAGGCACATTTGAGCAGACGCCCAGTTGGCCCATTTTGCAGAGCACCCACTTGCCGCTTGGTGGGCGAAACAAAGTGAGTGCCATGTGTTGGGGCAGCAGCATTTAAGCATTTAAAAGCAAGAGGGTCGTCTCAGCAGCCGTCGAGTCGGTTTGCTCTCGTGCAACATCGGCGACCGTGGGAAACTTGAGTTTGCCGCAATCTCAAAAATCCATTTGGCAGCGCGAGTGACGAAAGATCAGCAACAGTAGCAGCAGCAACTGCAGCAACAACAATAACAACATGAGGAACTATAGCAACAACAACTTTCAACTGCGTCGCTTTATTTGCCCCACTGTTATTATCACTGTCGGACGGAACGCTTGATTTCGCACAGAGTTCTACATCGGCAGCAGACTTGCCAGTTGCAACTGTCAATGCCAGATATATCGACAGATGCTGTAGTTAGCTGAAAGCTGCATGCAGCATCTGCGGCACACGCGACTTTGTTTGATAACATCGTGGCAAGTTCACTGACGCATTACTTAAGCACGAGACAGCGGCCAATGGGACTGGATAGGTTTATAGATAAATCATTAAAGTTCTTTGAGTTAAAATTGTCTGCTTGGGCATAATTCTACTTCTTCAATGAGCAAAATTTTAAACATTGAAAAAGAAAAACTTTAGCTGGATTGCAGTTCACCCTACACGCTATACGCTCATTAACACCGCTGCTGACAACTTGTCAGACACTGAAGCCCCCGATTCCGATCCCGATTCTGATTTCAATCCCGATTCCCGCACAAACTTTGGCAAACTGCTGCGAAAGACCGTGAGAAATTGTGCCCTGTGCGGAGATGCGTTGGGGATATTTATGTACACATACATGTTCACAAGTTGTATGTATAAAGTTGTCAGGCCGCCAATCTGCATAACAGCCGGTGGCTCTGGCCGTGGCCCCCACCGAGAGGCGTCTTCCTGCCACAGTCCACGACTGATATGGGCCAACGCGTTGGGCGTCGCGCAGGCGCCTCAAAGGCAGGCGATTGGCCATTAGTCCGTCGGTCCATCAGTTCGCCGTTATTAGTGGGTCACCCGAGGCAGCTTCTAATCACTGAGCCAATTTTATTGGATCTTAATGTGTGTGGAATGTACGCAGCTTTCCTTGCATTTGTTTATACACAGAGGAAAATAGAATCGAAAGGAAAAGCCAAAAATAATTTCCAGTCGTTCGCTGAAGCGGAAGTACTGAAATAGAACAAAAGTAATACACAAATTATGGAAAGGAAAACGTGCAGAAGGCAAGCATGTATTTGAAATTTCCAATGCATATCGATTAGCTCAAGACAACCCGAACGAAAACCATTCCCGAGCACACCCAAACCAAAACCCGAGGAGACAGTGCATATTTTTATTACCCACTCAGCAAGTAAATGTTGAACTGCACTTGCTCGGTTTGTCGAACTCTACAAGGAGATACTGCTCTCTCTCTCTCTCTTTGTCTATCTTTCTCTGTCGCTCTCTCTTCTCAATTGTGGGAAATGTTGTATCCAGCAAACACATAGCTAATTGTCACTTGGGGCTGTCCCATCACCGAAACCCCGAAACCGCCGACAACGGCTTCAATTTTCAAGGGAATCAACTTGAAAATGGGACGCATGAAATGCAAGAGTGAAATATTTAAATTACATTTGTAAAAGACATTTGAACCGACTGCATCATCGGCTAATACTCATGTACAATTTACCACTAAATGAAATCCAAGTGCAGACACACATTGAACAACTAACACACTTACACACCCATTCATTCACATGGACCCATTCTTATAGACAGATACCCAGACAGATAGACAGACAGACAGACAGACAGACGGGCGGTCGCACACGCGTTTTGAAAATTGAGCCAACCAAGGGGCAAGGCCACGTTGCAACGATCGGCCCACAACAGTGATGCCAAGCTCAAAGATCGCCGATAGCTGACTTTTTAGTTGCAAGTAAGGCTTCAGCTATTATGGAACTATTATCAAGCATAAGAGTCGACTAAGAAAAAAATTACACAACGTTTTAGAAATTCGTCTTACGCTGGGCACCAAGGATAACTGGCGTTATTATTTAAAAATTGTGTTTTTTCTAAAAAGGTAATTTTTCTAAACGGTTGCATTAGATTTCACATACTCAACTATTTAAAATAGTTCATAAATTGATATAATTTAATAAAAGTTAAGCTAAATTATAAAATAGGAGCTGAGAACGCAAATTTAATTACATTTCCTGAACTTCAGAAAGGATGTTTTTATTTAGTGTTCAGGTTCAGGCTCTGTTTGAGAAAATTTTTTAAATTCCAAAGCAATTTGTTATCTGAGCTTGCACAAGTCGTACTTAAATTTTACACGCTTTTCGTATTGCGTCTATTTTTTTTTTTAACTGAGACAAGTATTGAATAAAATAAGCTTTTAATATAAAGCTAAATCTTAAATGTTTCAATTATTTAATTAAGTAATTAGTATCAAATTCATTGTCATTTCTATCCACTGTGCAAGTGCTCATCTAAGCAAAAGTAGTTCAATGTGGAGCGTGTACCGCTAGTCGCTCATTAAGCATTATTTAATTTGCCCTTTTAAGGGGTTCTACATTATGATTAACATGGAGAATGAGGAAAATCTTAAAGGGTCGCCTTCTGCCTGCCTGCCTGCCAGCCAGCCAGTCAGCCAGCCTGGCCTTCTTATCTGTCGTATTCCCAAGCAGCTAAAAATAGACACAAATTGTAACGCACTTGAAGTGCACTCTGAAACATCTTGACGCTGAAATAAAACAACAACAACATCATCAATAATAATAAAGGGAAAAAATAACACAAAAAACGCAGAGAGGCACGACAGGCATGTGATAATATGAACATACATATAAGATGACAAACCCCGACCCGACTGGGCTAGTAAAAGGATCGCGAATGGGAACGGGAACAGGAACGGGCATTGGGACAGGCAAAGGCATTCGGATTGCCACATTCAGAGACAGAGACATAAAAAGAGCTAGAGAGCGAGAGAGAGAGAGAGAGAGAGAGAGAGAGAGCGAGAGACAGAGTTGGACTTGGGTTAGGAACAGAGATAGGCGCACATACAACATGTGAATGTGGAGTTCAAGTGCATGGCATGACACAGACACGCAGCCCACAGGAAAAGTGTTTTCTCTGTCATTGCCTATTTCTCTGTGTGGCAGTGTATGAGTGTGTTAGTGCGCCTGCCGCAAAGTGTTTTTCCCAGGCGCTATTTTTAGCGAGTCAACTGATATTATGTTATAGCTGGTCATAGCAGACTGAAACTTGACATAAAAAAAAGTAAATCAACAAATAAAAAATAAAATGACTTATTTCCTTATAAATGAAATATTTCTTGGTCGGAGTGCATTAACGCGCCCCAATAATAATAATAATAATAATACTAATAAAGTAATAAAATAATAATAATAATCTAGAGCTACCTAAAATATAATAGGAACTCAAACGCACCCTATGCACTGTCACAATGAACCGCACAGTCAATGTACTTATTTATTAAGAAGAGTATTCAAGAAAAGGCGGGCTCAGCAGCGCAAGTCGACACTTGGAATGGGCGCCAAAAATGCGAACAGTGGGGAGATAGGGGAAAGGGGGAAGGGTCCGCATGCCCTGGCAGTGCAGCGAAAGTGTTGCAGCTGTATAATATGTATATATATATATATATAATTATATATATACTATGTTTGTGTGTGTGCAGTGTGCTATAATTAGCTGTCTTGGGATCGCCACATGTGTTGTTGCTAAAGGCATTGTAATGAGCAGCGGCAGCAAACAAAATAGTACTCCACTTGAGCAATGGATCGAATAGCGAGTTGAAGTTTGGCGCGCAATGTGCCACACACACACACACACACACACACACACACACACACACACACACACACGCACAGAGATAGTGCGTTATGTTTTATTTTTATTTGTAATTCTTTTTTTGGTACACATTTTCCAAAAAAAAAGAAAAACGCAGCAAGCGATCTCACACCCGCTGTCGCTCTCGCTCTCATTCTGTGCAGCTCTCTCGGGGAGCAGGAGCAGAAGCAGCTGCCGGAGCTCATATAAGACGCTGAATATGGTTACAAATTTGGACAGTCTTTGCCTGCAGCTCGACGCGAATACAATAAACCAGAGCTAGCCATGGGTGTCATATACAAAATACTAAAACAACAGCGTCATCAGCAGCAGCAGCAACAGCAGCAGCAGCAACAGCAGCAGCAGCAGCACCAGATGCAGAAGCAGATTATCAGCATGGACATCAATATGGCGACCAAGTGCAAGGTGCAAGCGGCCATCAGGCAGCGCCAATTGCAACGCCTTGAGGAACAGCAACAGGAGCAACATGAGCACGATGATGCAATTGCCGAGCAACAACTGCAGCAACTCTGCCGTTTTCTCGCCGAGAATGCAGCTAGCAAAAAGGTGCGCTTGAGCCTGGCTTACGCCTATTGGCAGTCCTTAGCTAATCGCATTTATTTGTTAACAGCATCGACAACAGCGCCTCAACATCAAGCAACAGTACACTATGGAGCAGCCACTCAGCGAATTACACTCAGTGGCAACTTACGGCACTCACGACACTCACGACACTCACGACATGGATCTGCTCATGGAGCATCTGAGCACATGCACTGAGTCCATAGGCCCAGAGGCAATCAAATCGACAGTAGCATCACTATCAACATCAACATCAACATCGGCACCGACATCGACAACGACAGCGGCTGCCTCAGGTGCACCAAGGGACAGCATCTTGCTAAAGATACGTCATCAGATATTTGAGCGTAAGCGCCAGAGGCAGCGCCAACTGGCGGAGCTGGTGAAGCAGCGTTTGGTAGTCTGGCGACCATGGTAGCCACTCTGCGTCGGCAACTGGGACTAGCCGTTAGCTGTTCGTTGTTAATTGTAAGCGATGCTCCTTGTATATTCCTTTGTCGTGTGATGTTCACGTAGTTCTTCCATTCTCCTATCTATACATACAATAATATAATATCTTTTTTTTCTTTTTTTTTACTGAATACCATGGTCTTTAATAAAGTATTTTTAAGGGAAAAACAAATTTTGATAATTATAAATATTTGCTCGACATAGAAAGGATTTAATTTGATTTGCTGCACGATGTGAAGAAGAGGAGATATCCCATAAGGTATATATGCAATTCTTGAATAACCTCAAGAGCCGAGCTGATATCTGTCGTCCTTGCTTGTAGGCTGTTCTGGCTGGATCAGGAAACGATAATAATACGAAAACTTAAATTGGTAGTGATATGGCATTTCTTTGTCGAACCTCATGATGGAACAGCTCTTATATTCGAATATTATATTGCGTTGTATTAACTGTTGATCAACGACTCTAACGTTATTGCAGTGACAATACCGGTATGCAGATTTTATTTTATGACATTTCTACTGAAATGTTTTGGTTATGTTTTATTAACACTTATTAAAACTTAAATCTAATTATTAAATGTATATGTTTTTTGAATTGTATATTGTATATTGTATAATGTATATTGTATATTGTATATTGTGTATTGTGTGTTGTATATTGTATATTGTATATTGTGGATTGTGGATTGTGTATTGTGACTTGTATATTGTGATCTGTGGTTTTCGTTTTCTTGAGTTCAGTGTGTCTTCTCTTTTTTTAAAACTATTTTTACGTTTGCTGAATATTTTAGTACATTGAGTATGCTATTTTGCATTCCATGGACACTTATAAGGATGGCATTCTACTGAATGGTAGGTATATTTTTTGCTATGGTAAGTACATCTTAAATATTTGCTTTCGTGTCTGCCCTAATTGCTTGACGTTACAACTGACATTGAGCCACAATTTAAATTCATATACAAAACGCACAAGAAATCAAAAATTATGTACATAAATTCTTCTATATTCTTCTCAATGGTTCCACGCAGACAATATGTTTTCCGATGTCATTGCAATTTTTTCTATAATCGTCGTTATTTGATCATTTTTTTTTCTTTATTTTTTTTCTTTGATTTTGGGTAAAGTTCATATAATTTGTTCGAAACAAACCGGAAAAGTAATTTGTATAAACAAAGCCAAACCATTAAATGAACGATCGCACCATCGCTAGACCCATAAAGCACAAGTAAAAGGATGCATCGAAGTATCATAAGGGAGCACGAATTATGGGTTGAGTTGCACTTGTCCAATATTATTGCATCATGGACCGATCTAAGTATTTGGACAATCTGAACAAAGTACATTCGAAATAAACAAGCAAAGCAAACTTTGGCATTCGGATATGATCATTAAAATGTTGTTGCAAGATCTGATGCGTCGTGACGAAGATCCCAGCTTTGGAAAGATTTGATGACCGAAATAAATAAAATAAAAATCATAAAAATGATTTTTCAGTTCGGTTCATTCAGTTCTAAATGAAATTAGATACATTTTGTAATTACTAAAATTCAGGATGATCGAATAAAGTAGAGGATTATATTAAAAGTAGCAAAAACAGGACAGCAATAAACACTTTGGGGAAACCATCGAGGAAAAATGTGGAAAAATAGAAATGAACATTCTTTTTGTCCTTTGTTGCATTTGTATATGGCCATACTGTATGTATTTCAAGTTGAATTTATGTAAGTATGTAATTGTATACTGATGTGTATATTGTATATAGTAAGTATTAGTCCGGTCGTACTTAACTCTTCTACTTTCTTCTACGCTCTTCAGCTCTATTCTATGCATCTTATATTTGAGCTGTGCTCTGCAGAACACACAAAAAAAAATTCATTAGCTGGTACTTTCGCCTCGTGATATCATTTTTGCTATTCTTATCTCTTGTTGAGTATGTTAAACATGTATATTTTTTGTAAAGAAGCAGATTTTGTAGTTTTTAATTTAATTTTCACATATGCGCTATTAGGTAGGTAAACAACATTTAGCACAGTTAATTTTTTTGTATTTTTTTTCTAGGTACACACATTATTTTTGAGACATTTTCACGTGCTGCAAGTTTTTGGGGATTTTTGGGATTTTTAGCTTACATTATCTTCGACTAACTAATTAAAATTGTTGATAACTTAATAAACATGGACTAGGCCAGGACAGTTCAGAATTGCAGAAAGTATTCTCATCGATTTCGTTTTATAATAAATTGATTTTTACCAACTAGACATAAATGTAACTTAATGTTATACAATTAACATATTATAATTAATTTAACAATTTTTTCTTCGTCTTACGAAAATTATCCTTGTGTCACAAAAGTTAAAAATCAGAACTTGCACGCACTTAAGTTCTACATTCAATAGATATAAATACATATATATATAAATATATTTAGTTGTATAAATTCAAATATATCGGCTTACATAAATATAATTCATGAATCTTGATGTTTTTTTTATCGTTGTTGGTTTTATGGATTTTTGATGATACAAAAAAACAAACAAAAATTGTTTATGGTCATAAAGTAAATAAACGTATAAATTGATTTCAAATTATACTTAACTTATTAATACAAATCCATAATTAATATTTTAGACACTTGATTAATGAATATTTTTTTTTCCAGCTTTTGCTGCCTTTTAGGCTAAGCTCTTACTCGTGAACTACTTTATGTATCACCTCAGACACCTCAAACATCGTATGTACGATATCTTAGAACTGCCTACATGGCTCCTTGCTTGTTTCTCTATTTTAGATTATGTAATCTTTGACTCTCTAGTAACTCCTTTCTCTGACTTCACGCTTGTTGGTTTATCAATCATTTATCAATCGTTATCGTCATTATCGTTATCGTCTGTTTACCTCACTTGAAATTCTCTGCCGTCTGCCGTTTTCTGTCTTCTGTTTGTCTTTTCTTTATCTGCTTTAAGCTCATGTCATTTCATCAGTTCATTCATCTTACGTCGCACTAAGAATATCCCATCCGATTGCTTTGAGTCCTTAAAGGACCAAAGTCGGACAGCCTTAGCTCATCAAGCGACCAATATTTAAATTCTTTAGTTTTCAATCATTAAACCTGTAATGAATATTGAATCCCAAATATCAAATCAAATATTATAAATTATTTGTACATTTTCGAAAACAAACCACATCTGTATGAATATGCAGACATCATGCTTTTACATCTCTATAGTAGGTCAATCAGAATAAAAAATCATTAACCATCAAAAAATATGCAATTAGTTAAGTTGAATTACATCAATTCATCTCTCTGCCATTAAAAAACAAAAACTAATAACTCTTTGTAGTAAACACTCATGTATATTGCAGAGTCAACTGCGATGAATCTTCTCATTAACTAAGGTTTCTTGTGAATTTGAGAAGGTGATGTTGACTGTATGCACTCTGAAAAATAAATTTACAATGATCGATGTGATGTACTTGTGATTTAACCACCTTTTCAAGTTGGGAAAATAATTTTGAAATGATTGCTTGCTCTGGAGAACATTTTGTATGTGTTGGTAATGAAGTACTTGAAAGCAACTACAATTTGGAGCGAAAAGCGATATAAAGTAAGACTCTGTATGTCATTTTGTCGGTTTTTCTGTTCGTATGGTATTTGGTGTATTTCTGTTGGATATTATAATTAATTATAATGCGGGAATTGTTTTGAAGTTAGGACAAACAAGGCGAATACGTCTATCTGTGTATGTGGCAAAATCCGCAAGACTTTGGTATTCGGGTAGATAGTATTTGGTGAGAGAGTAGCGGGAATTGTGTTAAATGTGGGGCAAACGCGTCGAATACATTTGTAACCATTCAGTGTTTGGATGACGGTTCGGTATGTAGGGGAGCATTGGTTTGGGTCGAAGATGGGCGTCCAATGTTAGATGGTATTGTTGTTGTTGTGATATAATGATCACGGAATAGACCATTGGAACACCCCCAGCATCTTGGATGATAGGGCCCTTAGACTGGGTCAAAGAAGCGCGTTGGCGAAACAGGGGATGAACACCGGCAATTTACGCTGTTGGAACGTCCAATGCCGGATGTGGTGGTGGTGATATGATGTTTACGCATATTGACCTTTGCGAAATGGACCATTGGCATGCTCCGGGTGATTTGAGTGCTCTATGTGGATGGTGGGGCAAACTGGATTACAAACAGCAGCGGTGGCCGTTGCTGGCGGACTAGCACTCACCTCATCCACCTGACGGCGGAACAACTTGCTCTTTACCCACGGCCAGTTGAAGGTGCGCAACAAAGTGTTGCGAAAGTCCTCGCTAAACAAACAATATATATAGAAAGTGATCGAGTAGTTGATGAGCTCCAACAGATTGGCAAGGGCCCGGAAAACCTGAAAGGGGAAGCTGGGCAACACTTCCGAGGCGATCGTCATGTGAAGTATTGCCATTGGTGAAATGCAAAGCAGAAACAGGATCGAGGTGCTTCCGAGCAGCAAAAAGAGTCGCCGCTCCTCTGCAAACTTGCGTGGATCTTCGTTCTTCGCATAAATGGCGCGGGTCAGAACCATCTGGCGACGCCGGGCGCAGGTGCGACGATAGACCCACATAATACGCAAATTGAGACCGGCAATTATGAACGTGGGGATGATCTTAAAGATAATCTCCACCAAGACCTTGTACACCGAGTAAAAGAGGGTTTGCTGATAGATGATGTTATCCCGCCGCAAGTACACGTAAACATTCTTCGAAGTCAGCATGCACTTGATTAGCTCACCTCGAAAAATACTCGGCAAGTAGAAGATGAAGGTGAGGACACAAATAATAAATATAACAACACTGCAACGAAACATTAGCCAAACATTAGTTGCATCTTCCACAATGCAACTGCGTTCAAAACACTCAAAATACTCACCCAGGTTGACCTATAGCAGGACGCGTGGCTCCTGGGCGGCAAACGGAGACGTAGCGCTCAATGGTAAGCACCAAGAGCATCATAACACCGACACCTGCCAATTCACGAAAAATATAATATATAAACAAATAATACAATGCTTTATTTGTGGGCAGATTGCAGATAAGCTTTTGAGTCCCTTGAGAGCGCCAAAGCTTTTGTGAAAGAAAGCTGGATTTGTACTTGCCCAAACATCCATTGCCAAGGAAAAGCTCCAGATGTGCGGTGTAGAATGCCGGCCCGATTTCCTCCCACTGTCCGCGATCCTTGTGCACCAGCATGCGTATGCCAAATGGTATTGCAAAGACAATGGCAAGCAGTGCGGCTGTGGAGTAGGCTGCGAATGGAAAACGGCAAAAACGGTGGAAATTTAACATTAAAGCAGTTTTATGGCTGAGTTTATGGCATAATTATGGCGTCGCTTCAGACTGGCCGCGACAGGAAGCGAGTAAAACTGAAACCGGCAAACATTCCCTACTTCAACATGAATAAATGGCTCTCAGTTCCTGTTCTCCTGTCCCTCTCCGCTCGCTACTCTTTGGTCCTTGGACGCTTGTTTGCCTAATTTTGCGTTCCGTTTTCGGCATAAATTTTATTCTTTTTTTTTATTTTGGTTTTTGCTTTGTTGAGATATATGTAATTTCCACTTACTGCTGAATGCGAATGCGAATGCGAATCCGAGTGTGTGTGTGTGTGTGTGTTGTTTATTGATTTACGACTTGCTTATGGCTCTATAATTACGTTATTACTTCCATGTACATATATATGTGTGTGTGTGTGTGTGTGTGTGTGTGTGTGTGCGTGCGTCTATCTCTCGCACTCCTCTCATCTTGTCACAAATTGTCGTACACACAAGGCTTAATGCTCGATATATGAC
Organism: Drosophila macrothrix; assembly: GCA_035042055.1. Taxonomy (NCBI): domain Eukaryota; kingdom Metazoa; phylum Arthropoda; class Insecta; order Diptera; family Drosophilidae; genus Drosophila; species Drosophila macrothrix. The sequence continues at coordinate 932,455 of JAWNLX010000587.1, read as the reverse complement.
TTCCTGCAATGCAAACACACACACACACACACACACACTCATACAAACACACACATACACACACGTACTCAGACGTACACATTCATACTTTGTTGATGTATAATATTGTTCATCTAATTGGGTACTGGGCACATCAATATAAATGTCAGTTTTGTGTGGGCCACGTTTGACAAGATTCTATCACTGGATTCGGTCATCAAATTCAGCACATGGGCCTAAATTATACAAATCTGTTCTGTTTGTCATACAAGCTAGCTGACTGACTGACTGACTGACTGCCTTAGGGATTGCCGGTTTAAAAAGAAGGTCAATTGATTGAGTGTGCACTTGAGGCTAACAAAATTGCCATTTTCCACTTAACAACGGGTTAGCAGTTATTTTTAGAGAGACACTCCTCGACTTGTTTACATTGTACTAAGCCGGCTTTGGACTCCAAATTCTCAAAAAAAAAATAACAACAAGATATGTATATCAAAAAATGTCTAATATGTAACGACTAAGTTAAATTAAATGGGAAATTGCCTAATATCTTACTTAATTGATGTTTGCTAATTGTAACTAATTTTGTATGTGTATTTGTTGTAGTCACAATATCATGTGCTGAAAATCTGAACAATGATTGCGCCAAAGGCTATAAATAATTGTTATATTCATTAAGCAAATTTTCAGATACGGTCGTTTAATATGCAGTCAATAACATTCGCCAGCAATCCCCTAGTTAGCCATAAAACATTGTATCCCCTTGAAAGCTCTTAAAGCCCAAGTGCATAACTTTTGTTTAACAAACTGGCACCAAATATTAGCAGAGCGCTGCGCTGCGCTGCTCCCTTGACTAGGCGCTGTTACTTGTTACAGTTGGTTGGAGGACTTTACTATCGCACAAACATAAATACATACATACATAGATACATACATACATAGAACAGAAAAGTCTGACAAATATTCGAAGGCAATGACCGACAAACGGCAGTGGTCGCCTCGTAAAAGGGCTGCTGGTAGCAAAGTATTTGTGTTATTTTAATAAAATGACTGCTCTGATTTCGGTCATTATTACTCAGTCCCTAAAAGAGGAGTTCCAATTTTTGGGGCCATTTGTACAATAAGTCGAAGTCGTTTCAGGTTTTAGAGACTACGTTTGGCTCTGCACAGCTCTTCAACTTTTTATTTACGGCCACGCCACTCGACATGCCTTTTGAGATGAGACTGGTGATATTTCAAGCCCAACCAACAATGGCCAACATCCAACAGCCAACAGCTAACAGCTAACGGCCAAAGGGCTTCACTTTGCATTTACCCATCCAAAAAATAAAAGAAAAACGATAATAGCAAGCACGAAGCACGAAGCAGCAAGCGGCAAGCATCTAGCGTTTTCCATTTTTACTTTGCAGCTACCAGTTACCAGCTAACAGCTTACAGCAAACAGCATCAGCTAACAGCTATCAGCTATCAGCTGGCAGCGACCGACTCGCATCTGCCAAGCTGCCTTTTGGCAAAGCTTGCGAACGGGCGAAGGCAATCAATTATGGTGGCATCGCAGCCGCAATACATTTGAAGCATTTTAAATTTTTTATGCTCGCATTTGCAGGGCTGTTCTCGTCAAAGCTAACGCTGCTATATAAATTGAGTGGCTTCAGTTCCCGACACACCCGTGTGTGTGTGTGTGTGTGTGTGACGGATTGTGTTAGGCATAGTTAAAGCTGAAGAATTGGCAACACGCTGCTCTGTTGACAACTTTTACATCGTTCCGGGCAGCTCATTAATCAATTAAAAGGCCATAAAGCAAACAAACGCCTAATATACTTAGTAAGCTACATGCTCGCACTTAACATCTTGTCTAATATATTTCAAAATATTTTTTCGTTTTTCCCCTTTTATATTTGTTTTGCTTGTGGCGTAATTCGGTCCTTTGGCTCTTCTGCTGCTGGCCCCAACTCTTCTGTCAGCTTAGCCAGCTTTACATAAATTTCCGATGGTGCCTAATCAAATACGGATAGCAAAGGCTGTCCACCCCTACAAACATATATATGTCTATATAAAAGCACCCACACAAACACACATTTATTCCCATAGAAAACGTTAGGAAATAATCAAAGGTGTTCCTCGAGTGAACAAAAAAATAATTCGGGCAGTAGTCGAAAATTTGGATTTCTTTTATACACAAATATAATACACGTCAGGTTTTGGCACTTTTCAATGTTGGATTTACTTGATTTTTTATCAATTGCCTAATGCAGCCCTCAAAGCCCAATACCGGAATGAATAAAAACAAACGCGTGAATATGTTCGTGTCTGTCAAGTGATTATCTAGATGTAGAGTCGATACACATTTAGCGTTAGTTGTGCTCATTATTCGGTTTCTGTTGTTGAAAGCTACTTATTTGAGCATGTTGTTGGCTTATGTTTTCTGTAGCAACACTCAAGAAAGGCCAATTCCGATGTATGCAATTTAAATGTTGTATTTGAAGGGCTTTTAAGTGGATGAAATACTCTCAACACTCTAAAATTGGCAATTATTCAGTGAAATGGCCATTTGAATAGAGTCAATGAAATTAAATTTCCAAGGATGGACCGAAAATAAAGATGAAGAAAAAAGTAAATTCGAAAAGGTTGTCTAGTGTTTGTTGGACACTGTTTGTGGCGGCTGCAGGTGACAAGGGGCAGCTTTGGACTTACCTCGCATGTAAATGTAGGACGGACCCCGCATATTGCGGCGGGTAAGAACAATTAGGTTGAGCACATTGCCAATGATACCGGAGGCGCAAATGAAGGGCAAAAAGTAGCCGTAGCAGTATTGGCGCAGCAATTCGGTGCGCGGATCCTCGGCATCCTGCGATAGACAGAGAATGTATAGTAGATGTTTAACCAAGAGCTGAAGGCGAAACCAATAACGTTTAATAATAATAGTAAACAAAAAAACGGCACAGCTCATAAATCATGCAGCTTTCTCTCAGTCACAGTCATAGTCTCTCTCTCTCCCTCTCTGTCTCTGTCTCTCTCTCACTCTCACTCTCTCTGTCTCTCTTTCTGTCTAGTTCTAGCTCTTGCTGTCCTTGGCTTGCTAGCAGCCTTCCGTATTGTTTCCACTTATTGTTGTGGCGCAGTTGGATGGCTGCTGCAGATAAAAATTCAATAGTCAACTTGACACTTTTATTTGTAACTTGTTATGCCCAAACACGCACGTATACGAAAACACACACACACACACACACACACACGCACACACACACACATTTGCCATTTTATTTCTCACTCTTTTTTATCAATTTTGCTTTGACCATTTCTAAACAGCTATCTCTCTCACATGCCTTTCTGAGTGGGTTGTAAATATGTTTTGCATGCTTTTTAGCATGTTTGCTTTACTTTTTTGCTGGTTGTTGTTGCTTTCTCCAGTTTACTTGAGTTCGCCTTTTTTCGGCCTTGGACAAAAGTTGCTCGCAAAGCAGCTTTTGCATGGCTCTAGCAACAGCAACAGCAACAGCAACAGTGCCAGCACCAGCAGCATCACCACCAGCAACAGCAGCAACAGCAGCAACAGCATTATGAGCATCAGCGGCTTGTGTGCAAACTTTTTGCACGTGCTGTGCTGTAAAATGAGTTATTTCGCTTTTGCCTTGAATGGGATTTTCATACGTTTGCCACCCAACCCGCTCTCTCTCTCTCTCTGTTTAATAAGCTATGTAAACAAAACCATGCTATGAGTGCGCCCCAGCAAAAGTAGGCAACAGTTTTAGTGCAGCTGCTCGCAGCAGGTGGCTTGCCCTGGCAGAGCTGGCTGTTATACCTCATAGAAGAGATCGAAAGGGCCCACTTAGATGTCATAAGTTTTAAGTGCATTCTATTTTTTTTGTTGAGGTTCTGTCTTTTTTTTTTTTGTACAGCGACTTCATAAATGCATTTACAATCGAGTGTTCTATCAAAGGAATTTTAGCCATACGAGCGTACATTCTACTAATGCAATTTAAAAGTATTTAAAGAGTATTTTTAATTACTGACCAACTGCAACTGCTTTATATTTTGAGTTTATATGTTAAAAATAAATGAGGAAGCGTAAACAATTTTCTGTGCGTTTTTTTTTTATGTTGCGATGCTTAATACTTTAAAAATATATTTGAAAATTAATTTTTACTATTCACGAAAATGAGAATAATTTTAATAAATATAAAGCTTTTTTACTGCCGTATAATACTCACAATGCCTTACACAAAATTGAACAATGGAAATCGCGCGCCTAAACGCTGGCAATAATATTTTGCTGTCGGTTAGTTTGATTTGATTTTCTGATTATGCTAATCTAACGGCTAACGGCTAACGGCTAACGGTTAACGTCTCGTCTTACAGTCTGGGGATGCTGTGAGATATGCCACTTACCGCAAACCAGTCATCCCGCATGTCGTCAGGATACAAGGCGCTCGAGTTGGCGGCATGGCTCCTGCCGTTGCTTACATTTGCGCCCCAGACGAATGAGCAATAGACCGGATCCTCCGCGGTGTTGTAGAGTCTTGTTATCATATTTCGCGGAGAGACCGTTATGGTGTTGACGCTCGCAGTAGACGTTAATTCTTCAAGGATCCACAAGGAGAGTCAAGTTAAATTTATGCAAGTGAAGCAAGCGTACAAAAAGGCGGCCGGGTCAAAGGAATTGCGTGTAAAAATGGCTGGCAGAACAAGCTGATGAATGAATGCTGAATGGACCCTACGTCGCCCACCAAACCGAAGCCGTGTAATTTAAATAGTAGAAAGTCCAAGAATAGAACATAAACAGGAACAGTCGCAGTCACAGTCCCAGCACAAAGAACCTGAAGCGACATCGACAAAGCCACCCAACGAAGTAACGGGAATGTGAATGGCATGGATAAGGCCCATCGCAGAGTGAACTGTAACTGTAAGGTTGTAGGGAGGAGAGATAAATCCAAGAGGAAGTACGATACAGTCGCGCCGAGCGGAAACGGAAGCGTTCACTTGTACACTTTGCAATAAAAACAAAGCGCACAGCAAGAGCGGAAATAGTCGAAGCGGTTGTAGGCTGGATCCAGATAGGTGTCTCATACCTAGTCTCGTGGTCTTTTGCGTGGGGCGTAACAATTGGGGCTTTGATTGCCGTCTGCACAAACAAATCATCAAAAAATTGAAAAGCAACTCTCTGCTAAAAGATATAAAAATAAAATGCTGGAAATAATTGCGGGCTGTAAATATGTTGCAAATGAATGAAATTCGATTTGAGGAACCTCCACGTAAACAATGACATAGGCCCGGAACGAGGGGCTGCTGAACAAAGCCGTTTACGCCACTGATTGTCTCAGCTATACTGCCCAAAAATACATTTTTTCTTTACAAGCAACAGAATATTCCTATATTTATTGATCTTTTTTTTGGAATACTATGCCCAACTCAGTGGCTTGGATTTAACTGACTTTAATCGAGATTGTGCGAACAACTTATTTGGCCATTTCAATATTAAGGAGAAGTTAAAACACAGCGATCCAATTCAGCACACCAAATTTGATTTCAAAAATAATGTGAGCATTTGAAAGAGTTACAGCTATGTGGAAGAATATAAGCAATTATGTTAAACAATAATTGAATGCAATGAAGCGCATGAAGTATATATGTTTACTACTATTCAATTCAATTCAGTTCAATTACCAAATATTGCTGCCCCCCGTGGCTGCAGCTTGGTAACTTTAATACAACCAGGGCTCTTGGCTGAAGGAAAACGTTAATACGTCTGCTGCAGATATTGGGCTTTGCACAATGGCTGTTGTGCTGAGCTGCGAATTTGCTTAACTCCTCCAGAAAGCGAGATTAACGGTCTTCACTGTTTGACTTAAAATTATTTTACTGTCGTCCTGTTGCTCCTGACACGTGTTGCGTATTTCACTGCTCCGAGGACGAGCTGCAATGACAAACACCAAAAGTAATGTGCTTAGAAAACAAAAAGTACATATAAGATTTATTTTGTTTTGTTTTATCTACTGTTTGGCTGTTTGACTGTTTGAATTTTTTATTTATATTTTATTGAGCGACGGGACGCCCCACAGTATACTGTATGCTACATGCAGTTGCTAGAATGGAGGGGGATTGGTGAGGCCATGGGGAGTCGGAGTTTGGACGGGTGCTGGGTGCTTTTGAGTTAATGCATCCCTCACGTCATGTGTCACATAATTGACGCCACTGACGTCGCACGTAGTAGCCGAGGCCCTGGCAACAGGTGTGTTTTATTTTGCACGCGTGATTGCCAGCCAACACGCCCCTGCCCCGCCTACAATACATACACACACACACACAGAACAGCACGCTAAGCGCTAAAATCAACGTTGACAGGCGACAGAATTTCATATAAAATATTTGATAAATTGCCCAACCAGAAGTCCCTGAAGGCAGCCAGTCAGCAAAGTCAGCCAGCCAATAGGTACGGAAGGCATTAAAATATATATCGGCCAAGGACCTTCTGTGCAAATATGAAATATGTGCGAGTGCTCAGCACATCCGGCTTCATATTGATGGCCAACAGATGAGTTTTCTAGCAAATTCGCCAGGCAATAATGTGTTTTAATGCAAGCATTTTAAACCTGCCTGGCTGCTAAATTTACAAACAAAAATTCTAATAAAATGAAGCGAGTAATTAAATGAGATGCACAATATAATAATAAGAGCAATATTAATAAATATTATTGCCTACTACAAATATCTGATTAGTGTCTGGAATTCCCTGAGTAATTCACCTAGCTCTGATAAGGCCAAATCCCCAAACGTGGTCAACGTTCAGTTGACGACTTTTGCGCTTTGCCGTAATCATTTCTAAATAATGTGAGCGTAATTTCTTGACTTATACGTGTGTCTCCTTGCCTCCTTGCAACATGTTCAGCTTGCACTTTTGGAGCAGCACGCGCGCGTGAATATTAAGTACGCAACACTTGCTCCCATTTGCATATGACACACATCACGCATACGCTGTGTGGTCGAGGCGATGGTAATGGCAATGGCAATGACTGGAAGTGCAAATCTACTATCAACACCCGTCTACCGTCTGTTGTCTGGGGAGATTGAATGGCACAAAACATGACACAAACTTAATTTCCCCAAGGCAAATATACATAAAAGCCGTTCCCACACTTACCAGCTGACTGAGTTGCTGACGGACTCACTCGCTGCCTGGCTGCCTGGCTGCCTGGCTGCCTGGCTGGCTAGCTGGCTGGCTGGCTGTCTGGCTGGTTGTGCGAAAGAGTGAATGAATAGCGACTAAGCAACTTGCCGGCGTTTGCCACTCGAAAGGGCCGACAACTACCTGACTAAGAAATCCAGACTACCTCAATTCCTTGGCAAGCGTGTACTTTGACAGCATTATTTGTCGCTGTAGCAGTCCCTGTCGCAGTCGCCGTCGCTGTTGCCTTCGCTGTTGCCTTCGCTGTTGCCGTCAGCGTCACCGTCACCGTCACCGTCACCGTCACCGTCGCACGCATCGACGGCTCTGGCTACGAGAAAACTGTCATATTGCATTGCCAGCTGAGAAGAATGTCGCATAATTTATGCCTGCGATTATCATAATAATTCGCCAGCCGGGACTCGACACTCGACACACACGAATGATTTGAGGAAGAGCGAGTGGGTGGCTGGGTGATTGGGTGGTGGTCGGATCCGGACAAGGCCGGGCAGGTGTTGTGGGCGTTTGTCGCACGCTTGTCGTAGGCGTCGCTTGTTAGTTTTGGTTGTTGTGGCTCTGTTTGCTGTGCACTTACAATTATTGCGGTTTAGTTTCGGGCCAAAAGTTTTCATTTGGTAAATAAATAAAGTTCTGTTCGGCTTTTGTTAAAAACCCCTGAACATATCGAAGCCATCCACCTTGCTGAGCCACACGTCATTCGATCCCACATTTCACTTGTTCTCTTTCTGTCATGCTTGTGTGGTATTTTGTATCAAGGGTATGCCCTACAGCTATTGGAAGTGGGCTTGAAGCCTGACGCTTGAAGCTGCTCAAACATATTGCCCACCTCATCTCCCCATATAAATCTGGTATGTAAATATATATTTAAAGGGAAGACATAATTTGTTTTTTATGTTGTTGATCCTAAGCATCGTGAATATATAGTTCTACTTGGCTTGATGTCAGTGACTAGTCATTGATTCTGTCATCTTGCATAGTTGCACGTAAGACAGGGTATCGGCACAGTCCGGCACCTTCAGTTGGACCATTTTTAGTTGTTGTTTGGTAATTTGCAAATTGTTTGGCGGTCTATTGCACTGCCATTTCAGACTTCCCTTCTTATTTTTTCTACTCTTTTTTTGTAGTTTAATTTTTTTTTTTTTTTGGGTCCTTTGTTTAACCAACAACCGTTTGTCATTTATGCAAACACATACACACACACGCACACACACACACACACACGTGCGATTGCGAATGTGAATGACGATGACTTTGCTTTTTAGTTGGAGCATGTGAGGATCGCAACAATACCAATAATAATACAGATGCACAGAGGAAATCTAAACAAACGCTTAATGGACCCTCAACTCAGTCCCTCTCCCTCTCTATCTCCTTCGCTAAATTCTGCCTGCTCACTCCCAGCCCCACCCCCCTCCCCATATAACACTCTACCCTCTACACTCCTTTCTCTGTGCTGCTTCTCGCCTTCTGCTGCGATGTATATAGCTTGAAATATGTGTGTGTTTCCCTCTGGGTTGGCATGATTAATGCCTTTGTTTATATATTTCCCGCTTCGCTCTCTGGCGTGCATGGGTTTTTTTCTTTCAGTTGTGGCTTGCCTCTCATGCGTTGGGCCTGCTAACCGAATGATATGTTTAACAAAAAAGTTTAACGCAAATTAAGTCAAACTGGCAGCGCTTAACGATGTGCGACATAGATGAATATCTGTTTTGGTGTGTCCATCAATGTGTTTGTGTTTGGTTATGTGTGTGTGTGTGTGTGTGTCTAGTGTGTGGTTGTAATTGGTAGTCTGTGCTAGTGTGCGCTGGTCTAGACAACCCACAGTGCGTGCAGTTTTGCCTGACAGCGGGTAGCTGTCCAGTGTCCCCAAAATTGCGGTGCTGGCTTAAATTTACACACAACGTGAGCTCGTTCAGGCAACAACCCACTGCACGAAGGACGAAGGACAAACGATATTCCTACGCCGGCCGAGCACAAATTAAGTTTGCAAGAAACCCTCATATCAGGACGGAAATCACTTCAAGATGTCAACCAATAAAAATAAAAAGACTAGCGATTACTTTAAGTCAGAGCGCTAAATTAAGTTCTTGTGTTTCTGTTCATGAAATTTAAATCAAATCTGTGCAAGTAGTTTTTGCTGTTTTCCCAGTGTATACACATGAAAATTTATTGAATAACTTTGTGGTTGCGTTTTTCTATTTTGATTGGATTACGGCAGTTGAATATTGTCATTTGAGTTTTGTGTGACACGCTGTCAAAGTTCAGCATTGAAGAGAAACTGACACTCACAGCAAGCAAAGAGTTAAGGTATTTTATTGAATAGTATTGCATTAGATTTGTGAACGTACGGAATGATTTGAAGCACAATTGATTGTAGTAGACATTTAATATTCGATTTATGAGTAACATAAAATGGATTTACTTTGCAATTTCAGCATTAAAATTGCATATTTTTTGGATACATTTCCAAAAGTTATGCTCTCAACATTTGCCACAAAGACTACAAAGACGAGTACTCGCACCTAATTGATATATATATTTCGGACATGACGAACACACAATTTGCTATCGCACCGTCTGCGTATATGTGTTGTGCGAGAGTGCTTTTGTGTCCAAGTGCTTGTGCGCTTGTCAGACCATTAAGTTTTTTAATTTCTATGCTGGCTGGCTGGCTGGCCGGCTGGCCGGCTGGCTGGCTGACACGTGGCGTCAATGAGTCGAGTGGCATTCACTGTTGGCTACCAGCTATTTGAAAAATATATTTATGTATATATATATATATATATATATATATATATGGAGTTCAACAACTACAGCGAGGCGACAATAAACAAATTGTGTTTTGGTGTGTGCTGCTCGCTGTTTGCTTTTAATTACGCAATCGTTTTATATACTATTTCTAAGGTGTGTCGTATAATAAAGCTTTTAATTAAAAAAAACAAAAAACAAAAAACAAAAAACCTGAGCATCAAAACGGAATCAGAAGCGGACTAAAAATGTGTCGATAAAAGTGTTGCATACTCGCAGGCGCGTGCCAAACTGCAAAGTTGCTGGCGCCCGCCTGGAAAAAGAAAAGAAGCGAAAATAAGAAAATAACTTAGATGAAAACTTGCAGCGAAACTTTGCTGGCAAGGACGAGCAGAACTGCTGAACAGCTATTTCTGATAATGGGTGACTTTTTAATCGAAGGCTTATCGCAAAGTCATCACAAAAGTCGTTCAGGGTCGTGCGGGTGCTGTGTGGCACGTGACACGCGTGACACGCCTGCGCTGCCCGATTAATGCTCAATTGAAATTTACATTTGCATGCACAGCAGCGCAACAACAGCTAAAACAAATAAAACAACAACTACAACAACCAGCTTGACAGCCATAAATTGGGCTGACCCGTTGACGTTGTCGCTGCGCAGTTATCAAAATTGCTTAGCGGCGCCTCGTTCGTTGCGTGCTTCCAAGATAAGCGTTCGAAGTGTTCATAGTGTCCTTGCTGTTCTTTGTGTATCTTTTTTTTGTAATTTTTTTGTTTTGGTTTTCTATTTTGGGGGTTTTTTCTGATTCATTTTTGGGCCATCGCACCAGACGCAAATGGTCCAACAGTGACCATTTAGACAACTCAATAAAATGCAATGGCCTTTAGGCCAAGCTGCGAGCACAGTCCTTGAATAATGTTCAACCATGTTTTAATAGGCTTACGCATCTTAGTTGTAGTTTGCAGCCATGTCAAGGTCCCAATTGCATTTCATGCATAGCATTGGTTTCTTCTTCATATTGTCTTGCTTTAAATGTTACACCAATTTATAATTGACAACCTTCTCCTATATATCTATCAATCATCTAGAGCAGTTATGAAAATACTGATAGAAACCACTATTATTATTAGCAGAGCCGCAGGTATGATAGTTAATATTTATAAATAAAAAATCGGGATATATTATAAATTGCTTCTATTGAGTAAGTGAGACTGCTCAAGTCGATAGTGACCGACTATAAATTACTTTGTACTTACGATATTAATAATCAATGGTTTCAATATCTCAGATATATATAGATAGATAGATAGATAGATAGTCGAATATACTTGGCCAGAGTTTGCAAAATTGTGTATACCTTTGTTTTAGGGTTTAAATATTTTATTGTATTATTATATTTTAATGCATAGTTGAACAGTACTTTATTGACCAAAGTTGCAAGTCTAATAACAAATGGCAATTATTAGCCCCGATTTGATGAAAGTCTTATCGCTGCAGAATGCAATATGAGAACTTTGCCACTTATGTGTCTGTCAGTGGCAGAAAATAAGCAGCTGCATTGGTTTATATTGGGAGTGTGGGTCAACGCCAAAATTAGCTGTTATTCGTGCCAGATCTGCTTCTACTTTTTGCTCTTAGTTCGCTTGTTGTTTTGGATTTTGAGTCAATGCCATTGGAAACGTGACTTTTCCTGGCGCTGGCTGATGTTATTTTTACAGGAGCAGATGCCTGGCATTGCTACATTCTTCGATTGTTGTTGTTGGTGCCTGGCCACAATGCATAACTTGTAATAATGCGCCTGACCCCGACACCCTGGCACCCAGGCACCCAGGCACACGCACACTAACACACAAGCAATTCCACAATCCCAGAACCCCATTCAAACATACACACTCACACAACACACACACACACAGCTACAAACGTGTATACATGCAGATGCACTTAGGAGTCAAGCGGCGATGGTAACTTGTTAGCATCACAAGTAAAATGCTGTTGAAAATGCACTCAAAATTGCCATGTAAATGGAAATGGAAATGAAATGTCAACTTACCACACGGTGAGCATCGACGGCAGCTTCTTGGACCGAGTTGTGCTTCGGCGTTGTTGTCGTTCTGTGTATTTGTCTTTGTATTTGTACTTGTGTGTGTGTGTGTGTGTGTGTATGCGTGTGTGTGTGCGTGTGTGTGTAATGTTGTTGCACTTTCTCAGCAAAAAAGAAAGGAACTTGAAACAACAAAGTTCTGGTATTGTTGTTTACGTTGCTCTTTTTTGGAAAATGCTTCGCAGTTGGCAGTTGATCTCGATGGAAATGTTTTTATTTGTTTATATACTATCAGTAATTGTTTTGGCAGTAAACGTTCTCGAGTTGGCAGTGAGAAGTCGGTGGTTTCTTAACCTCGTCAGATATTCATATTGTTTGTTTGTGCTTATGTCATATCATTTCATATTCTCAGATGTCTGCTCAAAAATAATAAAGCTGTGCTTAATTCGCTTGCCAAAATAGGCCAAAGAACGGATAGTAATTGCTTGGCAAAATAAAACATAAGAAAATGAATAAAGATAGACAGAACAGCACATATGCACACAATACACACAGGCTCACTTGCCCACACAATTTGCCATCACAGTGCAAATGAACTTCGTCCTGTTGCACTTCCATTGTCTACTTTTTAGGCGCGCAAATATTAATTCTTTGTCCACTGATAATCTGAAATTCACAACACGTAAATATACAGCCATACAGACGCTCGCACTCACACTTTCACTTAAAAGATAAATAAATATTTTATTTGACACAGGGCAAACAGAAATGCACAAAGCGTTGTAAGAAATAAAAACCACATGAAGAATTCATAATAATAATCGCTGTCGGCATTTTCAACGTTGCACTTTTTTCCCTTTATTTGTTTTCCATATTTACTCATTTTGCCAATTAAAAGTCATTCACTTTACGGTTACACTTTACTTATCAACAACCAAAAAAAATTTTTAAAAAAAACAATGTAATTTTTGTTATCCTTGAAACTGATTTCTGATAAAACTACTGCTGACCATTGTCCAATCAATTCAAAACTGACAGCGCACTGGCTGCTGTTTCTCTGCTTTTCCAGATGCTAGTTTTTCCTTTGCTTTTCCTCTTCCAATTCCTTCCTGTTCGCTTGCTTGGGTTGCTCAATAGCAACTGATTTGACACAGGCAGAGACACGCTTTTATACTGTTTGGCGGTGGGCAATTTCAGTTGCCCTGTTAACAGAAATATCCCTGCTGTAACACTGCTGTTAACTGGAAGGACATTATGCACGCCCCTTCAGTCTGCATTCTGCTAAAGCTCAACAGAAAGTTGTAAATAGTTTCAAGTTTTGCGCACATTTAACCAAATTAACCAATCTAAAGAAAATAATTTTACTTATCCGTGTGAAAATTTAGTTTGATAAGTTTATATTCAATTATAATTGATTTAATTTCAATAATAATTTGAATTCATATCTATAATTAAATCAAGTTAACCAACCATCTGTGGTCACCTTCTCTCTGCTGGAATTGGTCGTTTCTATAATTAATAATAGTCTTATTACAAATACGAATTCTATCTATTTGTGATCAAATTATTGAAAACACAATATGTGTGGATACCACAATGGAAAATTGAATTTCACAACACAATGGGTACGTTCCATTGTGAGCATTGTTAATAATTAACAGCAGGGAGCTCTATTATCCTCCTAATCATGGCTACTTCATTCAAGTTACATTTACATTTGACTCCGTGCCAAAATAGATAAGTTTATAGCTAGTTGTTTTAAAGAACATATCGATTCAAGAGTTAACTTTCTGTTCGACTGGCTGCCGCAGAAACTAAGTACATATTACAATGGTAAATACTTAATAAAACAGTTCTGATGCAATTGATGCATTTTCAAAAGAAGTCAGTTATAAACCATAAAGTGTATTGCGAAATTGGTTGGCGTGGAAAAGAGTTCCGATTCAGGCCAGCTATCGTTTGTGGGGTAAAGTTCTACCAAGGACTTAGTCACCATATTCCTGAGTGCGACTCAGGCGTCGACGTGTGCGGTATGAGGAGTCGAGGCAGATGTACACACATATACCACACTGCTGTGGTTGCCTGCAAATGACTCGCTGTTCTCTAAGTCCTCGTCCCCGTCCCCGTCCCCGTCCCCGTCCCCGTCCCCTCTACCTCTACCTACGTTGACGCCAGTGTCTCGGTTCGAGTCTTATTGCCAGTCTCATTTACGATTTCAGTTATAGTCCCAGTTGAATCCCGCTCTCATGCTATCGCCGTTTCGCTGTTTCTCTTGGCTGTGGTTAGTGGGCCCCGTTATTCTAAGCCAGCAACGGGCAAACAAGCTTACAAGCAGCGCAACGCACAAAATCAAAACAAATACCACACGGCAATGGATAATGGTAAAGGCACTGGTTATGGCACCAAATGCAGATGCCAAATGTGGAGCCTTACAGCCTGGTTACTTGACGTTAAATGCTTGCTAGGATCCTTGGATCCTTGGAACCTGCATGCGGAAATTGTTTCTGTATCTGAAGATGAAGCCAAGGGTAGACGACAAGCAGCTTGGAAATGGAAAAAACCAGAAATCGCCAATATGGTTAAAGGCAAGAGCTTGTCAGCTCTTCTGCTTATCTTCTTTTGTTGCGTAATCCCTGTTGAAACATCAACAGCTAGTCTTGAACAGAAACAAGCGGTGTGATGACAGAAAAAAAATTACATAAATAACAAAGCAAAAAAAATAGAGCCTATAGTAGGAAATGTTTTCTATAAAATAAAAGGAAGACTAAATACCCTCGCAGTTCACATTTCGAGCTCACAGTAGATTTTTCTATAAGGTTGAAAACTTTGAAATGATGACAAATTGATCTTATTCGGATTTCGGCTGCCTCACAGATGTTTTATGTAATATATTTCAGAGTTCACAACAAAATGAGTTTACCCTAAGAATGCATAAAAATAGGTAACCGATGCGAACGATAATTAGAACTGCCCGAGCTGGCACGTTTCACCGTCTTTTGTACCTTGGCATCGACCTGAAAGGCTTAAGTGCTTAATGAGGTGCCATTAAATTGAAGAAGCACTGAGAACCGCACAGGGCAGGAAAACATCTCAAAATCAAGAATTTATTCTTGTTTTAATAGCAAAAAGAGCTTCGAAAACCTTAAATCCATTTCATATTATTTTTAGATTGTGCGGGATTAAGCTAGAGCAAGCAACCTTAAGTCAAGCTGGGTATCGTCATAGTTTCAAATTTCATTCTCATTTTATGGACTTTATACTCAACATTTTCTATTCTAGACTACAACAACTGTTTAATCTTTTTTAAAATATATTTTAACACTCTATGTGGCTAATTAAGTAGCATGTCATGCTGTTTCTGACAACTGCACATACACAGAATGGAATAAAAAATAGCTTACATAATTGGAAGGAGCTTGTTCTTGATATTAGTTTGTAAGTTTTCATTTGAGATACAAATTTCTAATACTACATTTTCCATTCTGGAAATCAAAAAGGTTTCCAATTTAGATTTTTGTTTCTGCTTTTGGAAAATTGGAAAATGCATTTCCTTTGTGTGGCTAATTTCAGTTCACATATGTATGAAGTATGTATGCAATTTCAATTTGTATCTGATAGTAGAACTTTGAGACAAATCATGCTGAAGGTTTTTTATTTCTTTTTCAATTTTTGGGAAGCTCGGCTGCGTCACAAATTGGGCCAAAACCGTAAATAGAGTCATAGCCAAAGGCGAACTATTAGTAGTTATGAGAATTGCATTTTGCTGGCTAATCAATGAAATTTTTGCCGCCTGGATAGTCATATTATTGCCCTGCCTGCAGTGCCTCCGACAGCTTGGGCTCATTTAATGCCCTGCAACTGCGCCTCCGGCATCTAGCTTTTGCCTCTGGCCTCAGTGCCAAGAAAGACCCTCAAAGCGCATTCCTCACTGCTGCTGCTGCTGCTGCCGCCTTCGTTAGTGCAGATTGTTAGTCGAACAATTGTTGGGTGCTAAGGCTAAAAGGCAGGGGTAGGGTGTACGGGGTTATGGTTATGGCTGGTTATGGCTATGCCATTGCCACTGCCACAGCCATAGACATCGCCACAGCAACTGGGTCTTAGGCCCACTTAGACACATGCAACCAAGCGGATGCAGGAGCCAGAGCTGACGCTGACGCTGACGCTGATGCTGATGCTGGCGACGTCGAGCTCACTTCAGAACTATTTCAATAAGCGTTACGCTCTACACGCGCATTGTCCTTCACCCTGTTTTCTCAACTGTCGACTGTCGACTGTCGACTGTCGACCGCTTTCGTTGTCAAATGTCGTTGCATTTCGCTTTTGTCATTTGTCGTCGACGTCGTCTTCATCGTCATCGTCGTCTTGGTATCCTACAAGCAATTTACAGCGTTTTACGTTTCACATTTTGCATTTTGCATTTTGCATTTTGCGATTTTCATTCTGATTTTGGTTCTGATTCAGTTGCTGATTCTGATTCTGCTTCTGATTCGCTTGCCGCTGCCGTCGTCATCATCGTCATTGTCATCGTCGTTACATAGTAGTTGCAGCTTCCGTTTCCGTTGTGTGCATAGCGCCGTGTCGCTTTCTTGATTATCGGCAAGCTTTTTGTCTGCTTGCCCGCCATCTTCCACTCGGTCGATGGGAGTTGACAGATGACGGCCACGCTTGGAGGTGTCAGCTTAGCCCTCTTAAGTGTCGTGTGCCAACTGTTCGAGCCGGAGGCCTGCCACCTTACAGCCAACAGCTGACGCTGTCTATCAGTGTTTACGGTTTGTACGGCAACTGTGACTTTTCAAGTTCACAGTTATCTACCAGTCACAGTCAGAGTCGCAGTCGCAGTCGCAGTCACAGCCGCAGTCACAGTCACAGGCCCACGCCGCATAATGCCAAGAACGACATCGATATGTCCGGACTAGTCAAACAAAAGACCCAACCGTAACAATATTTTTTTTTGCTCCACGCCAGCGCGCGACTCCGCCATTTTCGGTAAGTAGGTCAGTGGCAATATTTCAGCAGTTACAACAGAGGGTTACTCAAGAAATACTAGCATTCAAATTTCGTTTTCATTTTATTTTGTAATTTTTTACTTTACAAAAATGTTGTGCAATACCTAAGGCCTGTCAACCCAATTTGAAATTTGATTGTAGAATCTGTACAAAATCTCAAATGTATTACAAATCCATATTCTTTTTTTTATTATTTTTTATTATTACTGTTATTCTCTGAAGCTAGACCGAGTACAGGTGGCAAACAGCTTGTAAATCGACATATGGTCAAGATGTTCAAGGGTACGAGGTTGTCAGCTTTTATTCTTTTACTGCATAATCCCTGTTGAAGCATCAACAGCTCGTCTTGAACAGAAAAGATGATGACAGAAAAATAAAATACATAAATAACAAAGCAAAAAGAGTAAAGCCCATAGTAGGAAATGTTTATTCTTTGTAAATTAGATCATTTTGCTCGCTTTAAGCCATAATGTTTACATATAGCGTAACGAGCCGTCGGAAATTTGATTTATTAACAATTTGGGTTGTTCAAAGTAGTAGAAAATCACTTGTGTATTCACATGGTTACATACATGTATGTATCTGAAGTGGCGAAGCATTTATTGCATTGCCAAGAAAATGATTATCAATTGGCATTATTAGGTGGGCGTATTGTATTCACTGATACATTAATATAATATGCAACCCTCGCTGCGATGTTGATATTATTGTTGCTGTTGTTTCTTGACACTCCCCTGCCCATCCATATCGGAATTCGTTCGCATCATCGCTTGCTTGTCGTATTTTTTCGATTCGGCGCTCACATCAGGCTTTGGCACAAAAATAAAAAAATAAAAAAAGGAAAAAAGGAAATTCCTTGACGCAGCATGTTCTACATTTTGAGAGCGACATAGATTAGCTCGCCTACCGCAGCCTACCGCACCACCTGCACCCACCCAGAGCGGGTTTTTGAATGGCAATCAATAGTGTGCTGGTGCTTCCACCTTGTGCCCGTCGGCCTCAGTCACAGTCTCACTCTGAGCAGCAGCTTTGGCGTCAGTCCCAGCCTCGTTTTGAGTGTAAGGACCAAAAAAGCAGCAAGAATGAGGCACTGGCATCGAATTGGTTACTGGCCATAGCTCTAAGCAGATAGTTGTCTTGCTTCCATGTACATAGTCATTGCAATTTCCGATGCATTCGTTTTCCTTTGATTTTTGTTGGTGCTTGGATTCCAGTTTGATGAAATTTATGATTGTAGAAACGGTAATTAAAAAGCTCACAATACAATAGTCCCTTTAGTGGACTTATCCACTCCCTCTCACTCTCTTTTACCAGCTTACCAGACTTTAATCATTATTGGGTTTGCAGCTTTTGCCTGTAGGACTGCCAAATTCAAAAGCTTAAGGCGTTTGGAGCTAAATTACAATTTTTTCTAGACAATAGTTTGCTCTACCACAAAGTGTATAAATTCACAATTCTGAATTCTAATTTAAAAAAGGGAATAATTCAGTTTTAGCGCTGTTTGCACTTAATGTATACATTTCAACAGCTTACTGAGGTGAACAATGATTGTCAATTAACATGAACGGGCATTGATATGTCCTTACTGAGGGTACTTTCTGTAAGGAGATTGTTGAATTTACAAAAAGTATATTCAATTGTAAGAATTACCTAATAAGTTACCTAATTACAAATGAGTCCATTTAGCAAGTTTTCTTGGCTTTGTAATATTTGAAAATGTTTAATTATTTAATCATTTACAAGTTTGTGTCTACTATATTTCAACACAAATGTAGAATATGTAGTATATATATATATATATATATATATATGGCGTCGGCAAGTTGACTCCGATACAGAAGGGTATTTAACCTTCGGCGAGCCTCAGATAGCTGGTTTTATCTTATATTTATTATTTTCCCCACTGTTGTATTTTGCCTAAGCAGATTAAATAATTGTGAACGAAAATTAGCAGCTGCCTTGACAATTACAATTACATTACTCATACGAACGGGTGGACGATATTCGTACTTGCTCCAAGTCACATCAGCATGGCTGACTAGCCACAGGACACCCGATCTTGGAGCCTGACTAGCTACGGACTCGGACTCGGACACGGATATGGATACGGACAAAGACACGCAGACAAATATCAATTCAGAGTCCAGCGACAGACACTAATTGCTGGTTCTGTTGTCGTCGCCTTACCATTTTGCAGCTGATACTGTTGGAGATTACTCATTGTTCAATCTGGTTGCTGAGTGCCTTAATTACGTTAGTTTCGCCAATTAAAAACAACACGTAACATGTAACACTTAAACCGGACAGCGGCCACGGCACAGCCACAGTCAATTGTCCGTGCATTGACCTCGAACCCTTACCGCGTGTCAGTGCCCCAAAAAGTGTGCTCAGAGCAGTCTTTGCTATTGCCCAAGACGAACGCTCATTTGGCACGCAGGTGCTGCCATTTCTGCCACTCCCTCCTCTCACAATCACCCCCTTCCTCCGCCGCAGCCCAAGCGAGGACATGCTAAATCTGAGGTAGCTCACTCGACAGCCGACTGACGACTTTCGTGGGCAAGAAGAGCGTGTTGACGCACTTCCACAACCACTCCCACCACCTCTTCGGCACTTTGCCACTTGCCTCACCTTCGCATATTTAGCGACGCGCAGCTGTGTCGCAACCTTTGAGAAATTAATGCGGCTATTGTTTGCGCCATTGCCGCTGAATGATGCCGCACAGTGGCAAATGTTCACAAGGGGTTAAATATGTGGATTTCTCACAAATTGAAAGCCCAACACTGCATTCTAAGTTGCTTGGCCCTTGAGAGTTTCAACTACAAAAAGAAAAAATCAACCTAAGCACTAAAACCGATATACACAATTGAGTTCGTGGAAGTGTAGTTTCATTCCTTAATAGGCAAAATTCAAATGAACTCAATTTCAAATTGCAATTGGGTGCCAAGTCAGCTGGTCACCTGAGCCAATTTCAAAACATTAAATGAAACGCAAGCATGTCAAAGTTATCTACTGGACGGAACATCTGCCAATCCAACGAAATGACAAGTATGACAAGTTCATTAGCTCGCCTGGAAATATTCTGAATTGGCCACAGGCCCATGCAGACAATGCAATATTTATTTAGAGAAAATAATTAACTGTCTGTATTTTATGAATTTACCACAGAGTTCGGGTAGAAATGTTGGTGAAGTACTAACTAATGTGTAATTTGACAGTGGTGCACCCCAATGAACTTTCTATTGGTATAATAACCTCAACGAATCTTTTTATATAATATAAATTCATGAGCACAGGTAATAAAATGACCAATTGCCAAAAAGTTTCAGTTTGTATGTGGAGTCAGGGCATCTTCACATAAATATAACCTACATAGATGTAAGAATGAATAATGGGTTGGGTCGAATATGTATTTTTACTTCAAATACTCATTATGATTTATTTGCAAATTTGTTTTACCTATTTACGATAAATTCTGAACTTACAAAAATATAAGATTTCTATTCAAATTCATATAAGCCCAAATTGACGATTCGATAATTATTCAAAATATTTCTACAAGAGATTACTGGCCACTTCAAGCACATTTCAAAAACAAATCGATCTCAACGCATATCGAATTGAGTAGTAAGAATTTTTATGGATTTTTATATTATACTTTATTGTTTTAGACCACCGTGGCATAGTTGGCAAAGACTTCATTACCAGGCGGCTGCGTAGGCTGAGATTTATTCAATTTAATTCGAAATCGGCGTCAATAGGCTCCAGTTTTGTGCGTTGAGCATTGAGCGTTGAGCGTTGAGCGTTGTGCGATGTGCGATGGGAGTGAGCGAGGAGCACAACATGAATGGGAAATAGCGAGTAGCGAATAGAGAGAGTATAGCGAATAGGCAACGGGAAATAGAGTTCGGGCCAAAAGGGCATGTGATTAAAAATTGTTTACAAAGTTCATTGACACGAAGTCGACGCCTGCTGCCACTGTCGGAAGCCATTCACAAGCGAAGAGCAATCAAAAACTGCCTGGCAATTTGCTGCCTGTTTTTAGGCACAGCTGTAATTGATTTTTGCCCTGGAGAATGCCTCGTCAACATATGTATGCGAAAAACAAATAAAATGACTACAGCCAAAAGTGTGTGACTCGAACATACCACTTACACAATATAAAATAATTTCAAGTGGTGCCAAGCATATTGAAATATTTGCAAAACAAATTGGGAAAGAGAATGTTTGTATACTTGAATAAATATGGAACTCCTAACTCAAGTTACCTATTGTAGGTGCCACCTTTGTTTGAAGTTCGACTTAAGTTTAATAGTTTAAAAAAATATATATATCTTATAGGGTCGCGGATGCCACATTTACGCACTTGAATGGGTTTAGGGTATAAAAATATGCCAAACAAGACATATGACGTCACCTGTCATGTAATGGCCTGTTTAGCAGACAATAACCTCTTTTATTGTCAGATACGTTCGCACAGTGTCTTGTGTGCTAACGTTTCTCTACAAATAATGCTGTTAAAAATATGTTTATTTTTTATTTCTATTTTTTTTAAGTATGTCCTCCAAACCAAACAATCAACAGTTTTTGTGTTCTTTTATAAAAACTAGTTTAGCTGTTTATCTATTGGCCATAAACTATAAACTAAATCCCTAAAGAAAAACATTAATAGTTTATGCTTGGATGACAAAACATCACTTCCACAAACTTTGTTATTCACCTGAAAACTATAAACGATGGACACAATTCATTTGAGAACGTAATGGTCAACTGATTATTTTGAAAACTGATCTGATAGGGCTTGTCATATATGTATGGGTGAGCGCATCTATTATTTCGAGGTATGTCTGTTATGTTCGAGAGCAGACAAATAACCGCTAAGATTGGTCAGCCTACGGTAGGAACACCAGAGAATTGTTGAGAGCCTGCTGAATATGTCGCTTGGCAGTTGTCCAAATTAAATTATCAAACTCTATGATAAATGATGGTATATCCATTATCTGGCGCACATGTAGAAGGCGGCCCTCGTATTTATCTGTGCCATTTCACGAATTGCACTTTCTTTTTTACAATGTTGTCATGGCCAACATCATTACTTATAAGCCTTTCACTTATGTGTTTTGCCACACACTCACACACACAGTGCCCAGCCATGAAAAGGCCCCTCTACCCTGGAGTTTCAGTAAGTATTTATTTTTTCTATTGTTGGTGTGTGGCACAGCGTTTGGCCATCACTCATCTGCCACAAGACTGAAGAAAAAGCTGCAGCATTAACAACAACAACCAATAAAGAATAAACCAAGAGCCATATCGAAAATTGAAATAGTTGCAATACGACTGTTGAAAAGATATCGGCTTGTCAGAAACTTTCATTTCATATCCATGCCATCTTTATTATTAATATTCTTTTTTTTATTTTACTGTGAAGCGTTTGCATCTCTTTTTATTCGCCGTCGGGGCGATAAATAGCGAACATAATTGTCGCCTTCGGCCCCCATGGAAGCCCCAAGCAACCACATGCCGTTGGCAGTTGGCAAATGTTTTTGATTTACTTAACGACTACCCGACGAATCCCAGTTCTCACTTCTCGCTCCCTATCCAGGGCCAGACTCAGTGCCACTGCCACTGCCACTGTCAGTTCCAGAGCCAGTTCCCATACCATTCCCGGTCGCACTCCGAGCTTTAACCGCAAGTTGACCCAGTTTCGCTCGTTTTTGCTATTGCCATTGTCGTTTTCGATGTCGTTGTTTTTGTCGTCTTCGCTGGCATTATTGTCGTCTGTGGTTAACTGCTTAAGGAATAATTCATTATGTATTTGGTCGGCATGTCACTTAATTTGAGTGGCCGACGTTAACCATGTCCCATTTCCCTCATTCACTGATGCGGGCAATTTGCCTCCTAACTAATTGACCACGTTGGGAATCGATCAGGCCTCTAAGCGGGACGCAGTCACACTTCTTAAGCAACCACCACCCATTCACACCCACACCGAAGCCCGCCACCCGCCACCCGCCACCCACCTACTCACCCTCCTGCTGGCGGGCAGCTGTTTTCGTGTTTTATATTCAAGTTAAATTGTTTATTTGCGTTACTTTTATGGGCTTCGTCGTTGACAGCAATTTGTTTGCCTACCAAAGAAGTCCGCACAGAAACTGGCACGAAACAGCCCACTTTTTGTTGTTTTTTTGTTTTTGCTTTTTGCTTTGTTGTTTTTCGCAGCAAACGATTGAATTGCAGTTTTGAAGTGCTTAATTTTAATTGACTTAAATATACGTTGAATGGTTCAAGCTCGGACAGCATAGCATAATGGTAAACACAATTTTCCCGGTACGTTATGGACTTAATTATATGTAATTATTATTAAATTATTATATAATTTGTCACGTGATGTGCAACACCTCCTATAAAATTCAGAACTCGAATATTATCTTACTTGTTGTTTATTTTATTATTTAACATTTATAATTTAATTTTTGATTCCTTTTTAATCTTTTTACTAATTTAAATATCTCTTTTGCTAGCTCCAAGTCAAGCCAGAAGACAGCCAAGCTCAGCATAACAGTCGGAGAACAAATTTCATTTATTTCTATTTCTATTTCTGTTTCATAAAAATATTTTCTCTTATTAAGAAATACAAATTTTAAAAATAGAAAAAGCCATTCTATTTTTCTTTTGTATTTTTGAAATTATTTCGAAAAACGAGAGAAACCCTTCAGATTCTGCGAGATTTCTTAAAATTCAGAACGATGTATTTTGTACATCCACAGTCTACATAAACTTTGTGTTGTTGTTGTTGTATTAACACTTGCTGTCCATTCCACAGGAATCTATATCTTTGCTGTGCTTACTGGTTATCGTTGCTGTTGTTGTTAACCTTCTCTAAGCTGCTTAGCTGGCCTTCAATCGGCTCCCCTGTCGCAGCCAATTAACTTTGTTTGCCTAATCAGAATGCAACGCTCATACGCCATACTTCACGCTATGACGAGTTTCTGGGCCCGTGTCCTCTCCTTTCTCTTTCCCTTTCCCCTTTCCCTACGCCATTCTCTTCCCCTGGCCTCTGCGCTTACCTTAGCCAGTTGTTCAGCGCTGGTTTGCCCTTGCCTACTCCTTCTGCGTGCGTGCCTGGACTCTGGCCGTCAAGCGCTGCAAACTACTAGTCTGGCCTTGTCCGTTTTATGAACATTTATTGAAGACACTCACACACACACACACACACACACGCATCCTCGCACAAACACACACACACTTTTACGATGATAGAGGAGTGTGTCCCAAAATAATTCAGCATTCAGCTGTCTGAGACGGCTGACCACATTTGGGATGAGCACGCAGACAACTTTGTTCACGTGACGACGTGCCGTGGCTGCCCTTTTCGAACGTATTCATCAAACACCATCTTGACCCAATTTTCACAAGCTTTTTTTTTTGGTAACTCTTTCTCCAGCCCGCTCTCTCTCTCTCGCTCTCTCTCTCTCTCTCTCTCATAGGCGTTTGTGGTAGCTGCAACTAAGAACATTATCTGCAGTAAAGATGGGCAGTCAGTCAATGGTAAGGCTCAATAAGTTGAAATTGCGATTCTATTTTAAGTAAATATGCAATTTTTATATTTATCGAAAGTTTGCGTTCTTAAATTAATATATATTGGCTTCAATTAATTGTTGAGCACAAATGACTTAAGAGGCTCTGACTTTTCAGTTAAAAAGCAACTCTCACATCACAGATCCTGGCCCATCTCCAACTCTAATCCAATGCTTCTCATCTCATGTCTTACCGGCTGCAATCTTATTGCAGATTCGCTAGTGAGATTCAAATTTGCACACTTAACGAGCTGAGGGCCTCAGCTTTGATTATAAGTTTATTTTATATGAAATAAAAATATATATATTGACAGAGTCTGTCCAGGTGGACATCTTTTAACTACCCTGTAACTAATAGCAAAGCTTGTACATATTCAAGTTTTTTAACGTGTCCCTTTTTCTAGTTAATTCCTTAATTACGGCATCTATTCCATCAGCTCCAACTTGACGAGCTCTTTATGCGGACTCAGAATCTTTTCAATTGAAAATGTATGTGTAATTAATTGGATTTTCATGAATCTCATTGCTGACATTTTGCACCAGTCGGTTGATTTACCTGTGCCTAACACACAACAACCCCAGTCCGTCAGTAGTCAACATGATTACCGTGTTTCTCCCAGCGGGGTTACAATTCTGACATTACTCTTATTTGGTTTTTCTCTGCGAGTGTTTATCGGAATAAACAGACTCAAAGAACGTGCCCAACATTTCTTTGCAAGTTGATAAATGATTGCTTTGAGCCGAGTTGCCAACAAGCAAATGAAAGAGCCAATCAATGGGCAAGTTGAATGCGAAAACCCATTAAATTATATTTAAGGCAGCCATCAGCGAAGACACTATTAACAACTATAGATGAATTATTAATTAACTTTGGCACTTGGCATGTTTAATTTTTAATTTCAAACAGCTAATTACATAAAACTTAATTAAAACACTGAAGCAGCCACTTTTCGAGCGGCTGCAGTTGGAGTGGGACACCAATATCGATGGCAATGGGGAGGGGAACGACAGCGATTGAGAAATCGCAACAGCAAAAAGAGCCAAAACTGAAGCTTCTCCCGTCTTGAATGTGGATGCTCATGCCGAATGTGCAACTTTATTAAGAGTCGCAGCCTATTTGGGATACTGGCGCACCGAACCCATCAACTTTGTTCCAGAGGAGCAACCGACACATCATCAATCGATTGGCTTAAGTCGGAGACTCAACAAGAGCTGCAAGATATGCTGGAGCAGAAGCCGGAGCAGAAGATGCAGCAAACGCAACAGAGCTCAGAACAGATGCCTGAACAGAAGCAGAAGCCGGAGCAACGTGTAAGATACAAAAGTATATCCAATAAACAAAAGAATCTGCGAGATTAACAAGAATTTGTACGATAAAAAGAACACCAAGTATATGGTCAATAAAATGTTGCTGTATGCTAACCAATGCATCTGAATGATATAAAATTATGTGAAATACACAAAGGTAATTGTTAGACTTGTGTACACAAATGACATCGATATATGTGTATAAAAGCTATATACCTTTATCTATATATATTTATAAATATAATTTTTAGCTTAAGGCAGCAATTTCGTTTATTTAAGATCAGAAAGATCGTTTAATGATTTAACTAAAGAAAGATATAAGGGCTATATAACAATGTATATACATATCTATATATCTACGTTTTCCTTTTTGGAATAGCATATAAGAATAGCATATTGTTTGTTTTAAGATTAGACACATTCAGCTCAATATTATTATGTATTAGTAATAAGCGAATTGCACTTGCATTGATGTTTTTGTATTTCAATTATTCGCCAGTTTTCTGTTACAAGCCTTTGAGGGCTATTTAACGAATGTGGGCAACTGAATCAAAAATTTAATTAATCAATAATCAAATTACATAATAATTGCGAGGCATCTATGGAAAATAATATGTCTGTCCAAACTAATGAGTAGAAAACTGAGTGCAACAAATATTTACTACCACAATCATTGGCTTTGTCTGCATAATTTGTGAGCATAATTATTAAAATACAGTGTAATTGTTAAACACTCCAACAGACTTATACAGGTGTTTGTAATTACATGTCTGTTATATAAGTATTTTGTGTGTGTTTTATTACGAGGCTTCACAATTGTACAATTGCAATTAATTGAATAAATGGTATTAGTTTGCCTCATGTGCTGCTTTACGACCCAAAACTAAATTTGTACTTTTTTACTTTGCAATCTTTTGAAAATGGACATCGGTCAGAGATGTGTACATTTAAATGATTGTACAATTTTATAACATAAATCATAAGTGCAAATCATTTAATCTGCAAAAGCTTCTCGGCCTCTTACCTAGAAAGGATTTTTTCTTCGAAAAATAAGGGAATAAGAAGTATTTAGAAAATTTTGTTGGTATATTTAAAAATGATTTCTGAAAACAAGAAAAGCTTTCTAGTTTTCAGAGCGATTTTTGTTTGACAACAATTTACTTGAATCAACTCTAGAGTGTAATATCCATCATTCAGCAGATTGACAGCCAGACTGTCGTTATAACAACATACATGAGAGTCTAGCCGAAAAATGTGTTGCCAGTGGAAGTTGACAGTCTCCTCGAAGGCATTTGTCAGCTGCAGGTCAAGTGTATGATAACAGGTGCTGATTTTTGGATTATACAAGAGCACACGGGAAATCCGCTGTTGAGTGTTAGTGCGATGTATGTAAATACTGAATTTAATGATGAAACTTAAGCTGTGGCCGCGCATCAAGTGAGGGGCTGGGTAGCCGTGTGTTGTGCATGGCAATACGGGGTATATACGGCTGGCGGTACTTAAGTAAGGCGAGCTGAGTCCAGCGTGCACCATTTATGTACATAATCTAAAGAGCTTTGCACATTCGCATGCAAATGCGCTTCAGGGCCGTTGCAGACGCCATCCAATCCTTGTATGCTTGTCGTATATCCTGTTGCATTTGTATTTGCTGCTGTTGTTGTGGTGGTGGTTGTGGTTGTCGTTGTTGTTGTTGTTACTGCTACTGTTGCGTCTTCATTGTTAGTTTGGTTCCCTGGTCGTCATTTCGTCGCCCACGCTCAATTTGTCAGTAGCGCATGCAGCTTGGTCAGAATGATGTGGCTACCCGTATGTGTGTGTGTGTGTGTGTGGTTGGGTATATGTGTGTGTGTGTGTGTGTGTGTGTGTGTGTATGGTATTAGTAGATACAATACGGACTAGGGATTTACATCTGAGTTTGAGTCGAATTTTGAGTTTTCGGTTTGTGCTCGAGTTTGAGTTGAGGCGTCCTCACTGACCCCGTCTCATTTCGTCTTTGTGGCCAACTGCGCATTTCTATTCACTTCTATTGTGCTCATTCACGAAGTAAGCAAAATTAAAGTACGTGCCCCTTTTGCTATGCAATGCAATTTTTATTGAGTGCAGCCCCAGAAAGAGGAGAAGACGTTGATGATGACGACGACGACGACGACGGTCGGCTGACGGGGTCCGACGACGAAAGCGTAAAGTCATAAAAAGTAAAGCTTGCAGCTGACTTAAAGCCCAATTTGCTGACCAGAACCAGGGCCAGTAGCAGTAGCAGTATCCAATACCAATGCCAGTACCAGTAATGCTGGCACCCTAAGCAGTACACTACCTGCACCTGTACCTGTACATGTACTTGTATCAGTATCAGCGACCAGGAGCTAGCTGATGATGCGTTTCCTTGCACTGCGCTTTTGTATGCGAATAGGGGCAGCAGGTGGATCAGTGGATGTTTTTATAAAATATTAATTAAACTGATATTCCTTAAAATGATACCGCCTCGTTAGTTTTAATGGCGCCAACGTTGCCAGCGATACCCGGGCAACAACAGCATCCAGCTTGACACTGATAGCTGCAAAAAGCGTAAAGCGAATAGCAAAAAAGCAGAAAGCAGTGTGTCGTCATCGTCACCATGTTATAATCGTTAGAAGCATCAGGGAGCAGTGCTATGTAGGGCAACCGGGAGGCGGCACAAGCGAAGCTCAGTGCAGTGTTGTATGCCTGTTATTTTTTGTTGCCAGCTGCTGCCAGAAAGCGTTTCAGGTTGAAGGATGCATATCCCTAGCCCTCTATTGCAACAGCAACAGTCCACAGCAGCAGTCCACAGCAACTCCCATTCCTGACGTCAACATTCATTTGCATTCATACTTTCGTTGAGTTCTGATGAAATCCATTGAAATTGCACCGATATTTATGTTAACAGGTTTCAGTTTAATTCAATTCATTAGCCATGGCAACATTTTCTCTTTGACGAAGAAGTCTTTTCCTTGTGAATAGTGAACTGGAAATGGAAAATATCGCGAGATCTTGCGACTTTGAGTCCTTTGACTGTGTGTTGACTTTGTCAAAGGTATTACAACATTTCAAACTTCTTATTTGAATTCATTAATGTGTGTGTGTGTGTGTGTGTGTGTGTGTGTGTGTGTGTGTGTGTGTATGCATGAACATGTATGTATGTGTGTGTGTGTGTCTATTGTGTCGGTGTTGTACCAGGGTGTGAGCCAGTGGTGTTAGTAAGAAAAATTAGTTTAAAACTTAAAATTATTTTTCATGCTCCGCAAAACGTTTTTATGAAATCTATCTTTTAGATTATTACACTAAGCGCATTGAAACTGGTCAAATCCAATTCGTATATGGATGTTATTAGAAAATAGTTTTCGAGCTTGCAACTCATAAAGTTCGGAAAGTTATTTCCGAACACATAAATATGTATACACTCAGAAAATCTCCATACTTGTGTAACACCCTTCATAATTCAGAAAGTCTGTTTCTATTTCGCAAGATTATCTCCTAAAACAAGTATTTTGCTTTTCATCGTTCCAAGACTGATTTTTGTTATTATTATTATTATTATTTGAGTTACATAGAATCGCGTGAGAAATATGTCTTTCGATTTATACGGGTGAGGTCAAGTGCTTTCTATAATTTTTTTTTACTCCGATATATTTTGAGCCCCGTCGAAATTGATCTTAATGAAGAGGTTCACAGTGACCGGGCAGTCAACTGTTGCAAACTATACAGCTGAGTCTTAAATAGTTCATAAATAATATGATAACAAATGCGAGTTTTTTCTTTTTTACCTATTAAAAATTTGATAGAATATATATATTATATATATTATATTCCTTATCACGATCAAAAGCTGAGTCGATCTTGCCATTTCCGTCTGGCCGTCTGTAGAATTATGCGGATCTCAGAGACTACTCGCGCAGAAAACTTCAAATTTGGAATATAAGTTGTCGTATATTGTGCCGCAGTGTGATCAGAAGTTATGAAGAGGTAAGACCAGTCAATATAATAATTTTCCTGACCAAAAAAAAAAATTATATATAAATATATCGCACATTTATGACATGCAAATACTGTATGCAAGTGCAAACCAAAAGAAAATGCAAAAATATACTCATACACTCATACATTGCGTAAGTATACTATAATTAACATACATAAGTAAATGAAAACTATCAGAATTGCTTTCTGAGGATTTTGAAATGTGGTTAACAGAGATTATTACAGTAAGGGAAATTTTAAATAACAGTAAAAAAGCACATAGCTTTTCTGTAGTGGTTTGAGTCTTTGATTAAATAAAGTTCGCTAGCTTAGCCAAGGCACCCAAAATGGTTTATAGTCCAACTCAAATTTACAGCCTGAAAGTATGCAGTAATATTGGCTGGTATGCATTGGCTGACGGTCTCTACTTCAGCGTAAGTATGGGCTTAGAGGCCTATTTAAACACGCTGCCAAACATTTTATTTACTTAATGCCAAGCGACGAAGTGCGTATTGATTGATTCACCGTTCTAATCAACCAAGTTAGTTTTACAGTTCATATTATGCTATTTGTCTAATTGGTCGCGATCTTCGTCACCGAACGATTAGTTGGCCGAGAGTGGGTCGCATTTTGTTAACAAGCTCGTGTTTGACATCGTCGGGCCCCTTATGTGTACTATGTGTTAGTATTTCTTCTGGGAATTTGCCTTTTTACTTTCCTTATACAAAGCTACTAACACTTAACAATTTTCTTTTTATGTTTCTCCTTTTTGCAGGATAATTATTTTTTTTTTGCAAATACAATTTGTTTGTATCTTCCTAAGTTTGGTAGGTGTAACAGAAATTCAATTTTGCCATTTAAATTTGTTCTCCGAGATGTTGCCAGGTACACTCGTTTACTCTGGCAGAGCATCTGGCAGGTGTGCATAAGTGTCTGGCAGCGCAATTGGCGAATATTCTCCGATATTGCTGGCGTATGTAAACTCCCCTCAAGTGTGCTTTGGCAGTGTGTCAAGGCATTCTGCGTGCGCCGTGTTTTGTCGCAGTTTACAGACCTACGACAAATAATATTTTAATCCCAGGCAGGCACTTGAGATACTTAGTGTTCGACTGTTTGCTCATTAAATACATCGAATGCTTAGAATACTTGGAGCATGAATAACTCGGAACGCATCGCATTTCGCACACCGAGCACACTTCATCCGTTCCCGTTTCGCACGCTGATAAGATGCTAAGACATTGTTGCATTACTAACGTGTTTTTCCCCGAATTCTGAATCCACCTTCAACTCACTGCATTTGCACCTTTTATACTGGCTCACAGATACGAGACCGCTTGGCGCGTTGAGTGGCCTGATTATGACCGATATGTGCCACTTGACTCAGAGAGCCGACTTGATTTTCAACGCAAAAAATAATTGTTCAGATTCCTAGGCTATCACACATACATTAATGAAGTGCGAGTCATTCACAATCCGAGTGTAACCGGAAATATGTAATGAAATTATCTAATAATGCTGTTTACGCCATCAGCTTTTTAACAGCTTTATTTCAACTAATTTAAACGATTTATCAGCTGTAGTTATGCGAAACAACTAATTACAAAAAACTAATTAATCAAACTGCACTTAACATAGTGTGGATATAATTACGACTAACAATAAGCTATTCATATTAAGCTACGCAGGGCTCCAAATTCAAGTATGTAAACAATTTCTTATTATTTAAAGTTCTTTGCTGCTGCTGCCAAAATATGGTATGAATTCATTTAAGGCCAAAGTTCCGCAAACTCTAGATAAATCAGTTAATTAATCCTAATTAAAAAAATATTAACCCATCAAGACAATTATTCCAAAAATTTCGTTGAGATCGAAATCCTCCCTGTGTGTAAAATATTCTACCCACATTGTATATTCGGATTCTATTTAATCAAGCAGTTTAAGACGGGATTTCAAAAAGAAAACAAAATCAGAACCGCATTTTTACTGATTAAAATCAGAATCGGAATTAAGAATCTAAATGTTTGCTTCCAGTTCTTATAGTCTCTGAGATCCGCGGAATCACGGATATATCTTATGGAGTTGCTATCTCTTACATATTTTGCACAACTTCATTATACCCGTTTTAACCATTTTGAATCAGTTCAGGATATAACAAAAATGACAACTATCCTAGACACGCCGAAGATAACATACCCTTGGAGACTGCAGTGCACCTGCTGCCACATCAATTTCATTGTACATTTAAAATAGGCATCGAGCTAGAAATTACAATAATATATGTGTCCGATGTTGCTAATTTTATAATAAATATACATTCTACAAAGAAATAGAAAAGCAAATTTAGATTTTGTATGTCGTCAATTTATTTGTATTGGATAATTTAAATTTCAACACCTAAGTTTCTTATGCATAAATATGTTTCACAAATTCGTATGTGTATATAGGATAAGTTGGGTTTGTGTACGTTGAGTTGAATTCCAAATTTTTTGGATTTGTTTTGAAGATTTTGATTCGGGGTTTTAATGACATAAATATTTGTATAATTAACACTAATAACTATTTAAAAAAAATGAAGTACTTAAAATAAATCACAGTGTATTTAAGCAATTTCTTATTTTTTTTTTTGTTTATTTTCTTTTTACTTTTTTCTTTTGATTTTTGTTGCCTGTTTCGTGTTCTTTTGCTAATTTCGCTTACAATAAATAAATAGAAATAAATTATTTTAAAAAAAAATTCTATAAATAGATAAACAAAATTCTTGAAATTATTAAGTAGCCGCGACAAGTAATTAACTTTAGACTTAGAAACTTACTGGAAATGTGTATGTGTCATTTGAATAATAAATAAATAAATAAATACTTTTGTGTGTGTTGGTGTGTCTGAACATAAGCAGCCGCTTGACGGAAGTGCCGATGATTATAATACGATATACATAATACTACATAGTACTAGCATAAATAATAAATAAATAAATAAACTATTAATACGTATATGTTAAGAGAGCGGGGAATAGGGGGTTGGGTGTAGATGGAATGAGGATTCATTAAATTCTAAAATGGCATTCGACAAATTATTCATTGTTTTTTGATTTTTGTGTTTCTATTTTTGGCTTGGCGCATAGCTACAGCTGCAACTGCAACTGCAGCGAGGAACTGTGAAAACAGCCCTCGGCGCTAATACTGGGTAAGCGATAATCGCTCATCGCTGATAGCTCATCGATCTCTCCCCTTAACATTGGGCACAGTTCAAGCAAGCAATTTGCACAACTGGTCCTCTGATGAACCTGAACTCTCAGAGCTCTCCATGCCGGAATTGGAGCCGGTTGATTGCTGCCTTGATTGCTCCTTGCTTATCCTCATCTTCAGATGTTTATTTGAGAGTTTCAGTGACTCGCTCAGGTTGACCAGAAAATTATAGTAAAGCTGCTTGGTGAACTTGACGTCGCGCTGATCCACCTCCGAGCCGCCATCGGCGTGCGTATAGAGCTGATTTTTGAGCAGGTCCTGCATGGCTTCCTTCCTGATCACATTGAACTTGCTGCCACTGTTTTTCGGGTGTGTTGCATTGAAGACCGTCTCGATCTCGCAGAGCATGCGACGGGCACTAAACAGCAACTCGTGGAGCTCTTTTGTGGTGTTGTCCAACGGCAGTTGCTCGTCAGTTCTGTACTTGTAATGGATCTTGCCCAAATACGCAAAGCTGCCAATGAATAGCTGCATGTATCTGTGCCACGTCTTCAGTTGTCGCTGTTAATAAACAACAAGAAGTTAGTCAATTGCCAGAAGGATAGCGAGAGAGAGAGAGAGAGAGCGAGACAGATGTGCAAATGAAAAGGGCAAATGCAAATGCAAATGCAAACGGCGATCGAACGGAGAGCCAGCGAGCCAGAGCGGAAACTGGTCTATGCCGCCCAGGGCGGAGCCGGTCCAGCCGATCGATCATCGTGCATCAAAGTATCAAAGCTTCAATGCATCAAGCATCACAGCTGCCACATTGCCTCTCAGTGCATCTCATTGATTGCGTCCCACTTACCTTTCCCGTGGGCTCCGTCATGTTTCGCAGGAACTTGTAATCGCGGTCAAAAGGTAGTTCACCGTCGGTTTCAAAATGGATGTTGTCCTTAATATGTGTGTACTCTCTGACCGTGTTCAGCCTCAGTAGGCACAAAGTTTCGAACTTCTAAAGAGAAAAAAAAGGAATGCGATCAGCACAACTCTTATATGTGTACAACTATAAGATTCGTCTTAGCTTTACTTGGAATCGAGGAAGTGGTTTGCTGAGCCGCTGGTTAGCTGATTAGCTTCCCAGTTACAATTAATCACTTTGACTCATTTACAATGTTTGTATTGTTTTCGGATTGGACTGATTTTCGAAGTTTCACTTACTTTTTTTTTGGACAGGACGTTCCTGTGCATTTCGGGATCGTAGCCGCCGAAGCAAGGATTTTCCCATTCGCGCGCCGTAGATGCGGTCGGCTTGAAGAACTTCAGATCGTGGCTTCGTCGATGCCTGATTTGCTGACGTTGCAGCTCCTGCATTGCTGCACGCACCGCTGCTTGGCTGATCTCCTCGAAGCTCATCTCGCTTTCTGCATAGTTGCCGTTGCTGGTGCTGCTGGCGCTGCTGCTGCTGCTGCTGCTACTGCTGCTGCTGGCGTCGCTGTCGTAGCCGGCATCGCCGAAGCTTTGCGAAAGTCCATAAAACGGATTCGCGTGCCACACCAATTGTGAGTCGGAACTAGAGCTGGAACTGCCACTGGAGCTGGCACTGCCACCGTTCGCATCGTCGTACTCAAAGCCGAGCGCGCGCTGATCGTGCAGATGCCTAGCGTGTGCCAATGGCAGCATCAACGCAGCCAGCGTCATGATGAGCGTATAACTGTTAATTCTGTTGCTGCTGCTGCTGCTGCTGCTGTTGCTGCTGTTGCTGCTGCTGTGATGTTTTTTGCTGCGGCTACTGCTGCTGCTGCTGCTTCGGCTGTGTTGTGTGTGGTTTTGGCAATGCTTGGCTGCAAATACAAAAAGAAATTATAAAAGGGATAAGTAAATGCAGTCAATTGGTTTATAGTTTTGGCCTTTAAAGCCATTTAAAGAGCTTTACCGTTGGACATGAGAATAAAAAGTCGACAAACACGTATCGCTCGTCCCCCAAACACAACAATAATCACTTAACAAAAAGCAACAACAAAGTTGCTTCCGCAGTGCAAAATGATGTTTATTGCTACTGTTATTGAAACTCAAGATTCGTTCGATTGTTAATACTGCGTGCGCGCTCCGTGGCGTCTGCTCGACAACTGCCCAGTCGCGCACTCGCACTCGTACTCATACTCGCACTCGCACTCGCACTCGCACTCGCATTCACACTCGCATTCACACTCGCACTCAGCCACACTCGCAGCCACTCGCCATTGAGTGAGAGTGCGCTGGATGAGCAGCAGCAGCAGCAGCAGCCCATTTACAAGCTCTGATTGAGTGAGGGACAGAGACAGAGATGACCAAAGATAGAGAGAGAGAGAGAGAGATAGGGAGAGAGAGAGTGAGAGAGAGAGAGAGGGGGAGCTAGAGAGGCACAGCGTAGGCACAACTACTTGGTTTCTACTCGCATTTTGACCAAATGAATTGAGCGCAATTTTTCGAAATTGTTTAAACGCCTTTTGGCTTTGTCATCAACACACAAATTGTGCGCCGCTTGAATTTCACAAGAAATTTGAGTTACTCATAGTACGAGTATTTTGGGATTTTTCTCATTTATTTATTTATGTTGTTTTTTTTTCATAGCGGTCAGAGATATTTGCCGTCATCGGCGAGCGCAGCAGTCGCAGCAGCAGCTATAGCAGCAGACACAGACGCTGACCAGACAGACGAGTTGGGAGCGCAACGGCGACGTCATCGTTGGCCAACTGGCTGCCGCGGGGCAACGCGACGTATGAATAATTCATACAAATCACAAATTCATTCAAAACCAGGGCTCGTGCCGTGCCGGCCGGGCTAGCGACATCGCAATCGACAACAGCGACATCAACAGCAGCAGCAACAGCAAAAGCAACAGCAACAGCAACAGCAAAAGCAACAGCAACAGCTATAAGCAACAACAACACAAGCCACAAGCGCAAACGTTTGTTGTTATCGTAGGTCAGCGACTTCGACTTTGACTTCGCATTCGATAACGAAAACGGCAACAACAACATTAATGCTGTTGCTGTTGCTGCTGTTGCTGTTGCTGTTGCTGTTGCTGCTGTTGTTGTTGTTGTCGCCGACTACGATTCTTATTATTATTTTGAATTTGAACTGATTGCAGTTTGGCAGGTGTGGGTTTTTCAAAGTTCTGGCTTTACTCATGACCGATTAATCGCGATCTATAAGCTTTATGGTGGGAAAAGCGCACTCAAATCCACCAATATTACCCTTGTAATATACATAAGGTAAAGAAATACATGTGTATATCGTCAACGGCTAAAATGTGACTTGAACGTTGGATCAATCGATTGGTACAGAGATTATAATTATGGCAATTAATCTATATTTTCAATGGAATTTTACTTCTTTATCAATCGAATATAAATTAATTAGTTAACGTTTTTGATGGGGTTCCCCATCGAAAAAAAAAATATCTAACAATATTTAGGGTCTCAACTAAAGTTTTATAATCTTGGCGATGATTGAGTGTTATATATATATATATTTTTTCAATTGCTGAGAACATCGCTCCAAAAATGATTAAATTTCACCATGATCGCAAATTTTGTAATTTATTGATAGACTCTTTGGTTTTTTCTACTTTTTGTTAGTTGTTACCGGTTTTTTTGTTTTTTGTTTTTTGTTTGTTTTTTTTTTTTTTTGTGGGTGTGGGTGTGGGTCTGTGGGGTCTCATGGGCCTTAGGAATTTGGACCCGATAAGCAGTACTTACTTTTATGGCACATTTTTGCAGATGTTTGGCAAGTCACTTGGCACCGGATTGGTTTAATGTTAATGTTAATCTTTATATTAGTGCTAATGCTAGCGTTAGCGTTGACGTGAGCGGCAATAATGCTATTTGAGG
This sequence comes from Drosophila macrothrix, assembly GCA_035042055.1. Lineage (NCBI taxonomy): Eukaryota > Metazoa > Arthropoda > Insecta > Diptera > Drosophilidae > Drosophila > Drosophila macrothrix. The sequence continues at coordinate 895,601 of JAWNLX010000587.1, read as the reverse complement.
CGTGCTCACGCTCCGCGGGGGAAGAACACTCACTAATTACGTTTTGTATAATGCTTTTATGCTTATGCAATTCTGACGGTGTTTGTGTTGTTTTTAGTCTCAGTACAAGTTTTAGACTGAAAGATTCAGTTTCAGCTTGGCTTCGCTTTTTTTTTGGATCCGCGATTATCATTGGCGTGCGTCTAAACGAGACTGATTCATGTTTTCAGCATGCCGGAGTAATTTATATTTATACAAAAATCGTCGTGCCGCCTGTAAGGCAGTCCCAGACGCAGTTGGCGTATTCGACGCAGCCGCCCTTGCTGTTGATTTCATTGATGATTCGCTGTGGTTTCCAATTGGTTCGCGCTGTTGTTGCTATCGCTAACGGCGTCGGAGTCGGCGCCGCAGCTGGCGTCGTCAGCGCCACCGTCAACAGCCAGTCGCTGGATACGCAGACGTCAATTCTATCGTGCGAACAAATCGTAGCGGAAATTTTGCGCCACGCTTATAATTATTGTTTGATTTGATTTTATGACAACATAATCATTGGATACCCCTCCCCTACACACACACACACACACACACACACACCACTCCACCCCACCTTGCCTCACCTGCCGCCCACCAGCCGGAGCACATACGTACTACACATGAATATGTGTACCGTATTTATCCAGAGATATTGTATTTGCCCCATATCAATAATTGGCGTAATTGGCCACCGCACTTTTGGCCGGCAATCAGCTGGCAACAGGCGAATTTCATGATCATCCAGCCCAACGCACCCCTGCACGCTTCCTTGCGTTGCCCACAAACTGCAGTGGAATGCATTACGGCTGTGGGAACTTTTCCAGTGATTACGGTGTCAGCACCTACTCCTGCCTGCCTGCCTGCTTGCCTGCTTACCAGCCGGTTGCCTTAGCACTGAAGCTCCGGAATTACGTCAATGCTGACAATGCCAACTTCGTTCGGCTCATTCTTAATATTAACTCCATTATTGGCCGTGCTCCAGATTTAATTGTTCTTTGACGCAGTTTCGCAACTTCTGACTCATCCAAAGATAATTGGCACATCTCACTCCTCTTCTTTTACGAAGAACCCTTAAGTGCAATCAACCGACCAAATATGGGATTCTGATTTAATTATTGGCTTACTGCTTTAGTATATATGTGATTCAAATTGCATTTAAATCAAAAACAATTCTGCCAGTCTAAGGCAGAATTAGCATCCCCATCTTGATCAGCATCAATAGACTGCAGGGAAAATTAGCAAATATTATGAAATAGTATGAAGTTATCTCACCCATTCACAATAGCTGAACAGAGCTGCCACTAAGCCCTCTAACTGGCTAGTAGGCCAGCTATGTTGACACTAATATCATTAGCTGGACAGTGGCTGTATCGTGACCAATGGCTGGCAGATTTATAGCGTGAGGCCAAATTTGATAATATTTATCGTAAACATTTCGAAAACCTATCTAGTGATGCACTCAGAGAAATTATGTTGATCCAGATTCATTTGCTTTCTTAGCTCAGACTCTGTTTTGCATTGGATTCATGACTATCCAAATCTTTGGTCAATTATACATAAGCAGTACACCTTTATTTTGACTACAACTATAATATTTCCTTCTTTCAAGCAAACAGACTTAAGCCAGTCTTTGCCTATTGAATGTAAGCAACTGAAACGAGCAAATTTTCACTTATAAATAGTACTCGTGAGTGAGTTAATTGACCAAGTGTTCTGCACACATAAATATAATAATATATGACGATATGTATATATATATATATATGTATATATTGGTGTTTATCAGTGAGTTCACCACAATTGTTTATAATCATGGCGACACTTCAAAATTTGGCACATTTATTTGGGGTTCAAATCACCTATATATATAGAAACGTATTGTAAATGATGTAAGACCATTAAATAATAATGGAAACTGATTTAACAGCCGGACTTTGACGAATGGCCTCTGTGTTATCGCCTCGTCTGGTCATTTAAAGAAGGGAATCACCTTGTGGATTGACTGATTTGGCGCTATTTAGTCACACACGTTCCATGAACCGAAAGAACATGCCTTACACACATATCATGCCCAAATAGTTGCTTAACAGCGATATGTTGGGCACAATTGACTGTACAAGAGTGGGCAAGAATGCACAGCCAATCGGACGTTGAGTCACTGCAGCATGGATGGGAGCGTGGTGTTTGAGAGCTGCTCGTGGCTCGTGGCTCGAGACTCGTGGCTCAAGACTCGAGACACGAGGCGCGTTCATGATGTGGGGCGCTGCCATAAAGTCAGCTGAAGCCACATGGCATATTCAAATGGCAATCTATAAATATATTCATTGCTTTCTTGGTACTAAGTTTATCGCTCACACAGGGCGGAGGGGGCTGTGGCGTACCGCGACGCGTTCTGATATGTTGTGACGTATGCGCAACGTCCTGTGACGTAGGCGTCGTGGCCAATTGCGAATTCGCATTAATTCCTGTTATTATCACTGGGTCTCTCTGCTGGTTGCTGGTTGCTGGTTGCTGTTTGCTGTTTGCTGTATGCTATTTGTGTTGTGCGTTGACATTTAACGCGAACAAGTCGCACCCCCAATGCGTAAATTTGATTTGACGATTTGTCTGATTATATTATTAATAATTGTCGACATAATTGAAAGCGATGCTTATCAGTCGACACAGCACACACACAATCAGCCCAATTACCTTTTGACATTTGCATTAAAAGACGCAACAAGCAGCAAGCAAGTGGCACTTGGCGGGGTGAGGGGTGCTGCCTGGCACGGGTGCGATGACTAATTGATAAGTGAGCGCACTTCTCTGTTATCGCGTGTGTCGAGTGTCGCCAGCTTTGCGCTGCTGCCTTGCTGCTCACCTATGTTGCGGTTTCAGCGTCTAATGTGTCAACAGTTGTCGCGTGCGGCTCGTTGCTCTGATTGCTGACACCCAGCAGCAGGCAACAGGCTGCAGGCAACAGGCGGCAGCCGCGTGGCTGCAGCTACCCGTGTCGCAGGCTAAAGTTAGTCACCGGCTTTAACTGCAGTTGCATTTGCGTAATCTCCATATCCCAAAGCCACAGAGGGAATATTATAGTGCTGCCAAAACAAAAGATGAATCAATAACTGAAGCCTCCGTCATATATTACTGCAATGATGCAGGCTAACAAAGAATTACAAATAATATCAAAATTATTAATATGAATGGCTTGGCGGTTAATCAATGGTAAATCCGCTCGTGTGGGGAAACTCACAAGCTGCAACTGCCAAACCACATGACAGCCAGCTCATTATGCGAGAGCATGACAAGTGTATTTCGAATATCTCGACGCTCTCCGCAGCAGACACAGACACAGGCACCGATACAGATACGGAGACCGTTTTTCATGGATTTTTGTTTTCACTGACAGATTCGAGCGGAACGCCATGTTTAGAGCTAAACTCATCGCATCTGAATTTTCTCTCGAGCTCGGCCTATATGCGACTTCCTCTGCCCCGCGTCCCATCGTCTGTTCGCTTCATCGCTGAGCAAGTCTTACACATCATGCAAACACTTCCGTTTTAACTTTTTGGCGGATGCTGCCGTCGTCCCACAAACAAAGAGAGCTAGCCCGTCACAGCACAGCACAGCACAGCTGAGCACAGCAGAGCCAGCGACGTCATCGTCGGTCAGGGTCAGCGTTGCCAAAAATATACAGTACAAGCACAAATCATTTTGCACGACCAGCACAATCCCAGCCGCGGTCCTCGCCTTGCCATGGCCCACTTAAAACTGGGCAGAACAGAGCGGAGCAAACAGCAAATGGTTTGTGTGGGTCAGTTCAAGTGTAGCGCAATTGATGAGCAATTATTGCAGTTAAGTGGTCAAGCATTCCGATTGCGTTCGTTGTGTTTTGCCCGCGCCGCGCCACTCCACTCCACCCACCCACCCCACGCAACCCACTCCTCGCATGCTATATTCTGCTGTAATCAATCTGAAATTATTGTTGTTATTATTTTATTACGCTACACATCATTACTAATGTGGATTTGCTTGGCAGGCAACAGACATATGTGTAGACAAGCTGCTGATTCATTCAAAATAGTTCCATTCGAGAGTAGATACTCGAAGATTGTTTTTTGAATTAGCATTAAATTTGTATTAGCTGTAAATAGTTTGTGGGTTTGGTCCGAAGGCAGATTCCCGCGAGTATCAAACAATTATTTCTTTTTGATTTGCTTGCACAAATCGATTGGGATTTGAAATAGTTTTGGCGCAGAACTTTTACATCAATTTAATAATATTGTAAATTGGTTTTTTACACATCTCATTGCCCCTCCATGCTGCAAGCCTCCGAGTCTTTTACATTAACCTGCTTATCGGAATATAATAATTATTAGTAACAATAATTCAAACTATAGAATAAGCCTTTAATTATTTATTTGTAGTTTTGTTTTGCTAGTAATGTGATATAGAATAACTTCTTTGTTTTATTCGCACTGCCACAAAATACGAACAACTATTTGGGGCATGTATGAGACGAATTAGATACGAGTATCATGGCATTTATTTGGTTTGGCTTGATTCTCGTTTGCTGACAGTTGTCGTAGTTTTGCATTCAAGTGCAAGTGGCATCGGCTTGCAGAGTGGACTTGAAAGTGTTTCGTGTCTCGTTATTGAAATTGCAATTCAAGATTCTTCACGTACACGTACGCTCAGACTCAGACTCAGACCCAGACCCAGACCCAAACCAAGACCCAAGCGAAGACCAAGACGAAGACTACTACGGCTATATAAGCCATACTGATATATGCAAACGTACTAAGCATAAGTGTAAGTATTATGTGTGGAAGTAAGCGTATATATATATATATATATACTCGTATGTATGTATGCCCATATAATCTATACTCCATGCCGCTCTCCATACGCATCGAGTTGATTTACATATGCGGCGCAACAACGGCAGGTCATAAAAATAAAAATAAAAATAAAAATAAATCTCCGTCTCTGGGTTTTGCTGTTAAAAACAACCTGACCATGTCGTGCTTGTGCCAGAGCCTGTGCCTTGAGTGGCGTTTTTGTGATTCTTCTTTCTTTTTTTTTAGTTTTTGACTGCAAGTTGCAACTGGCAACTGCGGCGGCTTCAAATGTCACTGTGGCACACTCAAATTGGCACTTCATGTTGGGCAAAATATGACCCAGAAATCAGAGCGCGGGTGCGGAGACTGTTGACTGGAGACTGCTGGGCGGCAACTCGCAGCCAAAACATTGAAAGACGTTCCTATTTTCTCTAGGGAAACTGTTTGCCTCAGCAGCAGCCGCCGCCTACGTTGCGGTTCGGGTTCGGGTTCGGGCTTGGTTCGGTCTGGCCGTGGCATTAAGTCTTAGCCTGACCATAGTCAGTGTCTGGGATCCCACACTTGCTGTTCTTGTTTTTGGTATTGTCGCTGCAGTCACCGCAGTTTCCTTGTTTATTTATTTATTGTTTTGGTTTTTTGTTTTGTTTTTGCGTTAAGTAGCATTTGTGCTTGCAGGCGTCTGCAGCTGCGGCTGATGTACCAATGTAATAAGGCTAATGATCTTCCTAAGCGGGTAAATAGAACAGGTCTTCCAACGTGCTCAACTTAATGCTTTGGTGTGGGGCGGGGGGGGGGGGGGGAGTGGCTGAAAATTGATATCAACTGCTTCGTGCCACATCTTAATTACTGCTTTAAGGGCTCTTCGAGTCGACGGTTTGCTTGCTCAACATTTTCTACTACAAGAAAATAATGTATGTTTTACCCTCGCTATTTGCCAGAGTAGATAAATTAAAAAATAATAAAATTGAATGGCATTCAATACTTTTTAAAGAATCAAATTGTGTGTTCAATTTTGAATTGAGAACTGCCAGAACAGGCAAGGTTGCACTCACATACTTTACGGGCTGCCCTCGCAAATGGCCTGCACTTGGATGTGTTGCATGGAGTGCTGCGCTTCTGTGTGCTGGTTGGGTCCAGCTTTGGTTGTAAGTATGCAATGGCCACCGTCAAAGCCGCACAAATATCACGTCAGCCACACATTCGTGAGCCAAAAGAAGAGCCACGGTATGTTGAAGAGTCTTTGATGTTCTTGTTGTTGTTCTTGTTGTTGTCGATCGTCTTTTTGGACAGACTGGACGGTTGTAAGTAGCCAGAGCAAATGTATCGATTTACAGTGCAAACAACTTGCACAACAAATGGAGCACAAGAACTGGAACAGAAACCAGCTGCAGCAGTAGGCAATGGGGCTGAGGACGAGGATGAGGACGAGGATGGGAAGGTGCAAGCAGAAGTTGACAAGCTGCTAACGCAGCAAAAGCGCTTACAATGTTGAAGAATCCATGTCTGGCCAGACGCAAGACGAAGTTTAAGCTGATGTTGAAGTTGCAGATGAAGAGACAGAGACAGAGACAGAGCCAGAACCCAGAACCCAGAACCAGTGGCGGCAGCAAGTGCAACTGCAACGGCAACAGCAAGATGCCGCCAACGTTCAGACAATTAAACAAATTTGATACAGCCACAGACTGGGGACTGCGACTGGGACTGCGACTGGGACTGGGACTGGGACTTGGACTGGAGTTGCATTTATTTTGAAACTGACCACAAGGTTCTTGAACTTCAGTCGACCAGCCTGGGCTTGCATATGCAAAGAAGCGACGGACTGCAGATGGATATGGATATGGATATGGACATCGACATGGACTTGGACTCGGACATGGATGCAGGGACATTTGAGGGAGGGATAAAGAGCAGGTTAGGAAGAGCTCTCAATGTAGTCTGTGTCCACGCATAATTGAGCCCCCCACATGGTAACTGTCGATGACACATGCCAGTGACACAATGGAGGTTACCCGTGTGTGTTGTTTATGTGTGTGTGTGTGTGTGTGTGTGTGTGTGTGTGTGTGTGTGTGAGTGTGTGTGTAGGTGTTCTAGAGATTAGCTTCAAAACTGTGGTTGAAAGTGTGCGCTTTGCGGGATGGCTGGCTTGCAGCAAAGCTTATCAGTATAAATAAATAGGTGGCTGACGTCTTATCAGTAGCTGTGAATCAGCGGATAAGTTGCTGGACTCATGGAGCCGTGGTACTTGAGACTTAATTCAATAAACGGGCAGCGAACCGTGCTAATCACCTGACAGAGCACCGGCAGCCGTTGGACTAATTAAAACCATGGCAAATGCCAAAAATAAATAAAATGTCGCGTCGCCGTCGACATCGCCGTCGTCGTCCTCGCTCCAAATCATTTCCTAATAACCCAATTAGAGCTTTCACGACCTACGCAAAAAATCAAATGCCAGCCAAGCAGCAGTAATAGCAGCAGCAGCAGCAGCAGCTTTAGCAACAGCAGCTGAGAATCCGGGCCAAATGCGTCATGCTCAATGCCAATGACGCCACAGTGTAAAAGAGACAGAAAGACGGAAAGACAGTAAGGGAGAAAGAGAGAAATATAGACAGAGAGAGAGAGAGAGAGAGAGAGAGACAGTTCGAAATGCAAGACTATTCCCAAGTCAGGCATAAAGCTAAGCGCCCAGCGTCCTAATGACGTCACTGATGTTGCCAACCTGACCTACAAAATGCCCCAAATTGGCAGCGATGGGGCAGCCAAAGAAGCGGAGGCAGCTGCGTTCAACGCATGAATGAGCACAGCAACACAACAATAACATAAACAACAACAATAACAATAAAAACATCAGCAACAACAACATCTACATTAGCCAGTTGCGTTGGCAACAAACTTGCCCTCAAGCATAACCAGAAATAAAGTTTCAATTGATTAGCCGGCGATCTGAAGCTCATCATAAAAATTTGACTCACTGATTTCGATTGTTGGCATTTAAAAAAAAAAAAACACAACAAAAAATATATTTAAAAAATACTGAAACGATTTGACACCTTTTCGACCTTCTTGTTGCCGAAGATTGAACACTCTTAATCGAATCTGCTTTCTCTACTAAGCATAAATAGGCTGTAGTTATTTTAAAATGCATATTAAAATACATTAAAAACCAAACTTATGAGCTTAATTTAAATATTATTCCTTAAACCAAAAAAAAGAAGCTATTGGATACAGCGGTTCGATAAATCAAATAAGAAATCGTAGGTCTTCTAACGCAATAAGTTCTTTCAATGAATTTGCACCACATTTGTGTCTGACATTTTTGATAAATGTATTACAAGTATTAATTATTAAAACAGAGCTATGGAAAAGGATCATTGGTGCGCAAAAGGGGGAAAATGATGCCTGGCGCTGTTCTGGGAATAGTTGCGACATTTCCTTTTAATCATTGCAACTAATCAGCTCGTCGAAAAAGCAGCGAAGCGGGATAATAATGCTTAACTAGTTGTTTCATTTTGTAGATAATATAAATGTTTGAAGATTTGGAAATTCGAAATTCACTATTATTGATAATAGAGAGGCGTTATAAGTTAGACGAGTTTGTGTCTGTACATTAATTGATATTTGCGATTGTGTTGCGGGTAGAACTAATCAGTATTGCATAAAACACTTTTAGAGGCAGTTAGCACTCAGCAAATAAAGTTCATCAAGTTAATATGTCAACACGACACTATCTTCAATTGGTTATCAAAAAGTAATAGCTATTTTCAAACCGGTCAACTCACTCACATTATAATTTCGCAATGTTGCTTTAATCAAGCTGAAACAAAACACGGCATGTTCAGACACAATACAAACACCTCTGAACAACTTGCTTGCATACCTGTCGAGATATATATGTGTGTACATGTACATACGATATATACCTCTACTCAGAATTGTTGGAAAATCCTAACCTAGTGCAACAAAAAGTACCTGGTTCTGTGACAAATACTTTTTACTGAAACGGTAATTCGTATAATTACTTAACGTTTATCTAAGATCACTCAATTCACACGAGTCCAGTAAAAACCCAAACAATTTCACAACATTGAACTATTATTTAAGCCGCTTAAGTCAGAAATTAAAAAAAAGTCAGAAATTAGACAAACACAAAAGCTGTAAGAATTAAAATCCGGGCGGAATTCTTAAAAAAATATATGTATATAAATTCCACTGACGTCTCTGATTAAATATATACAACAAAAAAAAAATAGAGGGGAAGCTAACAGTTTTAATAAGCGCGCCCAACATCAATTTCAACAGAATTGCGACCTTTGATTAAGTGTGGCAATGACGTCAAGGCACGCGACTCGCATTTGTCGATTGGAAACCCACCAAGTCAGCAAAGTCTGAAATCAGATTGCAAATCAAACTGTGTCGCTATGCGGGGCAACCAGTGACCCATGCGGCAAATCGCTCGACACTGGTTGACTGGCTGACTGACTCATCGCGAACTGTAAACGTACGTAATACTATCAATTAAATCCAGTGAAAACATTAGCCCGCAATTTGCATGGAAGACCAAATGTATATGTCAGGGCCCAAATCGTACATATCTCTTATCAGTGGTTGGAACACACACACCCCAATGTTTTGGTCGAGCGAGGGCTCGTCTACCGCTTAATTAAGTTAGTTGTTTTTTGATTTATGATCCGGCATTAATGTTCAATCACGTTAAATGTGCGAAAAGCAATTGTAATATTAAATGGCAGCTATCTGTTAAGCACTGATCGCATATCAAAATGCAATTTACTAACCCGATAATTGTGGCTTGTGCGTCATTCGCAGCTGACGATCGCCGAGGCAGAACCTTCCTAGTTATTACATATGAAGTTCATAAATATTAACTGTTTAGCAATTAAATTATGCAATGAATTAACTTTCACGTTCAATGTATTTGTGACTTCAAACTTTTGAATGTATACGAGACTCATACGAAATCTTTGGATATTATTATCAGTAACAGAATCTGTCAGAAGATGTGCACTTCTTGGGATTGAAGCCAAGTGCAACTCACCTTAATATTTAGAAGGTTTATTCCTTAAACGGATATCGGTGTCTGTCTGAAGCGGTTTGCATTTATACGATTTATAAATATTTTCTGCTCCAAGGAAACTCATTTTTGAAAAATAAAAAGAATCCTTTCGATTTTGTAAAAATCTGGGCAATTTTTTTCTTCACAGTATTTAAATAACGTATTTGGCAAATATTGATGCAAAAACTCTACTCGCATATGGTTATTGCTATGGTATTTAATGTTTAAGTTAAGATATTCCAGTTCTAATACGGATGAGGAACTTATTTCCGGTTAAAACAATCTAATTTGTGATCGCTGAAATGTTAAGTGACTTAGCTTGAGGCTTTGAGAATTAACCCTTCCCAACCCAAATTGTGTCTGGGCTTTTGTTGAAGCTAGCTGAGATCAGATCCAGATCGACGTCAGCGATAAAAGAAGCGAGAAGAACAAGAAGCCGCTTTTAAATTCCATAAATAAACACTTCGAGCGGATTTTTGCAAATATTTCGCACCGTTTAATTTGTATGCATAAATAATAATTATGTGCGTTTCTCGGAAATGCGCGCGGCACTTTTTGTCTAAGGGTATTTGGAGCCGATCTGCGATTGGATCATCAATGAGCTTTAGGATCATGTATAGCATGTATAGGATCTCACAGGCACAAGAACACCAAGCGCCTACCGAAAGGAAGTGCCCCAACTGGCTTAGCGGTTTCTAAGTTCTCAGAATGCACAAGCGCATCATCAGATCGAGATGCCGATCCGTATTAATGGCGGCCAGGAAGAAACCACAAACGCCTTAACCACTTTGGCATACATTCAAAAAGTGACTCAAACTCATCGATATATCGAGTAACAAACATAATTGCAATTATTGACATATTGATGAAGACGAAGCGCAGTCAAATAAAGTCATTAATCTTGCCAAATCAATAAAGAAAAGCCAAATAATTGTCTGATGTAATATCTAATTTGTATTGCTCAAGGACAAATGACTCATTCATATACATTTGCTGAGGAAAACTGAAAAAGAAGAAGCAAGACGATATCGCCTGCTTCTGACAATGGAGTTGTGTTAATACCGAGAAGATTTGACTTCATTGAGACTTGCAAGTGACAGTCGATATTAATTATTTAAGTTCTTATTCACTTTTGTTTACTTTATATATAGTTTCTATATCGATTGGGATATTATTATGGCACACACATTTTTAATGTTATTTGTGCGTTTCTATTGCTGGATCTCAGATATAAACATAAGCATGTGGAAAGCTAGACAGATGAGTATGTATGTGCGCTGAATAGGGGTAATTAATTAAAGTCTTGCCATCAATCTAGCTTATGTGCCGCGTAACCGATTTACGCATGTGAATACGAGTGCTCGGGTGTACCGCAAGTCACAGTAAGTACCACAGTGTCACACTGCGTCACACTGTGCACACTGACAGCCAAATGAGTCACGCCTGCGCTTGAAGGAGTCGAAAGGTAAGGGTCTGCATAATTGAATGGGTGAATAGTCCGTTATTTGCTTTTGTTATCTGGCATTAGGCGCTGTCACACGCTTTACCCAGTTGCCGCAAATCTACCTTAGTTGTATCCATTCAGTAGGTTAATCGATTACACTTAATTAAACATAACAAAAAGCCACAGCGCGAATGCAAACACAACAAACAAAACAACAGTAGCGAACAGCAACAACACAACATCAACATCGACAACAACAACAACAACAACAACAAAAACAACAGCAAGAGCAAGAGCAACAATCGCTACCGGTGACGCCAACGGCAACGCCAACGCTCCAAGTTGTTCGCTCGCGCCTTTGATAAATAGATCCACAGATATCGGCGCTTGGGCTTCGAGATACAAATGTATCTGCTAGCTACTTTTGGCTGCTGTACACACGTAAATGGGCCGCATATTGAATCTAATCATCTAAATTAAATGATATGAAATTATGTTATAAATATATTTACGACCACAACAACAAACAACAAACAACAACAGCAACAATAAATGGAGTGCCAATCAAGCGGCAACAACAACAACAACAGCAACGCATTTAACGCGATTTTCGATCCGTTTTGCTGTTGTTTTTTTTAATGTTTTTTTGTTTTTTTTTTGTTCGCTTTCTGTTTTTATTTTATTTTTTTGTATATATATTTTTTGTTTCTTTTTTTTTTTGTGTAGTTTGTCGGCTCTTGCTGTTAATCATTTTGGGGCCTGTCCCGATTGCTGGTTCGCTTGGCGGTATCATCGAGTTAATCTTGTTAAAACAAACCGTTTCAATAAATACAGCGATAATGCAATTTTAATGCCATTAAGATGAGCACCAATTATGGCCAGCACCAGAGCCCGAAACGTTTCTGCCAATCCCCCCGACCCACCCGCGGCTTCAGTTCGCTTTTCATTTCATCTTTGACCGCAGAATCATTTGTGATACTTTAGGCCGCGACGGCAACTTTTACAACCCATTCACATGGTTATCATTTCATACACTCGCCATAAGTTCAACGATTCTGCCATCCATCTCTCAGCCGGGCCAAAATTGGCCAAAATATGCCAGAGTGTAACTTTCGTTTAATTGCATTTTTTGGCATGGAGCAACTGTGCAAATGCTGTGCTCTATTTAGATCTCGAGTGCTGGTGGAATGCGCTTTGCTAGGGTATTTGCAAGTCGGTGTCGTTTGTTTCGCTCTCTTTTTCAGTTTTCAGTTTTCAGTTCCTTGTTATTGCTACACCGGCATTGTTGCGGTTATCTTTTTCCATTCGCGTTTCGTGCACATTTGACAGACTCTATGTCAGATGCGAGGGCGGCTGATGCGACAGGGGCTGTGGCAGGGGCAGGGTATGTAGATGGTTAGCGATGGAGGGACAAAGTTGGGGAGCTTTTTGTTTTTGTTTTTATTGTTTACTTAACATTTCTGCTCTTTTATTTTATTTTTTTCTTTATTTGTATCTGTATTTTTATTTCAATTTTTGTTGTTGTTTTTTTTTTGTTTTTGTAACTTTTTTTCCGCTGTCTGTTTGGTCACCTCGCTGTGCCGCAGCGGCTTTTGGTTGAGTTTTGCTTTGTTGTTGTTCTTGCCTTGCATTTTCATTGTTCTTTATGACGCTCATTTAAAATTCAAGCTTTGTTTCATTAAGAAACACGTTCGCCTGCGCCAATTTCGACATTAACGCCGCCGACGGCGCTACGCAGCTTGTTAACGTTTTTACTGCCCATTCCCCCGATCAACGATCCGCGCGACCAACGATCAGCGATCAGCGATCCTTAATCCACGACGTTAGCAATCAACCGACAACCAATAAACAGCCACAGCAACAACAGCAACAGCAGCAACAACAGCAACAACAACAACAACGAAGCGCCAAAAGACAACCTTGCCATTGATAACGGCGCTTATTAAATCGCCAGCCAAGAATTTCACAGACCACAGATCAAGCTTGCACTCTTTCCCTCTTCATCTTCATCTCCATCTCCATCTCCATCTCCCTCTCTATCTCTGTCTCTATCTCGCTTTCTCTCTAGCTTTCAGAGACTCGCTCGCTCTTGCTCATCTCTGGCTGATTCTATTCATCTGCTAATCATGAGGCGGCTGTTCAGGCTCAATTAATGCCTGTCCCCGAGCCCTCGACTCAGACAGCGCATTGTGCGAACCCGAATTCGAATTCGAATCCGACACTCTCAACTCGATCCATGACTGCTGCTGACTGTAGTCGCTCATTGACAGCTGCTGCCGGCAACGGCAACACCAACAACAACACCAACAACAGCACCAACAACAACAACAACACAACTACAATTTTGAAGTGCATAATTGATGCCGATTGCCGATGCTTATGGGTGAAGCGATTATCATTGACTCGTATTTCTTGATTCTCATCCATTGTTAGTGCTGGTGTTGGTATTGGTGTTGGTGTTGGTGCTGGTGTTACTGTTGCTATTGCCTTTTAATGCCCACACTTCAGAAACAGAAACAGAAATTAAGGAGGCAACATTTAATCAAGGACGCCCTTGGTGGTCCCGAACCAGAATATCATTTCTAAACGAAGATTTTCATTACGCTGCTCAGCAATTGTCTGGGAGCTTAACAAAATAGAGTATTAGTCGAAGTTATTTAGAATATTTACATTATTTGTATTTGAAAAATACATAAAATTGCATTAATAACTAAATAAATAATTAATGAAACATAATCAAAATATTAATGTTTATAAGAAATGCCTAAATCTTAATTTAAAAATGTTATGTTAATTGCAACAGAGATTCACCCAATATCTAATGAAAGGTAGTTATTCATAGTCCAAAATTCCAGTTCAGTTCTTTAGCTCGCCCAACTTTCTTCATTTGTATCTTTTGGCATAGCATCTAGGATGATTTCGGGAACTGTAACAATAACTGCAATTATGCACGTTTAGATCTAATCTATATGTTTACCTAACATAAAGCCATTAATTAGTAAGGCCATAAACAGTAATTTATAGATAAATCGTTTGCTTAAAGCTTGCGATTGTGATTCTAAACACTAAATGCTCCACTGATTAAATCGGCTCTCAAATCTGTTTCGGATTGGATTATCTCAGCCAAACACTTGGCTAATAGCTCAATTCGCATTGTCATAAAACGCAGCGCCGTTCCGTATCCCAGGCATCAGCAGCAGCATCAGCATCAGCATCAGCGCCAACTGCAGTTGCCATCAATTTGCCAATCCGCTGACTCCTGCTGGCCTGGATTCGGCACGTTTGCTGCTATGTATATGCATTTGGCTCATGGCTCATGGCTCATGGCTCATGGCTCATGGCTTATGGCTCATGGCTCATGGATGAAGCAACGGCAGAGAGTCGTAAAAATAAAAGTCATTGACTCAATTTGGAAATGTCTCACACACGATGCTGGTCATGCAGATGGAGCTGGAGCTCAGGCCGGCATGTGCAGCAAATGAGTAGAGAGTGGAGAGTGGCGAGTGGCGAGTGGAGAGTGTAACGGAGCCAGTTTCTGTGTGCTGCATGCTGCATGTTGCTGGCTGCTAACTGCTTACTGCTTGCTGCTCTTCTGCTTGAGGGGGGCGTTCCAGCAGGCGCTTGTGATTATCCTTTCGCACGTTTGACTGCCGCTTGCTTAACAAATCATAAATATTGTTGTTGGGCCCACCGTCGGCTGTCCGCCGTCCCCAGTCCGTCCTGCAACACGGCTCGTTGTGGTCAGTTATTGATGGTGGTCGCCTTCGACGTTGCGAAAAGTTTCCACCTTTTTATGGCTGGCCAAAAAAAAAGACGCTCGGCTCGCCACAAAAGGCTTCAATCATTTAATAAGAGCTGCCTGCCTGCCTGCCTGCCTGCCTGCCTGCCTGGCTGCTTGCCTGGCTGAGTTGCCTGGCTGAGTTGCGGGGCGAGGCGAGGCGAAGCGAGGCGCATCAGTCGAGGCACGACAAAGGCCGCCTTCCGCCGTATTATTAACTTATTCATAACAATAACAAGAGCAGCCACACTCAGCACACACACAATACCGAGTCGGCTTTTAAGTTTCACTGTGCGGCACGAATCTTTCCCAGCTTTGCTAGAGAACCTGTACGGCTTGGGGTGCACAGCTGGCAGCAATATGAGTGTGAGTGTGAGTGTGAGGCCACGCCCCCGCCCCCATGCATTGACTAACCTTTATCTCAAGCAGTCGGTAAGAAACGATCTTAAAGTCGACTACATTTATTATAGAATTGGAAATATAGACGAATATATTCAATATTTAAAGCCCTTCTGCTCAAAGTTAATCAAGCTGGATGTCTTCTATAAAAGAGAGCAAATGGCACAACTTAGCCATGAATGAAGATACTCCATTCGACATACATACATAGGTACTAGTCAGTTCCAAGTCTACCCACAACTCTCACAATCTTATTCGAATTACATATGTATATCACTATCTGAGTCCACATGTTTATGCACAGCTTGAAGTTAAGCTAAAACTATTTATAGGAGCGGGTAATGTATTCTTACAAATATATATATATATATATATATATAATATGTTGTATTACATTGATAGCTGTGAAATCAATTCGAGTTTCGCAAACGTTAAACGATGACATAGTCGTTTGGAGTGTCTTGGCTCATGTGGAACACAAGTTTCAACAAGTTTCGCAACAATGGCAAGTTACCTGCCTGCTGGCAAAACTGTGGCAAATGCGTCCTTAGGCGGCAACTATAAGTAGATGATGGCTCGTAATCACATAACGCTCATAAATCACACATTTATCATTTTTTTTATGCTTGCAATATCGAAAGCAAAAGAATTTTGGCAACCTTTTGGCTAATCTCTTTTGAATATTGCCAATGAACCGACAACAAGGTCAGTCCGGCATCGGAGTCAGAGTCAGAGTCGGAGTCGGAGTCGGAGCAGGAGTCTTTGCCTTTGTGTCAGTTTCAGTTTCAGTTTCAGTTTCTGTTTGTGTTTGTGTTTCAGGGTTTTTGGATAGCATTTAGCGCTTATGCAATGTTTGCTTGAATTTATTGGATTGCGTTTTGGTTATTCGCGAGTCATTGACATTGAGAAATGTGTACTGCCAAAGCTGGACGAGGGCACAGGAAGTGCTGCTGCTCAGCAAACGAATCATTGTATGGCATTCAAGTGCACATCCTTTAAGCCACAGCAGCAGTAGCAACAAAGGGAGAAATGGTGCGAGAGAAAACCAATCCAGGGACAATATTTTGGCGTCGGCGTTGACAACGTTTCAGTTTTCCCAGCGGCAATGTTGTCGGCAAACTAGAAAAAACAAACACACACACAAAAAGAGAGAACTAAAAGAATTATAAATACTATATATATATATATATATATGAGATACATAAGAAATGTTGGCCCGTCCAACAATGTGTTAATAGAAACGTTTCGAAAATTGAGTGAGTGAAGCAGACTGAGCGATAATTCCGTGGAACTCCATAAAAATAGCTAAACGTACAGGGGCCGCCCAGAACCAGAGCCAGAACTAGAGCCAGAGCCAATGTCAGAGCCAGAACTAGAAGTAGAGCCACAACCTGAATCCGAATCAGAATCAAAATCAGAGCCAAGTCAAGCGCCCTGTCCGGCCCCGGCCCCGGCCCTGGCCCTGTCGTCTCGATTTCCCAGCGGTCGCTCATTTTATTTCAATTGACCGATGCAGCATTCTTTTGCCTTCGTTGCACATCATTCTAGTTGGCAGTGAAATTCACTTTCATCTTTTCAATGCATTGCGACCAAGCTGTGGCGAACACCCAAACCGGCCCAGCAGTCACTGTGCGAGGAGAGATCCTTTAATGTCTAAATTCTTGATGTGTCATACCGCCCAAGTCTCGAGCGACCTGCCGCTGTGCAGGCAGCTATGCAGCTACGCAGCATCCTTGATCCTGTTGCTATTGTCTAGCTCTAACTGTTTTACCCTGTCTGTCCCTAACTGTCTCTCGCCCCTGCTCTCTCACCTGCTGCCCCTGTGTGTGTGTGTGTCTGTGTGTGTGTATCTTAACCTTTGTGAGCCGTGTAAATATTTTCCCAGCGTCCTGCAAACGTTTTGACAGTTTTTATTAGATCAAAATCCGGCTACAAGTGGCATCTGATAAATTGCGGCCAGAAAAAGAAGCAGCTAAGGTTGGCCAGCGGGACAAAGACGGTGATAGGCAGTCAGCAAAAGGGATCAAGTGTCGCTCGCCTCGCCTCACTTCGGTTTGCTTCGTTTCGGTTCGGTTCGGTTCGGATTGGTTTCGTTTGGTTTTGTTTGGTTCGGTTCGGTTTGTGTGTAAGTCGTGACTTTTACACATGCATTTCTCTCTCTCTCTCTCTCTCTCTCTCTCTCTCTCTCTCTCGCTCAATGTGTGTGTCGCATTGTGTGTCCTTAATCTTTGACAAGCGAATCGCGCCGAAGATGAAACAATTTGAATTCTGTCGAAAATTTGTTTTGACCAATTAATCATCGATCAAAATAAATAACTCATTTAGACAACATTTCCACTTTATCAATTTCAATTTTCAAATTTTTACGCCGGCTATTCAAACACACATTCAGATGTCCATATAAGTTCGAGTTCGAGTATTGACACAGTATTCATTCATGATCCACAGTCGGTAGCAATATATTCCATTAATGGGCACAAATCTAATTGCATCAGACTTGCCAGTAAATATATATTTTTGCTTATTTTACTTATCGTTACTTAATGGAGCTACGATATCCGCTAGTAATGCTGTTTACTGGTTCGGAGTCGTCTCATTTAATGCGTTGCCAATTGTGAAAGCAAAATTAAAAGTAATAAAAACTATAAATTTATTAATTGATATTTAGCAGAGCATAGTTCCAGGCATGGTTGTGCATGTGCCCTGACGTCCGGACTCTGTCTCCCTCTCTCTCTCTCTCTCTGCTCGTGTTGTGGACTTTCTTTCTTTTGGCCATCTTATCGCTAGTCAAATAGTCGAGAAGCGATAAGCACGCTCAAATCCGCGCTTAAAAGGCGGCAAAGAATTCTGCAGCGAGCAGCCTTAGATAGATATATGTACAGTTTGTATGTTTGTATTTGTTGTGTACATAAGTATTATTAACTATGTGTGTCATGTGGATAATATGGTGCGCTTTATGCGGCAATCGGAATCATCAGAATCATCAGCAGCCAACAAAGGGACACGGCACAAAGTGGCAGCGGGTGGTGCCAACTGCAGCAGCCACGGCGAGACCGACAGCCACAATGCAACAAGAAGTAACAACAAGAAGTACAACAACACGATCAGCAGTGACACCATTGTAACCACAACAATAACAATAACAATAAGCATAACAATAATGACAACAACAACAATCGCAGCAGCAGCAACCAAAAGAGGAAGTTAATCCGTTGCCATAATCGGTGCATAGCGCCACAGCATGAGGCAACTGCAACGGCAACTCCTCGACACCATCAAGCTGCAACAGCAGCAGCAGCAGCAGCAGCAGCAGCAGCACGAGGATGCATACACCGTGGCCGAGGTCTTGACTAAGCCCCCATTGAAGTGTCAGAAGAGCCACAGCCGCATAGAGTGTGCGTGTGTGTGTGTGTGCGAGTGTGTGTCTGTTTGTGTCAGCCCCGATGATTATCTACCTGGGACACTGCAAGTTTGTTCTACTATAAAAACTGAAAGTAAGCAAAAGTCTGGTAATGCCACATTCACCACGCCAAAATTCAGCACTTCAAAATGTTGCAATGCTCTTCATCAAGTTTATTTTGGGAAAGTTAAGATCGTGTATGACATATATTCTAAGTCTTTGAAATGCTAGTTGACAGCATTTGAACATCTTTATTTCCAACAAATTAATCAATGAGCATGGCTTTTAATTTATCCAATATTGTATTATGCATATTTATATTTGTAATAAAGTATTTTAAGTATGTTGTTTGAAAAAAAGCAAAGAAAACCAACAAATGTATCTTTTATAAATTTATTAATATTGGTTTTTTGCTAGTGTGCTTTTTTATTTACTACAAAACATTTTCAGGATTGTCA
The DNA here is from genome assembly GCA_035042055.1 of Drosophila macrothrix. Taxonomy (NCBI): domain Eukaryota; kingdom Metazoa; phylum Arthropoda; class Insecta; order Diptera; family Drosophilidae; genus Drosophila; species Drosophila macrothrix. The sequence goes on along the minus strand of JAWNLX010000587.1, from coordinate 876,219 downwards.
GGATTCGTCGTAAGCAAAAAAGAAAACAAGAGTTTTATTATTTTTATTTTTAGTTTATATATTTATTTTTAACAAATTAATTAATGATCATATTTAAGTGTAATACATTTATGCGCAGATAATATTATAAACAATTATACACGTAAGAGCACTAACGCCTCGACCAACTCTTTGCATAGTTCAATTTGTAATATGTAAATATGTTGTATTTTTTGAAGGGCATTTCCATATCGAATACTCTTTTTGGGGTAGTCCGCGCTGCTTAGCAGTGCCCAAAAGTGCGCAGACAATGCCAATATAAATATTTTGTAGCACTTTAGCATTTAAGTATAATAACAACAATAACACGCGATAACAACAACAACAGCAACATCAAGTCAAGGCTTGCCACCATTGCCATAATAAACAAACAATTACGGTTTCATTTTTTTCCCATATGTACACATATATATATATATATATATATATATATATATATTTCTTTTTTTGTTGCAGCATCAGCAGCAGTTGTTGTTGTCGCAGCTAGTTGAACCCGCGCCCCAAACGGCGACGTGCGATCTTCACATCAGTTGGCTCGTTTCCATGCCATTTTGTACGATGCAATTCTTGTGGCATTTTGTGCGATGCGCCGCGGGGCGTAAAAAATTTCGCACAACAAAAGCGCGCGGCGCGATAAGAACTCAACAATGGAGCCAAGCAGCAAGCCAGCCAGCCAGCAGTGGTGCAACAACAATAAGAACAACAATGACAAAATCACAGCAAACGACACTTGGCAAATCAACTAAGGCTAATCGCTGCCTAGTTTGGTCGTCCTCAGTTTGTCTAAGGCCAACTAATTGCAGGCAGCGCTGATTACTCATACGCCCCCATGCCATACGAAACATGTACCGTGGCAGTAGCAAGAGAGCAAAAAAACAACAACAACAGCAATAAAAATAAAAAAATAACAACAACGAGAAAACGAAGAAGAAGAAGGAGGAGAAGAAGAAGAACTATAACAAGATGACAAGCAGCACAACACGCAAGAAACATGGGACTAACAAGAGACGCCGTTGCCTGCCGGCCGTTCAAATATTTGTTAAACTTGACACCAAACAAAAGAATTTTACCGAAAGGATTTGAATGAACCGAAAAGCGAACAATGCAAACGCGCGGCACGCAGGAATGCGACGGTATACGTGTGTGTGTGTGTGTGCGTGTGTGTGTGCGTGTGTGTGTGCGTGTGTCGGTGTATTTATGTATGTCGCTCGACGTCCAAGACCAAAACGAAGGCACCAACTTGACGACGAGGCAGACGGCGACGTGGCAGCAAATCAAACACAACAAATCGCCAGGCAAACACCAAAATCATTTTGTACAACGCAGCAGCAGAAGGCAAAGGAGCAAAGGGGCAAAGGGGCAGAGGGGCATCGGAGCAGCAGCGAAGCCATAGACAGCGATACAGTGGAACCAAATCTGAAATCTACTCAATCACATAACTTCAACATTCCTATAAGTATTTAAATAGCCGAATAGCAATTAAATTATTAACAATTCCCATTCACTAAAATTACTCTCAGCATTACTGCAAAAAAAGAAGAAGAAGAAAACCCGATTATTTAATGGGCTGTTAAATGATTGTACTTACAAGTTAATTATGCTCAATAATTATAAATTTATATATATATATATATATATATATGAATATATCTATGAGAGAAAGGCAGATCTGTAACAAATAATCAGCGCTCAAAAATGTCTTTATATTTGTATAAGAACAAGTTCTTGGACGCTAAATAAATCGGTTAAGAGCCGTGCTAATTAAATATTCAGATAAACAAGTTTGAATTGAGCTTAAGCGACCAATTTTCGTATTTCTATTTGTGTTCATCAATTAGAAGATTAACAACTAAATTGCTAATTATAATATACATTCCACTGCCTATTACTAATCCAAACCTATACTTTTCTAGCTGTTGGTCGTATTTGTCACCTGGAACAGCAGTTCTTAAGCACTGTGCGCGGGGCGCGAAGGGGTTGTAGAATCGCAGCTCTCGACTCGCCCTTGCCCAGATCCAAGGGCCGACGCACGCCGATCCTGGTCCGCTGCTGCTGCTGTTGCTGCGGATGCTGCTGTCGTTGCTGCATTGCGGGTGCCGGGTGTCGTTCGCCGGTTGCTGGTGCCGGTGCCGGTGTCGGTGCCGGTGCCGGTGCCGGTGCCTAACGCAGTTATCAAAAGCGTTGAATTATGGCCGCACCGGCTGCCAGCTAAATGAGCAACACGTTGCTCTGGAGGCAGGAGACTGCTTCTGCTGCTGCTGGCTGCTGCCTGCCGCCTCGTTTCGTGGCGCTATCGCATTTGATCTCGTTTGCTGGGATGCATGGGATCGACCCGCAGGCCTCAGCCGTGTCTGTCGTGTGAGCTAACAATGCGCATGATATCATTCATTTCTCATTTCGGTTTCATTCATTGAGCTATTGGCCAAGTGTCGCCGTTGTCGTTGCTGTCGTTGTTGTCGTTGTTGTCGTTGTTGTCGTGGCCCCGTCTGTCCCTTCAGTCCCACTGTCTCTATGTGCTCTGCTGTTCGGCGTTCAGTCTAATTTCATAATAAGAAACATCTTCAGAAACACAATAAATGAAAGCAGGCAATGTCCATGGCGGACACTTTGTTTGTGCTTGTGTGTGTGTGTGTGTGTGCGTGTGTGTGTGTGTATTGTTTCTGTTGTTGTTGTTTTTTATTATTAGTTTTATTGTTGTTCTTATTGTTCACTGGCTTGGTATGTGAGTGGAATGTCGGGTATTTCCGGTTAGGCCTGCGCTCCACTCTTAGCCGGCTTTCTGGGGGCGCCTTCAAATTGTTGCGGAAAATTACTTCTAGTGGAATAGTGACCCCAATAGATAAGAGGACAGATAGTCGAAGCTATTGGCTAATAAAAGACTTGTAACTTACTTATGTAATGTAATTGAATGTGCACCTGTGTTCAACCAACTGTTCAACACTGACAGAGTAATAATAACTAAGCAAATTAATTAGTCTATTAAAAGAAATAATAAAATGACCATAATTCGTCATCAAAATGGTAAGAAGGTTGTTCAATTCACTTATCGGTGCCCGTGTGTATTACAAATCATATATGAATTTGAACTACGTCAATGGAATATCAACCTTTGAGTTTGCAAAGCTGCTTTTGGGAAATACCCTTTGAGCACATAGTCATTATTGGTTATTGAATGAAGTGTGCTTCGAACGAGTTGTGCCATAACTTTCTATTAATAAGCCAAGTGCGCATAATCTGATTTTGAGTTGACATTTCCGCCTTGCCAAATTCTCCAAGCTGAACCGAGTTTCGTCTGAAAGGTTTTCAAATACAGCTCGAGTTATGCAATTGACGGCTTCTTCTTTATTTGTGTTCTTTTTGTCTGCTGCTGGATCGAGTGATTTGTTCACTGGTTGGCTGCTGGGATTGATGACTAAGTGCGTGTCTAGCGATTTGCGGCCCTTGTCAAAATGAGCTTTTGTGCGGCGGCGTTTCCAATTCCCTAATTACTGTCTGTCCACGCTGATATTCATTTCATTAATCATACGCCGCATAGGCCGCAGCTACATCAAATTGTCCAAATATTTCACAGTACACACAACAAATTTAAATAAGTCGCAGAGCAGAGCGGAGCGGAGCAGGCCATTGTCTGTTCACACGCCCCGATCGCTACCGCAGCTGCTGCTGCTGCTGTTGACGATGATGATGATGATGATGATGATCGTGCTCATGATCAGGATGGTGATGATGATGAGGACGACGACAACGGTGATGGTGACGGTTGATGGCCATGACAACGACACCGCGCTGCGGACAGCGCGTGCATCCTCAGCGTTTTTTCGGACTCCCCTGGCCCTGGTCACCATCACCATCCCCGTCATCGTCATCGTCACCGTCACCGTCACCGTCGCCATGTCGCAATCGCAATCGCCGTCGCCGTCGCCTTCGCCGTCGCCATCGCCGTCACCGTCGCCGTCTCGTGTTGCTCAATGTGTTGAAACATGAATGAATCTTGTTCACAATTTGGCAACAACACGTTTAGCATGAAACGAAGGACGACAATGGGGACCCGGGCCCATGCCCAGGCCCAGGCCCCTGCCAATGCCAATGCCAAATGCGCTCCTCCATTGTATATGCCCCTTAAGCCTGGCATGCACCACAAAGCTCAACCTGCATTCGCATTCGCATTGGCATTGGCCATCAACATTAACATCGACTGCGGCAGCGGCTGTGGCAGCGGCTGTGGCTGTGGCGGTGGTGGTGGTGGTGGCGGCGTCGCGTACACAAATTATTAGCAGCCTCCTCGTTCGTCGCCTGTCCGCCGTCCATTGTCCACTGTCTGTTGTCCATCGCCTGCCGTTGGCCGCTTGCCGTTTGCCGTTCGCTGGTTAGTAAAACATCATGTCGCCGCCGCTAAGGGTATGGGGCACAGCCTCTGTGGTCCAATTTGGAGGCATTGCCGTGCGTCGTCGTCGTCGTCGTCGTCGTTGTCCCTTTTGTGCCCTTGCCCCGCTGCCTGCTGCCGTTGGTTGCTGCCTATTGCTGCTGCTGCTGTTGCTGCTGTTGCTGCCACTTCTGCCTGCTGCCTGCTGCCTGCTGCCTGCGGTGGCCGCCGTTCGCTGCTGCCTAGAAAATTATCTGCTTATCTTGTCTTGTGCTCGTTGCGATCGGCTGCTTATTCATGTTCTTTGGCTGCTCCTCTTTTTGTTGGTCCGGTGCCCTTGGCCGCGGGTATCATGACTTTTGAATATTGATTGCTGCCACCAGCAGCACACTTACGATGATTGCAATCAGCTTAGCTGTTTTTTGATCTTATCGATAGCCAAAATATTAACAACTGCACTTTGCTGTTATTGTTTTTTGTTGGCCAAATTATTTGTACCATCACACCTCGGATTGCAACTGCTTCATTGTCGTTTGTTCCTTAATCAGGTCCTTATCACAAATCATTCCACATATAGCTTTAAACATGCATTTAAAACTCTCGATCGAAATTTGTACTCAATAAGCTATTTAATATGCATAGATATATGAAGTATTTGAAGTATTTTTTAGACAAATTGTCTTATTTACTTATCAACAACCATAAAGTGCGCAGAAAATAGTTCCAATTCTGCCATCATTCAAAGCTTGAGCTCATTTCAAAATAGTACTCCAATAATACTAACTAATATAGGTAACTTTATTTATTTATAATCAGTCGACAGAGACAAGCACTTTTATAATTGTCGAAATTTCAATTCACAAGAGCAATCAGTATTCGACTAGCTTCATTTTATATTTACTGCTCTGCTTTTATTGTTGTTGTTCTTGTTGTTGTTGTTGTTGTTATTGTTGTTGTTGTTGTTGTTGTTGTGCATTTAATTTATGTGCTTGACGTGACACTTGCTATCGCACTGTCTTCAGCCAGTTGCCTGCGAAATTCGTCAGTCAGATCGCCTTGGCTGGGGACAGCAGTTGATTCAGCTAAGCCTCAGCTGGGTATGGGTATGGGTATGGGTATGGGTATGGGTATGGGTATTGGTATGGGAATGAGTTTGGTTATGGGGAGCTGAGGTCTGGTCATGGGCCGCCTAATATGCGACTACCGCCGCCTGTTAACACATCGGTGAACCTCAAAATATGAAAACCGAAACCGAAACCGAAACGAGCGCGCTTGGACTAAGTGGACCCCACACCGGTCTGCCGACGTCGAGTCGACGTTGGCGTTGGCGTCAGCGTCAGCGTCGTCGGAGTTCCTAACGAGGTGTCCAGGCGGACGACATTCGAGCCTGCGCTGATGACGGTGCGAGCGAGCGAGCGAGCGAGCGAATGAGGCGACCAGCCGAGCCAAGCCAACCCAAACCAAACCAAACCAGACCAAAGCAAGCCAAGCCAAGCCGAGCTGAGCCGAGATGAGGCAGCGATTGAATTTCACACGTGGCTTAGTGTCCGCCCGCATTAAGTGCGCTTCACCAGTTGCCCACTGGCACTGAGCGCTAGAGTGAGAAAGCGCCAACGACTGAGATAGATGCAGATTGTTCTTCTTTTTTTTGTGGTTCGTTTTCTTTTTTTTTTTTTTTTTTTTTTGGCGAGTGGGCGAGCTTTTATGCAAATGCTCTGCACATCGCCATCTTGGCTGGCGATGGCTGCAGATCTCGCCATCTTGGACTGTCAATTGCGACTTTGGGTCTCTGGTCTCCGACTCCGACTCCGTCTCAGTCGCAGTCTCAGTCGCAGTCTCTGACTGTGGCTTTGGCTCCACTTGCATTTGGCCATGGCCATTGTTCTGTGCTGCTGCTGCCAGGCAGTGATGACATTCCAAAGATTAGGCACATATACTGACAAACAGAGAGAGAGAGAGAGAGAGAGAGGGAGATATAGAGATAGAGAGAGATAGTGGGAGAGGGAGAGAGAGTGGGGTGAGAGAGAGAGAGAGTGAGAGTGAGTAGAGACTGAGCAGAGACTGTTGCCAAATGGACGGATGATGGTAACTGGTGTGGTGACGGTGCCATATCCTGCCCAGCTTCACGGCTGCGTATGAATGAGTTATTTCGGACTTAATCGCAGCGCTTGCATCTCGCCATGTTGCAAAAAGGAGAACCAGAGAATCAGCACAAAAAATATATATATAAGAAAATAAGGAAAAAATACCTTTTGCCGCGACTGTGTCCACGTTTTGTTTCAGGCCCGGCTTTGGTGTCCTCCATTTGATTGAACTGCTCAATGAAATATGCAAATCTGTTTGCTGCGCCGACGCCGTCGCCGCCGCCGCCGCTGAAGCGGTCGCTTAATCAACTGCAAGGCTGCCAGCTTGCCAGCCTGCCAGCCTGCCAGCCTGCCAGACCGACTGACTGTCGCAGCGAACGTTTTGTGCCTCATCATCATCGTCACCAGCGTCGCGAGAGTCGCCATCGTTGGGTCTGCATCTGACTGCGCATTTGAGTTCGCCTTCGCCTTCGCCATCGCCATCGCCATCGCTTTCGTCGTCGTCGGCGTCGTCGTCGTCGTCGTCGTCTTTGCGTCTTTTGCACATTTGTGGTCTTTTGGGGCAATCTTAAATATCCTGCTGGTGGGTAAATTTTTCTCTTATATGCTTTGCGCTTTTATGCCAGCTTTATCGGATCGGCGAGCCACAGTCACGACTTCTACAGTAAGAACTTGCAGTTGCAGTTGTTGCTACCTTAACTGCCACTCTGCTCCTCCTCGGCCTGTTGCCAGTTGCTGACGCTGTTGCTATTGCTGCTGCTGCTGCTGCTGCTGCTGCTGCTGCTGCTGCTGCTGCTGCTGCTGCTGCTGCTGCTGCTGCTGCTGCTGGTGGTGGTGCTGCTGTTATGCCTCGCATAATTCTAGCAACCAAATGTCAGCTCCTCAACTTTAGGCAACACTCTAATTGAACTGTTCTACCATTCGAGGTGCACTAATTACATTTAATTGCATTGGCTTGTCAAAAAGAACCAAAACTGTAGTCGAAACCAAAAGCTGACAGCAATTGCAACTCAATCAGTGTTAAACATTTCGCAAATGCCATTTGGCCATAATGTCCATCAAATGTGGCCCCAGCTGAGAGTGGCTAACTGGCCGGCCGACTGCCTGACTGCTTGATTGACTGGTTGAGAGTTACTCCAAGTACCCAATTTACAATTTTCAAATTCTCAAACTGTTCGCATAGCTCAATTAATGTTTGGATATTTTTGCGGATAGCTCTTGGTTTTTATTTCTACTGAGCCAAAGTAAAAATGTACTTCAGAAATGCCATTGTTGCAAAGGCTTTACTTCATTACAAAGTCGGCTACACAAGTTCTATCGATGTTCACAAAAGTGGTTAATCATAATAAACACAATTAAAAGTCCTCTCTAACCTGAGGAGTATTTTCCAAATATAAATATACACGTATCCAAAATGATATAGGCATGAAATTAGATTTACATAAATTGCCTGGAAATTTATTGAAATATGTATTTTCAAAATGTTGTATTGATTTTGGCGAATCAATACTAGAATTAAAATCTTTTCACTCACAATATTGTCTTGTCTTCCTTATCAATTACTGAACTCCAAATAACTGGAATTGGATCTGGGAAGCAAAAGCGACATAAAATTGTATTAAGTTCGTTAAGGAAATGTAGATATACAAATAATATAATCTTTGCTTATTTCTTGTTTTTTTTTTATAAAATCTCAATTCAATTGTTTCCAAGCAAACACAGAAAGCTTGTTTGTGGCATGTTCGTCCACGCCCATCTGGATTCCACAACTTAAAGCTCATCTTTCACCTAATTTAAACTATGGCAGCTCTATGAATCAGTACTAAAACGATTACGAATTCTATTATCTTAACTAACTGCAAAATCATAAATCACAAAATTACAGTGTCATCTACAAATAAAATTGGTAGCGATTGCTGTGGCACTTTTATTTGTGCTTCACTTTATGTGATGTGAAAAACCATTTATACTTGAAAATGCTTAGAGGATTCTAACTGAAAATAAGGGAACCAGCTTAAATATGCTGTGCTATGTAATAACATTCAGATATATATATATATATATATGTATATATGTATATGTATGTGTATGGCAGCTACTGTTGTGATTGCAGACGTTAAGATGGTGTTCGCAACGCGTTTTCAACGCCCTCTAACTGTTATTTGCGCCATGATTATACTCATATCTGGCGATTATCTAAGCCAGTTAGTTGCCAACTAGCGCCACTTGCTGATGACTACTGTTTGTGTGTGTGTGTGTGTGTGTGTGTGTGTGTGTGTATGCTTTATGCAATGCGTATCTTAAAAAGACTTGTTTGCATAGCAGCCCGGTAGCTGAGACACGGCTAAGATTGCGGCAAGTGCGACTGCGACTGCGACTGCGACTGCGACTGAGACTGGCACGGCAACTGGAGCTGCAACTGGGACTGCAACTGGGACTTGGACGGTAGCTTAATATTTGCGTTTGTGGCGTTAATTATGGGTTTCGCTGTTTCTTTGATTGTTTATTTGTTTGTTTTCATTCGCCGTTTGTCGTCCGCCGGTCGCCGTCGAATCCATTGATGATGGAGTCACAGTCACAGTCACAGTTGAGGCTGGGGTTGGAGTTGCAGTTGCAGTTGGCGTCGAAGTCGCAGTTAATGTCGAAGTCGAAGTCGAAGTCGGTTTTGTTTTTTGTCGTTGTTGTTGGTCGTGCAATTCCGGTTCGTGCAACGATAATTATATTAATTTGCCATCAAATAAGCGGCAAGTGATATCGTCGTTGTCGTTGCCAGTCAGTCACTCAGTCAGTTCGTCAATTCCTCGACATGTCTTTGTTATCAATTTGTGTCTACATGTGGGGTGTAGTTATGGCAGTTGCTGTTGCTGCCGCTGTTGCTGCTGCTGTTGCTGTTGCTGTTGCAAATCTCCGTCGAAGCTCTGCTGCCCCGTTCCCCTTTCAGTGCATTACAAAACAATTGAGATTGAGGAAAACCAAATCAACGGCCAGTGCGGCTCTAAACTATAACTGCAAGTGGCCCAAACAGCTGATGTGTCTATAATTATGCGAACAGCAGCATGCAGCAGCACCAAACAACCGACAATAGATATGTGCACAGCATATGTGTGTATGTGCAACAGCAACAGCAACAGCAGCAGCAGCAGCAACAGCAGCAGGCAACGCCAATCGACAACCGCCAACCGACAGCCAGCAGCCAACAACCGACAACCGACAACCGACAACAATTGCGCTTGGTATTCAGTTGGCTGTGGAATGCATCTTAAAAAGTCCCATTGCATAAGTGGATTGTGGAGCGAGCTGGGAGCGGGGGGAGAACCGAGCTGAGTGCACTCGTTTGCTCGATACCAAATGCCAGGATATTCGATACAGTAATGCAGGGCTGAGCGAGAAGGAGAGCCAGAGAGAGTGAGAGAGAGAGAGAGAGAGAGAGAGAGAGAGAGAGAAGCGGCACACAGGGGCAGCTTACAAATCCGAGGCGCTGTCATAAAAATTTGTGCCCTGGGCCACGTCAATGTGGGCTTGAAAACGCGTGTAGTCGGATACCATACTATATATTATACCTGCCACTGGCCGAATCTCTTTCACTCGAGCCTCTCCGCAGCCCCCACCTTCTGCCCCCTTCGCACTGCACCTGGTCTGCGACCAGTGAAACAACCTCTCTGCGTGTAAGACAAATGAGCACTCAATTATCGTATTTCTGCTTTAGATGCTGCTTCATTTGTCTTTCGATTTAATGTGATGGAATGGAATGGAACAAGGATGGGACTGGACGTGACGGGATGGGACGGGACGGGACGGGATGGGATGGGAATAGGCATGGAGGATTTGTATGTTAATAAAAACGATGCCAATCATCAGCGCACTAATTAAGTTTGAAAGCTGCGTTACTTTTCAAATTAATTCATTACTCAAGTTTAATTAATACAAAATTTGAATTCTGCTTGTAAATCACAGCTTGAGTTTATCAAACTTGATAATATTTAAATATGGTCAAAACACACAAATATCTATATCTAAAAGTTATATATACAAATGTGCAATTCCCTGATGCTTCTGCAATTCGAAGATGATGTCTTTTTATAGATGATGATTAAAATGATAATTTGTCAGAGGCATTCGGAACATAATGCTTTTCTTTCCAATCTTTATTAGTGTTGTAATATTAATATAATCTCATAATACCCTATATTTCCAATATTAAAACGATGTTGAATAAGTAAGCTGTGTTAGAGAATTAGCTGAGCATTTGCTCCCGTCTGTCCTATATCGATTTGCAAACATATTCAGTTGTTGCTAGGCAGCTAGTTGTGGGGATGTGTCTTCCCCCTGCCCATTCTATCATTTATCTTTTGCCAATACTGCGCCCCCTTGCCCCTCCCCTTGCCCACTTGCCCACTCGCTGCTGCATGTCCAACAGAAATTTGCTGGCCGCTCGCCGATTTGTGTTTTATTGTCTCGGATGACGACAATCGTCGCATCATTCTCAGCCTCAGCTGCTTGGCTCGTCCTCAGGCTTTTGCTAAGGCCATGGCTTGGACCCAAAGCTGATGCTGGGACTCAGACTGAGACTGAGACTGAGGCTGAGGCTCATCCTCGTCACATGTGCAAATGGTGGTCCAATCTGTCATTCCAGCTGGCTGGAGCGGGCACTACTACGCCTGTAAGTTCCAGCGGTCGGGTGGTCGTCTCTGCCGATGCTTATCTCGTGAGGCAGTTCAGTTTAGTATTTTCTTATTATTTCGTTTTTTTTTTTGTGTGTGTTTTTTTCGCTCTCCGCCGCTGTCATTCAAGCATTCAACCTTTGTGTGAGGCGTCTGAGGCGGCGGCGGCTGCTCATCATCAACTACTCCACTCTCGTTTTGCCTCCTTAAAAAATAAAATGCAGAATTATGAATCGGCATGTTTTACATGTGCGGGAGGTCTTGTAAAATGTATATATATATATATGTGAATATGTATATGAATGTGCCTTGCAAAGAGGATGCAATGAAGGAGAAGGTAAATGCTACACACACACACATGTGTAGTGTCCGTGTGTACCTGTCGCTCAAAACGCTTGAATCCGAACCTGTTGCCGTCAAATCTTGAATTAAATGTTGTGAAATTGTACACTTCAAAACAAAAACACACGAAGATTCGAGTCGATTCGGTTCGATTCGATCCGAGCCCATCCGATCCGGATCGGATCGTGTAACTCGCAAGAGAGCGCACGACGCTTAACTGGATGACGAAGATTATGAGGATGGGAATGAGGCTAACACTGACGCTGAGGATAACTACAACAACGACAACGACAACGACAACGACAGAAAGGAACTATCATTGTACATAATTGTCAATCTGGTTTAGGGTATAAGTTGTCTTTTGTCTTTTGTCCTCGGTTTTTTTGTCTTTATGTTTTTTTGTTGTATTGCAATTACCGCGCCCGCTTTGTGTGGTCCTCCAAATGTTGAGCATTCTCTGCTGAATGTCAAAGCTTCTCCTGCAGTTGACTCTCTTCTTCTTCTTCTTCTCCATCTTCTTGTTGCTGTGCTGATTGTTGTAGCTGTCGCTGTTTGCTGCAGCAAGTGCGTCTTCTTCATGGCTGGTCAAGATTAATGGCTACGCAATTAATCAGAGAACCTCAACTGGGCGCCATCAACGATTTTTACAAAACACTTGCAACGCTTCCTTTGCTTATTTTTTCTTCTCTTTTTTTCCTTTTTTGTTGTTTTTTTTCCCCTTTTTTGTTGGCTCTGCCACACTGGCAGCTTTGCGACCGCTCCCATTCCCTGCGACAGCCGCAGCTGCTCATCCTTTGTCCGTCGTCTGTGTGCTTGTCTCTGTCTCTTGCCATTGTCATTTGACACTTTGCCTGGGCCAATCAACACCAATGCCAAATGAGGCGCCATCGGTCGCCATCGGTCGCCATCGTCAACGGTCGCCACCACCGAAGCCACTGGCACCGCACCACAGCACAGCACAGCAGACCAGAGCACACCACCACCGTCACCGTCACCATCAGCGTCAGCGCCAGCGTCAGCGTCAGCGCCGCCGTCATCGCATTACTTCCACACCAAATAGTTCAGCCTATGAAAATAATAACTGTGGGAACCGCATTTTGTGCCTCTGTTGGCCTCTGTTCGCCTCGTTCGCTTCATTGCCGTTTTATTGGCTAAAAATAAGTTAATAACATGGACGTCGCCGGCAAAGCCAAAGACTGGCATATCCTTATCCTTTGCCGTTCTCGCCTTGGTAGAAACAATAACCATGCAACAATATTGCCGACTCTGAAACTCATCGACTTGCTGCTGCTGCTGCTGCTGCTGCCGCAGCGGAAGCCGCATAAGGTCGCTTTCAACAGCTAAGCCAAACAGCCAAAGTATATCATCATAACCACCTACTTTTCGGACCTCGCAACGAGCCAGCATATCACCGCAATTGGCGGGCCCGACCACAATGAGAGAGCAGCAGCGCCAACTACCTCAGCCCTCAGGCGACGCAACGCAACGCAACGCAACTCGGCTCCAGCCTTAACTCCAGCTCCAGCTCCAGCTCCATCTCCAACTCAAAGTCGAAGATGAAGTCCAAGTCGAAGACGCCGCCTGATAATGATGAAGGTGTTGCTGTTGGTGTTGCTGTTGATGTTGATGTTGGCTCTTGGTGTTGCCGATGATGTTGCCGATGACGCGGATGCGCCGTCGCAGCCTCAAAGCCCCAAACTGGCCCAGCCTCCATGCGCTCAAGCTGCTCTTGCGTCCAGTGCGCACTTTGTTTGCGCTACCCGCCAAATTAATTATGGCATTAACATCGAGCACACTTAAAAGGCTAGCTACAGTTTTTGGCCAGCTCTAAGTTCTCGCTGCTTGGCCATTGGCCATTCCCAAATGGTTTTTGGCAGACTGAACAGATCGAAGTTCAAAGCAGAGTGCAGAGTGCAGAGTGTAGCGCATTCGTTGGGCCTGTCTGGCTGGCGCCGCGTTGCGATGCGATGCGCCGCTAAATGGGATCAGTTTTGGTAACGAGTTAACGAGTTGATTTCACTTCAGCGATTGCCGCCGTACCCGAAACCGAACCGGATTAGCAGTTTGCATCGTCAGTTGCCGTTGCTGCTCTTTCTGGATGCGGCTCTCTGTCTGTCCATCTGTCTATCTGTCTGTCTGTCTCTCTGTCTGTCTGCCTGTCTGTCGATCTGTGCGCTCTTGCGCGGTGGCCATGGCCAAAGTCTACACAACAAGGTGACGGCTTATAATGACGGCCGCGGCCGGAACGGACAATGAGCCGGCCTAACACCAAGATTGAGACTGAGTCTCAGAGTAAGACTGCGTCTGCGTCTGCGTCTTTGGCTCTGCCTGTGTCTGTGTCTGTGTCTGTGCCTGTGACTGAGACCGAAACTGAGACCAAGACTGAGACTGAGGCGTTTGCACCTCCCATGACCAGGCTGCAGCGCGCTCCTGTGGCGGCCTTTGATGCTCAAATATATGGGTTGCATGTGCTTGCTTTGTTTTTAGCTGCTGCCCCTCGTTGTTCGGCGTGGTTCCTGTACCGTCCCTCCATCCGTCCCACCATCCGTCCCTCCATCCGTCTGTGAGTCTCTTTTGGGCTTTGTCAGGGGCGTTACCCAGTGATCATCACGCGTTTGCGCTCCTTTTTTTGCAGCGCTGTTTATGTTTTTGTTTTTTTACCTTATTGGGTGTTATTTTGTTTTGCCGTAAATATTTTTGCAATGGGCGCTAATTAAGTTTGGCTCGGCTCTGCCGATCTGCATCCTTCGCACTTTGTTATGTGTGAAACTTTTAAATTCGAGTTTCGGCAAACATGAAAACACAGAGCACAGCGCACAGCGCTCACCAAATTACCGGCCATTAATGGGGCAGCATCCCTATACATATATATACATATATATGTATATATATATATATATATATATATATGGCTATTATGCCTTGATGCATGTATAACACTGAGGAACGAACAACAATACCAGATACAAATATGTTTGGTCTTTGGCTTTGGTCTGGTTTCTGTTCAAATCAATATTGAAACTTATTAATTTGAGTGCGCATTGCGTATACGCCCCGTTGTGGGGCCCAACTGGGCTTAGGCTGTGAGTAAATGCCGCTCGAAATGCACTCGCCAGCAATTTGGCAACATTTCGCGGCAGAGAGTGAAGGAACAGATGAGCAAATACAAGTTCTTCATTAGCCGTGAAATATGTATGTTTTATGAGTCACTGTTTGGCATTCGCCAACGTTCGACGGCCGTCGCTGCATTTTTAGTTGCTGTTTCAAATCGATTGGACAATAAATTAGCATTATGCGGTTACACAAATTGTTTAACTCCCAGTCACACGCTGAGCTGGCAGAGCTGGCAGAGCTGGCTGAGCTGGCAGAGCTGAGCCAGTTCAAAGACCGCAGCGTTACGCAGATAGATACTGATATTACACAATAATATAATATATGCACTCCCTGCTTGTGAATAGCCGATAATGCTGGGAATCGTTGGCCCTTTTCACAAGTACGGCTTATCAACTTGTATCTTTTCCCTAATGGGTTTTGAGCAGTAATTGCGCTTCCAATTATAATTATTGTATCATTAAAAACTAACTAAAAAAAAACCCAGAATTTAAATTATGGCAATGGGAATTATCAGGTATTACATTTTCCCACTAACTGAATTTAATTGATTTGTTTGCATTTTCAGCTTATGTTGTGATTTATATAAATAATTTATCTCATTTAATTGTTAACTAAGTTAAACTGGAATGTATTGAAACACCTCTCGCCTCAGCTTAATTTTCAATTTAAAATTATCATCATAACTCAATTAAATTGTGAATAACTTCTGTGCCAACCATCATTAAAAAACTTCGGTTTATTCCAGATTGATTTCTCTCAGTGAATACTCAGAATTTTGTATTAATATTATTTTTGTAATTACAGAATTATCAACAATTAATCAAATGTTGGTCTTCATTTCTATGGCATTCCATAAGCATTACCCAAAACTACTGTTCTGATTTACATTGGCATGCGACAGAAGTTTGTCATCCATCAAATATTACTCATACGACAGCATCATAAACCAGGCGTTACACATTGGGCATGGGCGCCGCACACGCCCGGGTAAATGGTAAATAGATTCCACATACATGTCACACAATAGCCACATTAAATTCACACAAGCCAAAAAACCCCCAAATGTGATTGGTGGTCGCTGTGGAGGAGGTACAGGCCCCCCACCCACCACCACTACAAGTGACGCTCGTTGGGCGACCCCAAAAGCAAACAGTACAATAAAATTTAAAGTAAAGACGGCGAAAAAAAGCGGAAATTACCAAATGGAAACTTTACGCCCGCGCCACGACTATAGTTTAAAAATAGATTGGCCCAATCATACGAGCGCGGAGTCGCCTCCATGGGTGACGTCTCCATGAGTAATAGCCGCTTAAAAAGTTGTGTAGATTGATCTTGTTTTGGCATGGTGAAATTTGACTCGACTATTTGCGGCGGTATCCGCGTTCCCTGTCCGTCTCAATACGTCCGTCTCGCTCGCGTGCAACGGGGTGCAAAAAATTTATGAATGAACCTCCACAATGCTGTCTCTGTGTGTGTGTGTGTGTGTGTGTGTGTGTGTGTGTACCTATGAGAGCGTGAGAGAGAGCTTGACCGAGCCGGCTGTATGCCAGACACCGGCGCGTATGAGTAATATCTCAATTCTTGTGAAATTGAACGGAAATAACTAAAATGTTCGAGCGTCTGTGACGTCGACAACACTGATTACCTTGCTCTCTCTCTCTCTCTCTCTCTCGCTGTCTCTCTCTTTCTCTTTCGCACTCGTAGGGTGTGTGTGTGTGTGACCTAACATTGTTAACCTACGATAGACTAGTCACGCAGAGGCAGCAGCTTGTGAGAATGATTAATACTCGCACACCTACCGTCCGGCGCCCTTTTCTTTCTGTTGTTTTTTTTGTTTTCTATAAGTCGGAAGTGATATGGCATAAATACTCTAGGCACACGTACCCTTCCCATATACATATATATATATATATATATATATATGCATGTGCAGTGAAAGTTCGCTGGGGGGGTTGATCATAAACCATGCATGCCGGCAAAGTGCCGGCTTATCAACAATTTGCTATAATTTTTATGTTAGTTTGTCTTTCGTAGCTGATCGTTCGTCACTGTCACTTTGAGTGTCTGTGGCTCTGTGTGTGCCTCTGTGTGTGTGTGTGTGTGCTTGTATGTGTGTATGTGTGTCATTCGCAAGCGATAAAAGGTATCGTTGTTGTTCAACAACAACAACAACAACAGCAGCAAAGAAACGAAATCAATGTCGTGGTCAGTGCGCACTCGCAAAGAAATCAGAAGAGAGCTTCAGTCGGCGTCAAAGTCACGCACACACATAAAATGCGCACGTAAGTGTTAGATAGGCAGGTGTTAGTCTACACGCACACACGCACACACACTCGCAAGCACTCACTGAGAGCGAGAGACGGAGAGAGTGACAGTGAGAACTAATAATAGTAGCGGTAAACATTGAGCAGCCATTTCAACGAATCCGGCAATGCGCTACCCTGCAATATGAATTAATTAACTATTGTGCAGTATTTGGCATGTCGCATTGCGATATCGATGTGCTCGTTTGATTAGATTATCGACTTTCAATTTGTGTGGGTCGATTTTATTTGAATATTAACTAATGAACTAATATGGCCATCGCCGCATGCCGCCGCATCACGATATCGATATGCCTGACTGTAAGCCACCCACATGCCATATGTGGCCTAGCGCAAGACACAGTTATTCATTGTTTTCGCTCAGCTGTTAGCTGTTCGGCTACTGTCGTCGATTCGCCGACACTGCTCGGGCTCGGGTTCATTTTCGGGCTCATCAGGTTTGAGCGTTTCTCGTATGTGTACGTTGTGTGTGTGTGTGTGTGTGTGTGTGTGTGTGTGTGCGTGTGTATGTATGAACAGCTGTTAAGCTGGAGAGTTTGGAGTTTGAGAAATATGCACATTCTTATGAAGGTTACGGGGCTGTTTGGCGGGGGCGTAGGTGAGTCGGTGATGGTCGCTCTCTCCATAAAAGGTTTGCACACTCATTTCATCAATATTGTCATCAACAGAGCAACAACAACAACAACAACAACAATAACAATATGATTATCGTTAGCAGTTTGCCTGCGACTAATGCTAATACAGGCAAACTGACACTGCTCACACACACACACACACACACAGCACATGGCAGTCGATTCACTCAGCGTACACACACACACACATACACATGCACACACGAGCAGAGGCGGTCGCGAATCTGCGCACGAAGCGACATAGTACAAATATGACTTCTGCAGCTGAGGTGGCTCCTCGACGTACTCCTCATTAGTACGCTCATAATAACTGAAGAGTTCAGTTCGCGTCTGCCTGCTTTTGGTTCTGCTGTTGTTACTGCTTTTGCTGCTAGTCAGTCTGCTCAGTCGCTGTCGCAGTCGCTGTCGCTGCTCTGCTCAACTCAGTTCTGCTCTGCTCTGCTCTGCTCTGCTCTGCTCTGCTCTGCTTTTGGCGCTGCCGCAGACTGAGTTAACTGTGCTGCTCTCTGCTGCGAAAGCAAAAAGCTGGCGAATACCTGTGTTTGTGTGTAGCGACAGCGCCGCTCGTAAAGCAACGAATTCGATCGCCACTCAAATCAAATCAAAGCAGGCAGCCAAACGCATCGCGTCGACAGTTTTCCAATATTATATCTCCAAGATATCTCCGGCGTTCGCTATACGATTTGTTATTATTTTGTTTTTTTTTTCTGGACAATAGTTTTTTTTTAAGTGCATTTAACTCGCTAGCTTGGCACGTGCTATTGTTGCCCCACAATTGCGAAGTGTTTTAATTGAAAAAAAGGAAGAACAAGAGTGCTGAAAGCCTTTCAGGAAAGGAGGAGGCGCTGACACAGCCAATTTCCCAGCGCAATTGGCACAGGACTCATTGGAAATTTATGTGTAAATGGTGGGTATTTATTTCACTTTCTAACCATTTCACAAATCGCCTGCCTTATCGAACAGTCATTGTTGTTATTGTTGTTGGTTGTTGTTGTTGTTGTTGTTGCTTTTATTGTGCACTTTTGTCATAGCGAACAGTTCAAAAGCGGTGCGTGTCCAACCTACTGATAAGTGAGACTACCCCTCACCCACTCTCCACTGCCGCAGTATGCACGCCTCTGATGAAATTCAGCAAAAACACGCTGACACTGACACTGGCAGCAAAAGGGATTACCAGCACTAACTTGGCCAACTGAAGTGGCTAGTGTTTGACTTTAGATCTTAGATTACCAGCAAACAAAGAATTCTCTCTCTGATTCTTATATACACACAGCCTTCAGCTTTTGTCAGCCAAGCATTAGCATTAATCAGAGTGGCTGGCAACCCTGACCCATATTTGCCTATATTGCCATCCCCCAAGTTGCTTAGAAGCTGAATGCAATCCACATTCGTGGGCGTCATACAACACATTGATTTGAAGTATTTTCCAGAAAAAGCGTTGCCTTTTTTTTATCAGTGCACAGTGCAACTCACAAACAAATACTTTACGCAGCTCGACCACGCAATGCCCTGTAAATGTCAAGTGTGAAATTCGCTTATTGTTGTTTTTCAAAACTGTACTCAAATATTTGGGTGCATTAAGCCTGAAAACTATGCAGTTGAACACATTTCGAAATTTGCATGTGGCAGATACCCTGTAGTGCAGGCTGGGGATAAAGCGTGTGTGCGTCTGGGCCAAGTTGATACAGGCCCTTGGCTACCGGCGCACCAGCTACCAAAACATTTTCAATTCAAATCAAAACCCAAAAGCCAAAAGCCAAAAGCGAAACATGTGAAATTAATTTACACGTTCGGGGCGGGCGGTCGGCTGTTTTTTAGTTTTTGTTTTCTTTATTTGTTGCCTTTTGCTCTCGCCCCGCTTCTTTTTGTTGTGTCGCTGAAAAGGCCATACAGGGGGAGGAGGTTGGTGTTTGGGTTGTTTGCCAACAGCAACAAGTCAGAGCGTGCGCGCGATGCGTCAGCAACGACGTCGACAATTTGGCATGGACAAGGTTCGGACCAGCGAGATAGAGAGCGCAAAAGACAGAGAGACAGAGAGACAGAGAGAGAGAGAGAGACTATGAGAGAGAGAGAGGGAGAGATAGAGAAAGACAAGGCATGAGACAAGAGAAACGTCCGATTGACTCCGTCTTCGGCTTCGTCTTCGAAGTCGACGCCGACTTTGACTCGAACCGCTGACGAATTTCACAAAAGTGCGCAAGTCGGACTCCGGCTAAGTTCGTTGACGCTGTGGCGCAGTGTATGCTGAGATTCGCATATGCTCCGATGATTCAGCCAAATTAAGACTTTAATTTTAAATAATTATGTCAGCCGACACACAACTGCAACAACAACAAAACGATAACGATAACAACAGCGGCACGTTTTGCGCAAATCATATCGCACCTGCTGTACCCACACACACACACACGCACACACACACGCACACACACACACACGCACACACACACACGCACACGCACGCAGTCATTAAACTTGTATTGTATTGTGACTTGAGTAACGGGAATCCACCCTGCTCCCATTGACAGACGACAACTGTTGGCCCGCCCACAGCCAACAGCAACAACACCAAAACGGCCAACACAAGGAAAACGGCAACAACGACGACGACGGAGGCAAAGCCGCAGTTGCCGCGCAGCGCCCGAAGCCGTCCCCAGACAGAGGCAGCCCTGCTGATGCTCGCCGCTCTAATGTGCGCCGTCAGCGGTGGCATTGCTGCACCTGCGCCTGCACCTGCACCCGCCCAGCACCCTGCCACAGCTGCAGCAGCCGCCACACTCGGCGACCTGGTCGACTCAACGAGCGTCGCCATTGGATCAATGGCGGTAAATCGGACGCGTCTCCAGAAGCGTCATTACAACGGTGGCAGCATCAAGACGCGCTTCTACAACGAACTGAAGCGCACCGAGCTCTACTGGAGCAATGCCTGCGGCGGCAACTGGACGGGTCCCGAGCCGGACACCAGCGTGTTGCATCCACACAATCGTTGTGCCCAGCACAAGAAGGTGAGCACTCGCCAAGTGTACTCAGGCCAAAGACAAAAACAAACACAATAATTCCAATTCAAATTCATGCGATTTTCATAATCATATTGTTATTAATAAATTGCATCTCGTTTTTGTTTTTGTTTTTGTTTTTGTTTTTGTTTTGTTATTTTTGGAATTGCTTTCATGCCGCATAAACAAATTGCATTTGTGGCATGAGATGGCAATATTTATGGAGCGAACAGCCGGAAATAGAAATGCTTTTGATTTGTTGATAAGATGAAGGGAATTTATGGAAAATAATTGGTGTTGTTCTTGTTATCTTTGCAGCTGCTTCGCCAGCTACAGAAAAAGGCGCGCAGCGAGCTGGACGAGCTGCGGAAGAACAACAAGCAGCGGCAACAGGTCAACTCGCTGAAGGCACAGGTCACATCCTCCAACCAGGCCATTGACATATCCAAGTTCGGCATGTGGAGTGTGCACAGCAGCAAATACGAGTTCCTGCCCCGACTCAATACCACCGAACATCAAGTAAGTATATATATATATATATATATATAAATGTGTATATAAGTGTATAGGTATCAAATTTAGAGCCATAAAGTCGATTAGAGCTTGAAACTGGGTCACATGAGGACCCCCCATTTCACCGTTCGCCGTTGCGTAGGTGCAAAATTGAAAAGTGACACAGCGTCACAAGGCGAGACGGTCATATGAGTTTGGTCATTGGATTGCCAATAGACATTTATATGTATTGTTGCGAGGGCAGTTTTAAAGTTCCCAGCAACGTTCGCGCAAAAACTGAGAGAGAAAAAAATAACTATTTATAAATGCCACAAATTAGATGCGCAAATTAATGCCGCACGCGACTTTGCGGCTCTTGATAAAGAATCTAAAAAAACATAAATAAAAAACTGTCAAAGTCGAGCAGAACTGAGACGACAGCTAAATATGCCCACTAAATGGCTAATTTGTTGTGAAAACAAATCAGCTCAATTCGCGTGGCCAAACAAACAAACACAGTCGAGAATAAACAACGGGACACGTGCCACTCATCGACTCGAAATGTGTACACATATATACATACATACATATATAAATATATATATTTATATTTGTTTTTGAGTTGAGTTTCAATCTGGCCAACATACTCACTTGATGAGCTCCAAATCCAAACATTTAAACGCCGAAACAAGGCGAATCACGCGATGCAAGCGAAGCTTATTGAAAATTCTATTGCTGACAAATAAGCGCTGGCAAATAGATAAGAGTGTCGGCATTATGAATAATACATTGGGCTGCCCAGTTAGTGTGTCATTTGGGGAGCAGGCAGCGATTGCCTGCGGGCTTATCTGCAATACGTATCCGCAATGAGCAACCGGCAGTATCTAGATTTTAAGCTTGTCAAACATCACGAGTTAAATTTGATTGCCAGTCGACTACAGCCACGAGAAAATATATAGTTTGCAAGCAAAACTCAAAATAATGCACAACTTTTCAAGCCAATATTTGCATAATGCGCTATACAAAATGGATATATCAAAATATACGTATATATATCTAGATATATATATACAAATTGATATGAAAAGAAAGGGCAAAGATGATTATGCTAATTCGACAAATATAATCATTTTGGACCTGGCTTGCATTTATGAATCCAAATGAGAAAACTTGGACTTTACTTGGCTAAACTTGGCTTTAACTTAACTGTCCCTCGACTTTGGCGCTTGACAAAAGCCTCAACTCATCATTACAAACAGAAGCGCCCAAAAGACGCCGCTTAACTCTCTCTTTGCTCACTCTCTCTCTCTCTCTCTCTCTCTCTCTGTGTGTCTCTCTCTCTGTCGGACAGTTGAGCTTTGGGCTAGTCGCCACAGGTGATGATGCTGGGGCTTTTGCTATGTTCTATACTTAGACGGCCAACCTCATCATCATCATCATCATCATCATCTTCAGCCTCATTATCGAGCAACTCTGTGTGTGTGTGTGTGTGTGTGTGTGTGTGTGTGTGTGTAAGTGCTCAATAATGGCATAACACAAAGTGCGGGGCGGCTTGCGTTGAATTTCTCATTGGCGTCACTGGAGGAAGACGCGCATAGGAAAAAAACCCAAAAAGTGTTGGCAATAGCAAAATAGTTGAGCGAAGCAAAGACGTTAATTGTTGACATGCTAACCGATTAAAATGATGCCCTCATACCCAAGTACACTCACACACACACACACGCACGCTCGCACACACACACATACATTCATGGTGTATGTATGTATGTGTTACTGTTATTCTTGTTATTATCGATGACAGTTCCATTAAGGAGAAGTGTGACAGCATATCGAAGTTATTTATGGACTTTGAGGTCTAGAGTCTAGACTCTATAACGCATATAAATAGTAAAACCACTAAATATACCAACAACAACAACTACAACGACAACTACAACAACAACAGCAGCAACAATCGCAATAAGTACAACTCAGAGGCATAAGGCATTTATCTAAGAAGTTGCAGCTCGTACGGCCTTTTGACGTCACAGCAGAGTTGAAGCAAAGCTCAAAGCAAAGCAAATCATTTCACACTTATTTAAAGCTAATGGGCACCAGCGGTGGTGCTGGTGTCGACGTGGGGTAGGGGTGTGCGAAGTTGATATGCTAAAGCAATCTGTGCGCTCGCAAATTGTAAATGACACACACACACACACACACACACACACACACATACGCGGAGAGAGAGAGAGAGAGAGAGACGCGCATACGCACACGCACACACAAAGGTAGAACGATAGAGAGATACGAGCGATACGAAGCGCGCGCGCGCGAATGAATCATGCGAATGAGCGAGCCGTGGATTCCCCCAAGCGACGGCATGAATGAAACGAACGTCGATAGGTGAAAAAGATGACGATGACGACGACGACCGACTAAGCGACCGACTAAGCGACCGACCGACCGACCGACCGACCGACAAGCAAATAACAACAGCAAGAACAACAACCACAACAACACAGACGACCGACGACCGACGAGAGACGAGCGACGAACGACGAACGACCGACTTTATAAGCACGACGCGAAATGCGAAATACTGTGCGAAACCGAAAGCACAATTAGGCAAACGGTCGGGCGACTGCTGAGCGGTGAGTGGTGCGACGGGGGAACTGTGCGCGCCGCGGGTCTTCACTATACGGCGAATTGGCGTTCGCTTTTCACTTTCAGGCAACGCGCCGTATGATTGATATTTGATTATTATTAAGCTACGTGCGACGCGACAGAGTTCACTCAACTTGCGCATACTGTAGTTCTGAGGGGTGGGAGGGGGAGCGTATGGGCGAGGTGGGTTGTGGGTGAGGTGGGTTAACTGTTGCTAACCGAGACTAGCAAGTTTCTTGCACACTAATTGTTTACAGAAGCTGCTAAACGAATAATTTTATGCCTGGCCAATCGATCTAGAAACCAAACCACAACATTTAAAACGATATACGAAAAAACAATAAAGATTTTGATTAGTTTCGACTTTTATTTAGCAATTAGCCCGAATTTGAAAAAATTGAAATGTATTTATTTATTTAAAGAGCAGGCTCTTCTTCTTCGTCTTCTTCGTCTTCTGCAACTAATGCAACAAATGTTTGGTTTTGTTTTTTACTTGCAGCTGGCATTGCGTCGCGTCCACAACGATTTGCAATTCTATGTGGCCGCCTTCAGCTATCTGCGCCACGCCCAGCTGCACTGGGACTACGAGAATATACAGAAGCAAAGCGTTCTCTCCTCGGAACTGCAACGTCTGCGGGCGAGTGCACGTTCCGTGCTGTGCCTCGTCGAGGAGGCCATCAATGGCACCAGTCGGCTATACGCGCCCATCCGGAAGAGTCGGCGGCAGAAGATGCCCGCGCCGGAGCGCATCAAGACGGTGCCGCTGCATCTGATGGAGAAGCGATTGCATCAGTTCCAGACACCGCTGGTCGCTCTGCATCGACTGGCGGTGTTGGTGGCGAACAATGAGTCGGCGCCGCAGCCAACGAAACCGTTTGAGCTGGATGCGCTCTTCCTCAAATACCACTACACGAAGTATTTGAAGCACATAACGCAGCTGCTCGCGAAGCAGCGCAAAAAGAACTGCACGCGTCGTCCAGGAGCGGTGGCACCACGGCCCAAATTGCACAAGAAGCAACGGCCAAGTGCGTAGCTGCTGCTCCGAGTCCAATTCTCATGACAAGGACACGCTTAGCCAAAGTCCAAAAACAACAACAACAACAACAATAGCAACAAGAAGATCCGGCTTTGTTGACACGTTAATCTTAAAATTTAATTTATTATTATTTCGATAATGGAAAGAACAAACCCCCTCTCAAAGGTAGCTATGAATGACATAACGAATCCAAATCCGAATCCGAATGCCAAGTTCGAAACGCAATCGAACATGTCCAGCAACTCTAGCCTAGAAACTAATGCGATATTTATATCGATTATTTATTATTCATACAAATAAATAGCTATTCTCGCCATTTTGGGAGTCGATATTTACATTAACATTTACATTAACATTAACGTTAACATTAACATTAACATTAACATTTGCATGAACATTTACATTTGCATACATTCGTCTTCTTCTTTGTTTGCTAGTCTAAGGCCTCACCGTATTATTTATTTGCAAAACATTCCCATTCACCTATGCCTAAATTCGCACATCCAATAGACCCTAAGATCCTCAGATCCTAAGTGAACGTAATCGCTATAAAAGCACGACTTTTGCCTTGTATTACAATGCTGTGATAATAGTTGGTAAACGACGCCCATCCAATAACGCGTACGTACTCTCGTCTTGCTTCTAAGGAAGCAAGTATCTCGACTAGTTGCTATGAACATACATATACACATATGAACACACATATACACACACACACACACACAGACACACACATAGGTACACATACACGCAAACATGCATTTAGCCATAAGTCGTTTGTATTTATCTGGTCTTTCAGATGTATTTTGTACTTGAACTTTTTTTAAAGCATGTTATGTTTTTGAGAACGATTTTTTAATCAATATATATAAATATATATATGTTAGTACAAACTGAAATCAATGAGTTTTCATTTTATTTAACAGAAGAAGTAAGTATTTTTATTTTATCGATAACTGACGCCGTTTCGGAAACTTCGATAAATACCGATTTGCGATAGTAACAAAAGCAGAGCCTTCCAATTGATCTCATTGATCAGCAACACTAATCTATCAAACACCCAAGTTATATTGATCTCATTACAATTAATAGTCTCAATAAAACTAGCGTACACTTAAAGGCTAAAAAGCTATAGAGAAGAAGCGTAATCAATCTGCTTTCGATTAAAGATAGACAAAGAGAGGAAAAGGGAGAGTGGGAAATGAGAGAGAGAGAGAGCAAGATCGATTTTCCAATCGATGCAATTGCTTCTGTTTATATTCGTCCTAATGGCTCTTTGGCGGAATATGAATCATTCAAACGTTACGAATAGTATTTTCTGAGTACTTAAATCATTTGGAAAATAATTCATCGATTTTCAACACGAATTGTGAACGTTCGCTGCAATGTTGGCAAGTGATTCACTTGAAAACGTTTACATTTGAATGGAGCGCCGTGTGTGGTCCTTTAGTGTGTAGCGACATATCAATTACACAGTGCCTCGAAATCGAAAGATATAGCGCCATATCAATTACAGTGACTCGATATCCATTCCCACAGTCCGAGAGGGCAGCTGCATTGTGCATACGCAGCGTACGCCCGATTGCAATGCGATCTCAGGTTGATTATGCCACTCAAACAAAATCAGACATCAGCCAGCTGAAGAAGGACAGCAACTGGGTATGCCAGCTCGAGAGCTACCCTCTACACAGCGTCATGGTAGTGGCAATAAAGGAGAGCGTACTTCGATTCGAGTGCTAACTAACTATTTACTACAATTAATCACCAATAAATAAGCGGTAAATAAATATACATGCCCAACTAATATGCCCCGTGCCAAAAGACACACGAACAGGGTATGCATGCGATAAGAGCCGAAACAATCTTATTTCGTATTGCTGGCGACTGTTTTTAATTGCAGCTAGAAGTAAATTACGCGGCATTTATAGACTTGTATAAATATTTTATGAGCCATATAATAATTCCTCAGTTGCATTGCACTGAGCTGTGTTTACGGTCGCCTGCTCTTGTTGTTGTTACTGACACTGTTGTTGTTGCTGTTGCTGCTGTTGCTGCTGCTGCTGCAGTTGGGTTCCATCTCGATCATTTTAACGACATGAGCACAGCGACAATTTTGTGCTTGGGCTTGTGTGTGTGTGTGTGTGTTTGGTGTTGCTACGGCATATTTGGTTTTTTTTTTGGGAGCGCTGATTCTTTTGGGCTTATCGCAGAGGAGGAATCTACGCACACCCTGGACTTGGACCCGACACGGGGTCCACGGTGCACGGTGCACGGTGCACGGTGCACGGCTCATGGTCCATGGTCGATGGTCGATGGTCGACGGTGTACGGCGTCTTCAGTCTTCGGTTTCGATGTGCTCCGATGTGCTCAGGGCTTCCCTTTGTGCGTTACTAATGTCTTTCACCTCATTTGAGTGTGCGTGTGTGTGTGAGTTTGTCGCGGTTTCCACCTATTGCTCTGCGCCTCGCTCGCTTATCGCACACAATCAGCAATTGTCATTAATTTCGGACGCTGTGTACGTGCTCCGATTTGTCTCTTGGATTCTCAGTGACTGATTCAACAATTTAATATGCAGCAGCAGCAGCAGCAGCAGCAGCGGCGGCAGCAGCAGCGGCAGCGTCTGCAGCGAGCAGAGAAGTCGGGTATGGAGTCGGGCCAAGGGGCGATCATCTCAGTGCCCCTGGGACAACAGTAAAGATGCTTATCGTTTTGATTTTATTGTGGGCCCCGATGCAGCCTCTTACATATCCATCCATCCCCTCCGCTACTCCCCTCCAGCGGCGGTTCTCGTCGAGTCGAGAGACATGCAACTATGCGTCCGGCGCACACCATTCACTAAATTCATTGTCGCACAGATTTAGCTGCCACCCCCTGCCCCTATGATACACCTATAATGATCAGCGCACTCACTCTAATATTCTCTCTCCCTTCCTCCCTCTCTCTCCCTCTCTCTCTCTCTCTCTCTCATCAACCCTTTGCTGAAGCGCCGTTTTAATGGACTTTCCAGCAAGTGCACGTAGCGCTCATCTATCTTAAGTTTTGATAGGTTTTTACGAGCGTATTCATGCGTTGGCCTTTATTAAATTGAAAATTATGTCTTTCTATGAGAAATGTCTAAATTGTTGTCTCCGCTTTCAGTTGGTTTTTAGGCTCGTTTTTTGTATTTTTGTATTTTTGTTTTTGGTTTTTTTTGGTTTTTTTTCCTTTCTGAAACCTTTTTGCCCTGTGTGTTCCTCAATGAACTTACGCCTGGGTCTTGGACTCTGACTGGAACTGATTTAATCTAAATGTTTATTTGGTTTCTTTTTTAGTTTATATATACATATATATATATTTTTTTTTGTTTTTTATTTGTTGCTTCTTCTGTTGCTGTTTTGCCGGCGGTCACGTGCAACATCTCATAAAAGAGTAGTTGCTTTTGTATGTATGTCTTTCAGTGACAATTAATTAAAAATATCTTATTTCGTTTATGTTCTGTGTTAGCTTGTTTTTTTCTTTCTTTTTGGTTTTTTTTTTTTTTTTTTTGTTATTTTTGAGTTATGTTTTCCGCTGCAGATTTATAGATAATGGCGTTACATTTATGGGCCCTAAATGCGACACACACAAACCCAAAGAGCAACAGCCCAAGTCGCAATGCATCCCAAATCGCCGAAACAATCAGCGACTACTTAATTCCCCCCATCGCCGCCCCCCCCCCCCTTCCCCCATTGTTCAACTCAATGAAATAAATTGCAAAATGTTTTTGATTTTTATGTTTCGTTGGCGTTTTTTGTTTTGGTTTTGACAGTCTCACGACAAATGCTTGGAAAGTGCTGCCTCAGCTTCTGACACTTCTTGGACGCCTGGGAATAGGTGTTGAAATCTCTCAATTTGTGCGCAGCCTCAGCAGTTTCTGCTTTCGCGGAATCAAAGCCCGCCGCGCAGCTGTGAAGCAATCGCATCACAGATTCAGCATTCGAAATCCGCAAATGTATATATAACTATATATGTAACTGTTCATGAACACCACACATCCATCCAGATCAAAGAGTGAGCGAGAAAGCGCGAGAATATTATGCTGACAGCACCCAAAATGTTAAGTGGGGCTGGGGATGTGTGTCTTATTGCTTAACCAACTAGCAACTGGTCAAGGTGTTCGAAAAAATCAAAATGATATTGATATGATATTGAAAAGCCCGTTGACAGGAATATTAAATACCCTGTCACATTTACTACATGAAACCGACATACACAAAAAGTTTCGATAATATTCAAAAAGTCATTTACACGAATACCTGGCGCATTTAAACTAATAAATGTGAAATAGTTTCGATATAGAAATATATCAAGAGCTGTTATTATTTGACTGTTGATATATATTAAATGTATAATATGCAGAAGGCAAAGGGAACTGAAGAAAGATACGTACGATCTTAAAGCAACTTCGCTCTGCGATATCTGTAAGTTGTTGCTTAACATTGATCTATGTATGTATATAGATGGATATTTTCACCATCGTTAATGTGACCTAATTAAGCTATCGCAGTTTCATTATAAATACCCTTCAAATTTGATATGAAATGTCATTAAGTCATTTTTAAAACTATACTTTAAATTAAGTTAGCTTATAGTCCACGATCTGAGAGCAATAGCAGCGAAGGCAGCTTACAAATTTACATGATTAACTTATTTTCAATTTATTTTTAGAAGGTTGCCAGACAACAGTAAAATAATTAAATAACATATTCTACTATATATACTAAAAGGAAAACTGATTTTGAATTTGTATTTATATGGCATTTTTAACTTTTCCCAACACACAACTTTTCTCAACCCCATTCATTTCTGTTGATTTTTCCACCGACGAGTTTTGTGGCAACTTTCTCGAGGAAAACTGATTGAAGAATTGTGTGCATTGTCTGCAGCTATGGAATTTGAACGCACTGAGCCAAGTTACCATCCAGCCATCTCTATGGACTGTGGGTCGTCAGTGCGGCGCCTTGGCCCATATAAATTATGCTCAGTTAACAATGGGGATTTGTCGGGGCGTTTGGCTTAGGCTTATTGTGTGCAGTTTTCCGCTTAATAAGGTAAAAGGTGTTTCAATTGCAAAACATTATTGGGCAGTTGGTGATCTGACCCAGTCCCAGTCCCAGTCCCAGCCATAGCCATAGCCACAGCCCCAGCCCCTGACTGACCCATTGTGCTATTGGCAGCAGCAGCAGCAGCAGCAGCAACATAAAGTGACAAAAATTATGAAAGAATTTCGAGTGGACTCGCCAAAGATCAAAGGTGACGCGCCCACTTCAAAATTCCAGAACGACAATTGCGATTTAATTCAATTGAGAGCGCACAAAAGAACAAGGACATGGACAGGGACAGGGGCAGGGACAAGAGCGCACAGCGACAGCTGAGAGTACACAGGACAGGACACGACAGGACAGTACTGTGACAATAAAGTGATCAATACCAGAAAAATGTTCTTAATTGTCAATGAATGCATACAGCAAACCGAGCCGAACCGAACCGAACCGAACCGAACCGAACCGGACCGGACCGGACCCTTGACCTTTTGCGGCTGCCCAGCGAGTTGTTTTTGGTTGTTTTGTTTTATATTGTTTGTGAATGTTGCTGCTGCTGCTGCTGCTGCTGTTGTTGTGCAATTGCTGTGTGCAGTTCAGCGCTTCAAAAGGTGAAATAAATTGCCCACCACCCAGGTGAGAAATGCCCAATCCAAGCACCTAAACATTTTTGGCTTGTACGTGTTTGGGAGTATTCCATACAAATCTGCCTCACACATACACAAATGCATACTTCTCTCTGTGTGTGTGTGTGTGTGTGTGTGTGTGTGTGTGGACAATGCACGGAATCATTATAATTAATGGCCAGGCTGGCGCCAGCGTCGGGATCGAGAACGCAATCGTCGGCCAAGGGGCCCTGTGAACCAAATCCGAACTTTGCATCTGAGATTTGTGTATGGATGTATGGCTCTGTGTGTGTGTGTGTGTGTGTGTGTGATATTTGAAATTTATGTGTGTTGTGTTGTGTCGTTTCTTGTGCCATATTTGAAATGCGCACAGGAAACCGGGCAATGAGAATTGATGAACGTGCGCTCTCGATATCCTTTCGAGAGCCGCCTTATCACCGCTCAGCATCGACAAAAGCAAACAAATAGCGAAACCGAACCTTACCGAATCGATCGGTCAAAACAGTCAAGTAATCAGTCAATGGGCACACACAGGTTGTGCCCCTGCTCACAGACCGAGACAGAGAGAGAGAGAGAGAGAGAGAGAGAGAGAGAGAGTTAGGGGAGAGCGGCGCGGGAGAACGTGCCTCACAAGTGGCTGCACAAACATTGACACAATCCTTTTGAAAGGATTGGGAACGTGCGAAGCAACTTAACAAACAAATGCGATGCACAAACACAAACACACAAATACAAATGCAAGTACAAAGCAACATATATATATATATATATATATATATATATATATATATGTAGACAAATATTTGACATTTGCATTGGACCAATTTGAAACGAGTCGCTGGCCAACAACAATTGGAATGTGTGTGTGTGTGTGTGTGAAATGTGTGGTGTTATCTTGTGATCTTGTTAACTTCTTGTCAACTTGGCTATTAGCCAGCTAATCTGAACGGAGAGCAAGAGAGTCCTGCCAGTTCCAGTTCAATAAACTATAGCCAGATGTCAGCTGGAACTAGCTCAGGCCCCGAATGGGCATTGAAATGCAAGTGCAAGTGCAAGGATGGCAATTCTATTGACGATCAAGTTGACTGCACAATGAACTACATCTATAAAAGCGCCATGCATCATTTTTTTATTTCATCACTTGTCTGTGGAGGCGAGTCAAAGTCTCTGATGTAGTGCACATGCTTGGCTTGGCTCGAGTGCACAATTTGATTAACAAATGCTAAGGCCAGGCAAGTGGACCAGCACAGGAGACCAAGTTGGGAGAATCAGTTGCAGTCGGTCTGCGGTCTGCGGTCTGCGGTCTGCAGTCTGCAGTCTGGAGACTGCAGTCTGAGAGGAAGGCACACATAGACTAATTGCCCGCGACTAATAAGACATCGTTCTCATTCAATTAAAATATCCATATCTAGTACAATTAGACGACGACAAATGTCCACATTGCGGAGGCTCATTAAACTTGCACGAATTATTGCACACACTTTGTCATACATTTTAATTTCACTTGCCGTGCACACGATGCCAAGTCGAGTCGAGTCGAGTCAAGTCCGCACAGCCAGCCACGCCAAGCCTGGGCAAGTAAAATGCAACGAAATCGAACCGATACCAATGTCAATCAATACCAATGCCAATGCCAATACGCAAGCCAAAGCCAGTCCCAGTCCAGACAGAGCCAAGATCAAGAGCAACTCCAACACCGACTCCAAGCAAAGCAAAACAAAGTAAAGCAAAAGCGAACAAGGCTATAACTAAATCGCAAACGCAATCGCACACAGACCTGGCCAACAACAAGTAGCAGCAGCAGCAGCACCGCCATCCAGTAAGCAGGCAGCGGAGCTGATCTCTGCGGCAGCAGCGTGCGCTCCACACACATTAGCAATTACGCTCATTACACTTAATTACAGAAAACTAGGAGTGCATGAAGAGATCCAACTGCGGAAGAATCCAGCTTGCAGCTTGCAGCTTGCAACTTGCAACTTGCAGCTCGGCAGCTCGGCAGCTCGCGCTTAGGCGGCGGGCCTCCGTTTCAGTTTCGGTCTTGGACTTGGTCTTCGTCTTCGTCTTCGTCTTGGTCTTGGTCTTGGCCTCAGTTTTGGTCTTGGTTTCGGTCTTGGCCTCTGTGTCCATCTTGGTCGCGTTGTTGTTGTTGTCGTTGTTGTTGTCGTTGTCGTTGTTGCTGTTGCTGCAGTTATAACAGTGCCTCGCTGGCTTGTGTCTTTATATGCAGTGGCCGCCGCGAGGATCACGAGCATGCAGAGCAAGTGAATTATTGCAGTCTCATTATGTGCGATGAGTTATGTATGGCGTATTGCTTTCGTCGTCAGGCCAGAGTCTCGTCAACATCGTCATCATCGCCGTCACCGACGCGTCGCAGCTTCGAAAGTACTCATGTATCTGCATTGTAACATCCAAACATTCAGTCAGGCGGACAGGCGGACAGGCGGACAGGCGGACAGACGGAGGGACGGAGAGACAGCAGCAGACGTACGTACCATACGAGCAGCCATCTGTCAGTACCAGTAACAGGCAGCGACTCCATCTCCATCTCCATCTCCATCCCAGACTCGGCTCAGCTCAGTGCATGACTCCGTCGAAGAATGTAGTGTGATGGTCGCCTAAATCAAGCGTACTTAGCGAATGATTTACATTCCAAAAGACAGCAAACACACTGTTTTGCGGTATGTGATGTTATGCGAGCAGCAGCAGCAGCACCAGCAGCAGCAGCAGCACCAGCAGCAGCAGCAGCAGCAGCAACAACCACTAAAAACAAACCAACGCGTGTTCCCTATGCGCGTGTGCGAGTGCGCGTGTGCGAGTGCGTGTGTGCGAGTGCGTGTGTGCGAGTGTGTGTGTGCGAGTGTGTGTGTGCGCGTGTGTGAGTGATCGCCAACGCTTCGAGCATCAGCACACTGAAATCATGGCAAGCCCAACGAATC
Source organism: Drosophila macrothrix (assembly GCA_035042055.1). NCBI lineage: Eukaryota > Metazoa > Arthropoda > Insecta > Diptera > Drosophilidae > Drosophila > Drosophila macrothrix. Next base: position 842,868 of record JAWNLX010000587.1, on the reverse strand, counting down.
TGAGCATCACCTACAATGCTGTTCGTCCACACAAAATGTAAAAGTAACCTAAAACCTGACCTTGAAACTTAGGCGCTTTTTTAATTAATATACTTTTTTTGCTTTGTATTGTTTACATTAATTGTGGTTGGGCATACGTAAGGCGTTTGCCTGTTTACCTAATATATAATATTATAATATTATTTGTTGTGTATTATTTTACACTTCTATACAAACAATATTACAATTAATAATGTGAAAACAAATACGTTAATTTCAGCTAATAATAATAGTGACTTATATTTGCATGTGTTTTGATATAATATAAATATTAAAATATATAATTATTAATATTAGTATGAACGCAGAAATAATATTAATTAATAATAATAAATACAAATGTGTTAGCTTTTTATAAATTCTATCCAAAAAAGTTCACACTTGTTTTGTATACAAAATATATTATTATTTATATTTCGTTATTCTGAACGAGCTCGCTAAATAGTTAATAATAATATTTAATAACATTTAATATCGTAACTGTAAATTGTGAGATTTGAGTCTCTGAAACTTAAATTTGAGAAATGTGACTGCCACTGCCACACTTCGAGTACAGCCAATCCATATGCCATAAGAAACGCACTGTGGGGCAAGCGATAATAAGCAGCAGCCGCAGCAGCCGCAGCAGAAGCAGCCTCAGCAACCACTGCCAAAGATACGGCGGCAGCTTCGACGCAGTTTCCGTCACCGTCCACGCTGACGTTGCCGCTGCTGCTGCTGTTGCTGCTGCTGTTGTTGTTGTTGCTGTTGATGCTGCTGCTGCTGCTGCTGCTTCTACAGCGCGTCACATCGTCGGATGCTTCGTCGCATAAATATCACCAGCAATTACTCAGTCATAAGTTTGCTGCTTGCTCGTTTGCTGTCATGACATCAGTAACTTTGCTCGACGCTCGACGCTCGACGCTCAACGCTCACTTTATAAGGCAACAACTCGCGGTGCTGGTCCAGGCCGGGCTCAGTCTTAGTCTCAGTGTCAGCTTCAGCTTCAGACTCATCCTCATCGTCTGCGTCTGCGTCTCAGTCTTTGCCTGCGTCTTGTCTGGCCATGCGATGCGCCTGCGCCTGCGCCAAGTGCAGGGCTTGCAGCTCCTTTAATGCCAGCCGCCTTCGTCTCTGTAGTAGTCTCTGCCACTAACCCCAGACCCCCTCACTCCACCCTCCCCGCCTCCCCCCTCCAACCTACTTCCTGCTCGCGATGCGCCCAACTTTGCCGCTAGGCACAACAGCCGACATGGAGATGTGTGTGTGTGTGTGTGTGTGTGTGTGTCTGAGGTTTGGGCCATGGCTTTTGCTTTTGCTTTTGGTGTTGGTGTTGGTGTTGGCAAAATTTTACAACTTTTATAAACAGCTCGTTGTGCCGGCAACTGGGCGGTAATTTGTTAAAGCTTCCTTACTTTTCAACACTCGAAACGAACCGCAAAAACAAAACAAAAAAACTCCGCCTGAGCCAGACGCGGCTTGGGAGTTGGAGTCTGAACAGGGCAGGCCCCAAAAAAACAAAATAAATAAAAAACAAAGCAAAGCGTCCGAAGCATCTGCATCTGCACACTCGTTTTAATTGTGCCCCTTGACTGAGACTTGCTGCTTGCCTCTTTTCCCTTGCCTCTCTCCGTTTCTTAGATCCTTGCGCATGCGCCAAGAACGCTTTTGGCCGCTTTGGCCGCTTTGGCCGCTTTGGCCGCTACTTTGTCTTCTGGCGCACATGATGATAAATTTTCTTGGCCATCCATCTAAGCGCTGCGGCACCGGCATGATCATCATCAGCATCAGCAACAGCACCAGCACCAGCACCAGCATCATCGCCAGCATCCACAGCAGAAGCAGCGCCCTGGCTAAGTAGGTCCGCCGTCATTCATAACACACAGCAACACACGCACGCACACACGCACACACACACACACACACACACACACACACACACACTGGCATAGACATAAGCACTTGCTTCCTTAACACAAATCAGCAGGAATGCGGACCTGACACCAGACCGACTCTCAGTCGTCGTCGCAGTCTGATTCTCAGTTCCCAGTTTGAGTTCAAGGCGCAGCACAGTGGGCGAAAGGGCATTTAAATCACATTTGTCCATTCTTATCGATTAGGAGCACTGCTCTCTGATACATAACTGCAGAGAAAAGCACATCTTTTGGCAACTGCATTCAATTAATCTCACTTTGCTTCGATTTCACATTTTATGCGCTCGAAGAAATCTATTTTTACATTCAAATATAGTGATTATTGGCTTAAAAGTAGCATAATTCTAATTGTAGTGCAGGCTCTATTAAATGTCGCCCACTGTACGCAGATGCAACACACAGTGCGTTCCATCAGTATGTGCACATTAAAAAACAATCATTTACAAGCATGTCACCAACAATAATGAAAGTGTAATTATTAAAACTCATATTTTTGTAGTTTATTAGATTCGAAATATGATCAAATCAAAAGCAACTCCAGGATTATTCTAGACTTTGTTTGCTATTGTAACAAGAAAACGAGAAATATTTAAATAAAGCTTTAACTTTAGTTAATGAACAGTTGCTTACTGGATTGCCTGGTTGTAGTTATTCTTGCCAGCTCTTTTCTAAAATCAAAATTACTATCAATATCAAGCGTCAGATCTATCTGGGCCAGCTACATATTTTTAGCTTATTCTTATCTTTCCAGAAAAAAACACACACACTATTTATATAGTTTGCAGTAGCACATTTGTGGTATTTCCGTCGTCAGGCCGAGAGTAAGCTGCAACAACAACGACACAGAACCGAACTACGTACGTCAAATACCCGTAAATATACGCACAACAAGACCTTTACTTATTGCCCGCCCTCAGATTTATTTAATATTGCTGAGATTAAGTATTTGATAACAAATTCGCTACGTTCCCCATACCGGACATTCCACCAAACCCGTAATTGCACACAGAATGTCGTTTGTGGAACGAACTGATGAATATGAATATCCAGCTGATGGAATTGACAGCTAAACACTGTATGTATGTATGTATGTATGTATGTGTGTATGTATATATGTACACAAGTGGTACACACTATCCGACCATAATGCATAATCTAATCAGCGATGAGCACCGTTTTCGTCACAGCCAACACTTGGGGTGCCCAAATATTTATTTACAAATTCCTTTCCCCATTTAGACAGAAATTTGTCTGTGCCGAAGACGCCGGTTTGCTGAGCTGCTGCTCAACTTGGCGAAAAGGTCAGTTACATTTGAGATTTTAAGCTGCTTACCAACCAACCAACCAACCAACCAACATTTTTATTTGTTTTTTAATTTTGCATACAACGTGCCGAAGAACAAATACCCTTTTGCGTGCAAAGCACTCGGTTTCTTCCATGCTACTCGAAATTCAATGCTTATTCTAAGCTTGCTTAGAATTTTTGTGTACTTGAAATATATAAAAAAATAGTGAATAAATTATTATTAGTTTGGTAAGTGCTGTTGGCAACTAGGAATACTTTCGAAAAATGCGAAACAAATTCTGTTAATTAGAATCGTTAATTTCCCTTTTTCAAATTTTCTATATTATTAAGAAATATACGAGTATTTCGTAAATGTGCATTGAAATACGAATCGTTAATTAAAAAAAAAAAATTACGTATTCATTGTGAATTAATAAACAAGAAATAAAAACAAACAATAATTGAAATTATATCTTTCCGAAAAAAGGAGAACTGCTCTTCGGGTTGATTTCTAAACATTAAATAAAGTTAATCAAAGAAACATTTAGGTGAATCCCCCAAGGGATATCGACTTGTACATGAATTGATGAACAATGGATGTGATGCGATGTCTCGATTTGGTGAGCACACATCAATCCGTGGATCTCCGTGTATCCGTGTGTAGGCAGTGTTGCGAGCCGTGATTCCCACGCTGCCTCGCCCAACAATTGCTCGTTGCAAATGCAATTCACTAATGAATCTATTTATATGCAACAGACGGCGTCAAGCCGTGCCAATTCACATAAGACTTGGCTGGGTTTCGCCACAGAACGCAACACACCCACACCCCAGACCCCTCGGCCCGTCAAGGTCCCAAGCGCAAATTGCAACCCCCAGCCTCCCCCAACCACAAAAAAAAAAAAAATAAATAAAAATCCCAATATTTTCCCAATCACCTGTGGGATGAGCACAAATGAGTACTCGAACTAAGTACGTAGAAAATCTGATCTCGCAGCTCAATAAACATTTTCGCTCCCCTCTCTCTCTCTCCCTCTCTCTCTCTCTCTCTCTCTCTCTCTCTCTCTCTTGCGCTGTCTGTATGGTCTGTGGCATTTCCGCAGCGCAGACATAGTGAGTGAGAGAGAGAGAGAGGGAGGGAGAGGGAGAGGGAGAGAGGGAGAGATCACATGTGAGAGGTTGTGCGATGGGTAGGGGAAGGAGAAGGAGAAGGGGACAAGCCAATTGCTTACACAAGCAAAGCATTTGAACCGTTTTTAATTTCGTTTGCTTTGTCTAAAGTCGGTTTATTTTTTCGTTGTTGTTGCTTTTTTTCTTTTTTTTTCTTCGTTTTGGACTTTTGGACTCTTTATGAAGATGAAGACGAAGAAGTTTTTATGATGGGAAACATTTTGTCTTGAGTTGTTGTTGTTGTTGTTGTTGTTGTTGTTGTTGTTGCTGCTTAAATCATGTGAATGTGGCAACAACAGCTCTTGGACATTTCCAGTGTTAACTTTGTTGGTGGGCAAACATCAGGCAAACATACAGACCCGGACTCCGGCTCTAGCTATAGCCATACCTATACCAATACATATAGCTCTGCCAATAGCTATACCTATGTATACCCATACCTCTGGCTCTGGCTCTGACTGTGACTCTGGCTCTGACTCTGACTGTGACTCTGGGCCACGGCGGCCGCCCCGAAGTGCGGCGTCCAAAGCTGTAGCCCATCCATGGATGTATTTTAGAGGCTTGTTGGTGTTGGAGTTGTTGCTGTTGTTGTGTTTTTAGTTGTGTTGTGTTTTGTTTTGTTTTGTTTTGTTTTGCCTAATGACAAAGACTAATATTTTCTTCCTGTGACATATCTCTTTCATGCATTGAAATTGACTTCAACTCTGTTGGCAGCGCTGTTAGCGTCGCTGTCGACGTTTGCCGCTCCATTTACAGACGGTTGTCGTCATTGTCGTAGCAGCAGTTTATGGAAATTATTTGTTGCATTGCGCTGCTAATGTGTTAAAACAATATGCCCAGGCACAGGCCGCCTGCACATTTGCTTTGCTTCTTTTGTGTGTGCCACAAATAAAATGAGGAAATATTTACACAAGCGGCGGCGGCGACGGCGGCTGCGTCGGCGTCGGCAACAACAACAACAACAACAACAACCACAGCGAGAACAGCAACAACAGCGATGCAACCAGCTGTGCTGGGCACGCCCCTCTGCCGCCCCTGGCTGCCGCACTCTCTTGGCTCAATTTGCAAGGCAACGACAAAATGTCTAAAGTGTCGTGCCTAGGACCACCCAGCCAACTGCAGCAAAAACAGCAGCTGAACTGAGCTGCGCTGAGGCAGCAGAAGGCAGCAGAAGGCAGATAGCCAACTAGGCAGCATACCAGGCAGACAGACAGACTGACGGGCAGACAGAGAGACTGACGGGCAGACAGACAGCAAGGTGCAAGGTTTGTCAATTCATCAATTAACTCCCACTGCGCCAGGTGTGTCCCAGCTCGATGACCATTGCCAATCGCACAAATTGAAATGTTGTCTCGCATTGTGCGAACTTCTCTATTATTATGTTTTTTGTGTTTTATCTCATTTTTGCCAGGGCCTCACATGGCGTATACGCAATGGGATAGCAGCTGGGAAACCCTTACAACTTGTGCATTGTTCCGCATAGTTCTTCTTCTTCCTTATGAGTCAACAGTCTGTTTATCAATTATACCAGACCACAATTGGTAGGCTCAAGTATTAACAGACCCGTACCTCAAACATTACTCCTTCTTCATCACTTAATCCAGAAGATTATATGCCAATATCCGATATAAGTCCGAGTTTATCTGCACCAACCCGCTTCGACTAAAATTCTTGAATAAAAATACCGATTTTTTGGAAAAAACGAGAAGAAAAAAATGGATTTTTTGCAACAGCTTTTGTTTGGAGTATGCAAATAGCGAAATTTACGCAGAAAGTCTTGGCCAGTTCCCATGGCTGATGAAAATGCGGCAACACACTTACGACACACACACACACACACACACACACATGTGCTTATGGGTGCTGGCCGTCGTCTGTTAAAGTCTCACAGTCTGCCACACACTCCAGCATTAATCACAAATCAAATAAATACAAATAGAGCAGAGGCAGATTCCATACACACTCACACTCACACACACACACACACACACACACACACACACACATACAAAGAGAGAGAGAGAGAGAGACACGGCGCAGCACTTGACAATGACACAATGCGTCAACTTTGGCGGCGACTCCGGCTGCACTTGCTGCGCCCATGGATGCATGCAACATCGGTGGAAGGGCCCCGAGGCAAATGCAAAGGCTGGGCTGGGCGCAAGTGTGTTGCCAGAGATCAAAGCAAGAGTGCCTCAATAATGATAATCATCATCATCACGCTCAACGCGTCGTCTTAACAGATCTCTTCTACTTCTACATCTACTTCTGTAGCTGCCCCAGCTGCGGATTCTGACATGCACAATAACAATTTCTATATGATGATCATGGTTAGAGAGGGTCGGGTGTCGGGGATCGGGGGTCGGCGGTGTCAGAGTCACTATTGCTGTTATATGCTATGCTTGCTCTTTTCATTTCATTATGTGGGACATTTAATACAATTTTCTGATTATTTGTACCCTTTTAAGGACCCTCAATCAATGTGTGCCACCACCTGCCCGCCTGCCTCTCTCACTCTCACCTCTATCTCCCTCTCTCTCTCTCTCTCTCTCTCTCTCTCTGTCTACACTAAAAGTGGCACTGTTGGCGTTCATCGTGGCTGTTGTTCTTTGGGGCCATCGTCGTCCATCGTCGGTCGGCACTTGGTGAAAATAAGTATTTTGTACGCCTCGTTGATCTTGAATCATGTTCACGATGATCATGCTCATGATCATGATGATGATGATGATGATAGAGACGAAGCGCTTGGACTGAAGGTTGACTCTATCGACTTGCGTCTGCTGAGGCTGAGCAAAGCGGCTTAAACGCTTGCCGCGATTAGCCCGGACTGAACGGATCACAACGGAATGCGGACCATCCATCCATCCATTCCCGATCAATGCACATTGCACATACGACCCGTGCGCCACTTGGACTTTCTAATTCACGACAGGCCCACACCCACACCCACACACACACACAGAGAGAGACACACAAGATTGTGCGTGCAGCATCTTCTTGTCACTGTCACAACACCAACACCAACACCAACAACAACAGCAACAGCAACAACAACAACATGTAAGCGACAATCGCCGCACGCGTTTAAAAGGTTTGTGTATTTGCTATTGTTTGCCAGAGCCAAAGATGAGATGGAGGGCAAAGGCAAAGGCAACATCAACGGCAAAGGCTGAGGCTGAGGCAGAGGCTGAGGCTGAGGCTGAGGCTGAGGCAGAGGCAGAGGCAAAGGCGAGGCCAAAGCGGAACTGATCAAAGTCATTCAAACATGAATGAAGTTCATTAAAAACTGATCAAATCTGTTGAGCGAGAACAATGCAAACAAGACAAGAGTAGAAAAGACGCTGATACAACAAACGAGCCAAAGGCAACAACGGCAACAACAACAACAACAACAACAACAACAACAACTAGCAGGGGGGAAATTGAGGGAAAGATGCTGTTCGACGTCGACGGCGACTGCGCAGCTGGTTAGTGACATTTTGTGTGGATGCGTATCGATTGTGATTGCGATTGTGTTCGTGTGTGTGTGTGTGTGTGTCTCTGTGTGTGTGTGTGAGTGTGAGTGTCATAGCAGGCAACTCTCTTTCCAACACTTGCGCCATGTGTGGTTCGCCGCTCCTGCGAGTCCTGCGTGCGAGCATATGCACCCTCCCCCTCTCCCTCTCTCATGCTAACGATCATGCTGTGTGTCTGTGTCTGTGTGTGTGTGTGTGTGTGTGTGTGTGTGTGTGCAGCAATTTCTTCAATTCAATTTCCCCGGCCTGGTCCTATTCAATTCTCCATGCGGCTTTACAAAAATGATGACATTTCCTGATATTTGTTACGCTCTATTGACAACGGCATCTGCCACAAAGGACTTGCACAGGACTACACGGCACACCTGAACAACAATTACAACAACAACAGCAACAAGAACAACAATGCCACCGACAAGGCACGAACAACATAACGGAAGTGTTAACGGTGCTTTCTTCCCGATAACTACAACTAGTTGATCCCAAATGCAGTACACATTATTGGCCAAGTTACATTTGGACATGCTTCCTTCCTATATATATATATATATATAAACAAGAGAAGCTACACTTTTATGCAAACTTCAGCTTAAGCTTCTACTGTTTTTCCAATAATTAATTTAATTAAGTTCTTCAATTGCTAAAACATGCCGTGTGTGAATAAAGTGGGTGGGTTGGGTGGCTGCTGGACATTGAGAGGCTGGACCAGGTGACAACAGCAACGATGACGTCGCGTTGAGTGTGTCACTGGCACAAAGACGATGTCGATGCTGAGTGCCGAGTGCCGAGTGCTGGATAAATGGAGGAGATGCTGTGCCGGTGATTATGACGACAAACCATAAAATGCAGCCGACGTTGAGGCAAGCCAAGGCGGCAGAGGGCGGCGCGAGTTATGCTGCTGCCATGGCTTCCAGGAATACGCATTTCGGCCGATGGTCCCATGTCTGCGTGTGTGCTGAGTGTCGCTCCTAGACGTGGCTTAATCCACGCACCGCACACATACCGAAGCCAAGTGAAAACGAAACCGTGTGCGAGCCACAAAAGTCCAATGCGCAAAATGCAAAACAATATCATCATAAAAACGCAGCGCAAGTCGCCCATAACCGACGTGCAAAGCAAAAACCAAGCCAAAACTAACAGACCCGATGCCAATAGCGGTGCCGGTGCCCGTACCAGTCTGCATCCCATTCCCAGTTACCAGTTACCAGTTGCCAGTTGCCAGTTGCCAGTTGCCAGTTGCCAGTTGCCAGTTGCCAGTTGCCAGTTGCCAGTCGAAAACCCAAAACTCAAAACGCAAACCCAAAGCAAGACCAAGTCGTCGTCACTCTTGACCGCTATAAATCGATGAAGTCATTGTGTGTGCGGCTATCCTGCAAGCCAACCAGCCAGCCAGTCAGCCAGCTTGCCAGTCAGCCAGCTTGCCAGTAATGTGCGAAAGAGAGCGATGCAGCCCTGCCCAGTGCTGTGGGATGAGCGCGAGTGGCAACGAGCATCTCAGTTGCCTTTGCCTTTTTCAGTTTTATTTTCGTACTTGGTTCGATTTTATTGCCACCTCATAAAAGTAGCATAAACATGTTAGTAGCCTGTTGCTACCGCTACTTAAGTTAGTTGCCAGCGTTGTTGTTGTTTTTGTTGTTTTTGTTGCTGCTGCTGCTGCTGCTGCTGCTGCTGTTGTTGTTGTTGTTATGCTCTTTGCTGGTTGCTGTTGCTGCAGAGAGTACTGCAAAGATTTACGAATTTGTTGCACTTTTTATTGTGTGATTTTTACTTCGCAGTGGGTTAGTTATTCATTTTTATTCCCATTTGTTGTTATCAATCCGCTGCAAACAGTTCTTGCAGCTTGTATTGGTTGGCTGATGCTTGGAATAATAGTGATGGTGCTGGGCTTTAGCTACCAATTGTGGTATGGCAGCAAAACTGGCTCGAGTACTTGCAGAGCATAGCAAGTTCGTTGTGGTTGCCTGGTTGGCCGTCCTCTGCCCGTCGGTTCTTCTTTTGTTTCTGATTGTTTCTTTGGGTTTTCTTCTTCTTTTTGTTGCTTTTGTCACTCCTCAGCTCAGCCGTTGTTCTTGTGAAGTTTTTCCTTCAGTGTCAAAGTGTAATAAAATATTACTCATGGTAATTACAATTTTTGTGCTGCGCTGTTGCTGGCTTGCTTTTATTTTTGCTGTCGGCTCAAGTTCAATGTGCACGGTTCAAGAAGAAGAAAAAAGCACAAAAACAATTTTGAACAATTAAAAAGTGTTTTGAGGTGCTTAAATGCCCAGTAACAACAAGAGCAAGAACAGCAACACCAACAACATCGTTGGCTTCTACGCAGGCGCGTCTACGCCATAAACATAACCAAAGTGCTGCTGGCGACAGTTCAACGACATGTTTATTAAGTCATACGCAAAATTTGTTAGGTCTGCCTGTCAGCGAGACCCAGGCCCCAAGCCCCGAGCCCCGTTCCCCGATCCCCGATCCCCGATCCTCGATCCCCAGTCTCCGAGCCCGGTCCCAGAGCTTCGACTGTTAAATGAGAACTCGCTTTCTGATTTATGTGGCCGCACTCTATGAAATTACATAAATGATCATAAAAATGTGTGTTAATAAAACCAAAAGCCAAAAAAAAAACAAAACAAAACAGCAGCCACACACACACACACACACACACACACAGATATTATGTAATTAGAGAAGTTTCGTTAGCTACATTCTCAACTGCAGACCGGAGGCAGCGCAAAAGCTGCCGATGAAAAACTTAGCACATTCATAAATGGTGTGGAACAAAACAACAGTATAAAAGCCCGCACGCTATAATGTATATATATATATATATATAAACAATAAATTAATTAAAGCTGTTCGTAAACAAATCGAACTTGTCGATAGATATGTACATTATGGATTCAATTCAACTAACATTGCGGCAATCTGAAAATCAATTAGGTCCGAGACGAAAGCAAATGCGAAATGTTTATTGCATATAACAAATAAATGTAATTTCATTTGATGTGTTTACAAATTATGGATTGATTTTCAAATCGATCGTTTGTCAAAGAAAAGCTGATAATTGATTTGCCACTCGGCAGGCGACTGAGCAAATTGCTGCTCGCCACAAGGCTCTCTCAGCCTGCATCTATCTCTATTCAACCGATGCTCGATCTCATTTCGTCCCGCTCTTAATATCATTACGGGCCAAGGCGGTATTGCGTTTTCTAGGAAATGCTAACTGCAGCAAAACAATAAAAAAAAAACACCCACACAAAATAAAATAAAAAGAAATTGTAAAATAAAAAGGACAAAAGCAAAAAGTGGCCGAAAGTGCAACTGCAACAGAGATAGAGACGTTGGGAGAACAAAGGATGGCCAAGACACAAAATGCAGTTATCTGCACTAAAAATTGTGCACAAAGGCACCGAACCAAACCGAACCGAACCGAACCGCACTGCACAGGACGAGCCAAAATGCCCCGAAAAATTATGGGTTATTAAATGTTGTTAATCTTTAGCCATGGCCCTGACCATATTCAAATTTCAAAAGCAAGTAAAACAAACACACGCACACAGGTAAAATATTTCTCTATTGCGCTCTCTCTCTCTCTCTCTCTCTCTGTCTGTCTCTCTCTGTCTGTCGCTTGGCGAGAGGCAGCCGCAAAGCAACCACCGTTATGGGCAGGCAAGGACAATAGAGCAATAGAGCCCGGGGGCAGCAAGGAGTCGCAGACGAGGACGACACAAACCCGAATGTCGAACATAAACTCGAACCCAAAACCGAACCCAAAACCGAACCCAAAACCGAACCCGAGTGAGCCTCTGCCATTTGCCTTTATTGTGCACGCTGTTTAAATATTTACGAAGTTTTATAATATTTATGACAGCTAAAAACATAACAACACCTACTTTAGACAAGCGGACCCTTTTGGCCCAGCAACGGGGACACTTGACACTGAGCACAGGTCGGCTTAGGCCCTCGTGCTCTTGGCCAGGCTTAACTAACACGGCCAGCTTCCTGGGCCCGTCCTGGCCATCCTGCTCGATTGTAATCAATAAACGGCTTAGCCACAGCGGCAGCACCATAATATTCAAATATTTTTGTTGCTTCTGTTGCTGCAGGGTGTTTGTTGCAGGTCCGGTCTGTAATCCGTTTGCGTGTCAACACTTGGCCCTGGTCAGCAGACCATGTTGCAGTGCAGTGTGGACTGTAATTTGTAGCTGCTCACTCGATAGACAGCTTCCGCTTTGCTTTGCTTGCGCTAATCCTTGCTGAGGATCTTGTCCGCAGAGGTGCCACTAAGCGCCCTAAACGAAGCTTGGCTCAATACTAGGCTCAATAAGCCAACGTATTAAAAAGTAAATTTGCATAAATCCGCTTAAGACAATGTAAAGGATTTCGAGTATTCTATATTTATATCTTTATATATATATATATATATATATATATATATATATAGATGCAAACAGTTAATGACAGCAAGCAGCGATCAGCTTAGCCAGCAGCAAGTGCACTTACTTTGTGGGCTACTTAGCCCAGCTAAACGACAGCTCATCCTACTCGGACCAAAGTTCATTGAGTTAGTTGGCTCAGATCAGAAAGTGTAAGCTATAAGCCAAGATTTGGGCGGCAATCAACAGCTCATTGATGAGACGCTGACGACGATGGCTCAACGCCAATATTGTTGCCGCTGACGTTTCCATTGGGCTCACCTGCCAGTGCCAATGGGCAGGTAGAGGTGGGCAGGTGGAGGCATTGGAACGACGACTTCGGCGTCCGAATCCTGCTCCTCTCAAGCTGACTCCATGCAGCTGCTGATGGCCAGTTGTTGGTTGTTGGCTGTTGGCTGTTGGCTGTTGGCTGGTGCGCGTGCTAATAGTCTGACGCCGCTGCCAAAGATCATGGAACTCTGAATTAACGGGAACACAATTGAAAGGCGGGTGCATTGCAACCCTCTGCTCAGTTCGTTCGATGCACTGCAGCCGTAAGGACACACCGATCAGTGGAACTGAACTATTAACCAAATGAACAACTCCACAACTAGTTCCGGGCGAATCGAGAAGTTTCGAATGCGTTCGAGAATTTCCAGCCGATTTGATATAATTTGAATAAAATGACGAGATTCAATTTGTTCTTAAATGCATTATTTGTTGTGCATACGATTTATGCCTATGATCCATATTTATGCTGCGATAAGTACAGTTGTGCTTCGTGGCTTAGAGTCCATGTCTACATGGATACATACGATCTATACGATCTATATCTATGCTGAAATTCAATAAAAGAAGAATAAATAAATAAAAATGAATTCGTACGGATCAAAATTGTGTTTCCGATTAAAGTATTTTTTTATTTGCAGAAAGGAAATCAATTTCGGTTTGTATTTTTCAATATTCGCATTTATTGTTTGCTCTCTTTGCAGCTTATCAAGTCATGTTTCTATATGTATGTGGTATATAAGAAAAGGTGAATGTGTGTTTGCCTTAACTTATTTATTACAATTTCATATTCTCATATTCGAATAAAGGTACAAACTAGCTAAGCATATTGCGATTAACACTCAAGACTATATCACAGTTCAACAAAACCTATAAGCTAATCAAAAAAAAAAAAAAAAGAAATAAGCACACTATGCATACTAAATATATATATAAGATATATAAATATATGTATAATTTAACCTACAGACTAAACCAAAATAATATAAAAAAAATATTTAGTGTATAAATATTGGGTTGAGAAAACATTGTGTAATACTTTTGAGCTGGTTTGGATGCCAAATAGTCGCTAAACATATCTAGATATACAGCTAGGAATGTTACGTATAGGAATGTAGTATTGATATAAGTATGCTTCGATGTTGCGTGTTGCGTGTTGCGTGTTGTGTGTTGTATGTTGAATGTTAAGTGCTGAATGCTGCGGTTGCTCTTATGTGACTAGAACGGCAACTGCTGGGCTGATGCTGAAGATGCTGAAGGTTGTTGTGCGTTGATCTTAGATGTAATTGCATCGCTTACGACTACGAAATATAATTAAATTAGCCAAGATTTTGATGTTGTGGTTTGTGTGTTTTTCCTGTTGTTTTCAATAAATAAATAACTATTAAGCATATAACTAATACAAAATAATAATACTTAAGCATGGGCAAAGATAGGCAGGCAGAGAGACCGAGAGGGAGACAGGTAGAGAGGGGAAAGCTGACCAAACTTGTTCTGCAAAAAGTGCATTAAGTAATTTAATTAAACTAGTCGATCTTTAAGGGTTGCGTTCCGAATCAATATTGTACATAATGTATTAAATATGCTGTTATTTCACGTGCGCAGCACGCGGCGAAGTTGTCGCTGATTGGCTGCTGCTGCTGCTGCTGCTGCTGCTGTTGCTGCTGCTGCTGCTGAGTGCGGCTGCTGTCGCTTGCCACGTCGCCCGCCAGCGGCCCCTGCCACATCGAGGGGCAGCGGCTTGGACACCTCGTTGAACTCGTTGCGATTGCCAGCACCGTCGGGCGATTGCTGCAATCGCTGTTGCTGCCATTGGCGCTGACGCTGTCGCTGCTGTTGCTGCCGCTGCTGCTGCGGTTGCAGCTGTTGCTCTTGCTCTTGCTCTTGGCGGTGCGACAATGGCGATTGCTGCTGCTGCTGCTGCTCTCGCTGGCGCTGCTGACGTCGCTGGCGTCTCTGGCGTCGCTGCTGGCGCTCGCGTTTGCTGTCGCGTCGCAGTAGCTGCCACATGGTGCGCAGAAACTCATAGTAATGATGTTTCACAAAACGCATGTCCATCGGATCTGCCTCTCCGATTGCCGTCGCTGCCACAGACGCTGCTTCAGTTGTTGTCGCTGCTGCTGCTGCTGCTGCTGCTGCTGCTGCTGCTGCTGGTCGCATCTTGCTGCGCAACTTGAGCCGCCTGTTCATATCATTGCGCGAGATTTGTGGCAGTTGCAGCTGGCGTCGCTGCTTGGCCGAAACGCCAAGCGTCAGCGGCATCGGATATGTGCGATTCACGGCCGTCTCCAGCTCGCAGAGCATGCTGCGCGAGCTGAGCAACAGCCTCTTCAGCTCTTTGGCGATGGCGGACTCGCGCTTCAGATTCTGCCTGTCCCAATTGATTTGCACGCGCCGCAAGTACGCAAAGCTTGCCACATACGTTTGCATGTTGCGATACCAGCGCTTCAAAGCGATCTGTGAGCGAAAAGTGCAAAAAAAAAATACCGCAAACGGACTTTGTTATCAACATCAGCATCAAGACAAAAGGAGAGAGAGAGAGAGAGAGAGGGAGAGAGAGGGAGAGAGAGAGAGAGAGAGAGAGAAAGAGCGAGACAGCTTTCGACTCTTGATATGCATATGTGTTAATTGTTAACGTACTGTTGAATTGGGCTTCAGCTTGGGCAGAAATTTGTAGTTATATTTGTGGAGCGACCACACCTGCATATCCCCAATATCGATGCCCTTGTGGTCCTGTGTGCTGTTCAGCTCACGGTATTCCGTGCCAGCGGCACGCTTCAACTGATTGAAGATCTGAACAAAAAACACGACAAAAACCAAACAGAGAGAAGAAAAAAGGGAAACCTCAGTTAATCAGCCAGAGGGAGAGCTTTAATTTAGTACTGCTTACCTGCTTGGGCCGCTGGGCGCGCCGACTCTCGCTGGCTGAGGGTGTGTAGTAGGAGCCGCCGCAAGGATTCATCCACTCGACAGCCGTGTTGTTCTCGCTGTAGTTGCGATAATCGTACCAGTTGCTGTTGCGCTTGCGATGACGCTTGCGCAGATTGAGAGGGGTCGCAGCGCTTGATGTGTTGCTGCTGCTGATGCTGCTGCTGCTGCTGCTGCTGCTGTGTCTGCTGCTAATGGTGGTGGTGGAGCTGGTGGTGGTGCTGCTGCTGCTGGTGCTGGCGCCCTCGATTACGGTGAGGCCGCCGCTGGCTGTGGCCATGGCGACCGTGGCATGCAGTTGGATGAGATGGAGCAGCAGCAGTGGCAGCAGCAGAGTGGACCACATATCCGCATTGTCCTGCCGCGCAATATGCGTTGTCCTTGCCCTTGTTCTTGCCGTCGCTGGCGTCCGTGTCCTTGTTGTTGCCGTTGGCGATGCCGTCTTGTTGCCTTTAACTTTGGTTGCAGCGCAATGGCAACCAACTGTTAGATAGATATATATATATAACGATATATTTTTTTTTATTACGATTTGGAATTTTTTTATAATATATGATTATGATTTAGAAATTTGTGGATCTTTTTGCTATGCGATTTTTTATCGTGTGTGTTCAATGGGCCAAAAAAGAATTAGGCCAAAATGCAGATGAAATGAGAAGAAAACGGTTTGCAACAGAAATTCGGAAGGAAAGAAAAACAGAAAGAGAAAGAGAAAGAGAAAATAAAATAAACACACACACAATGACTATCAAGTGATTAACATGGCAAGTAATCCTTGTCGCCGTTGGATTATAATATCGGTCAGGACTCGATTCGGTCAAAAAGCTAGAAACGCCAATGCAACAGCAATGCAACTTGCTCGGATCTCAAAAATGTTGTTCGATCTTTGAACATTTTTTTGTGCGTTCAAATGATCCGCCTTTTTGTTTTTCTATTTTTTCCTGTTTTTGTTATTTTCGAGAAGCTTGGAATTTAGAGCAGGTAACTCAATTTGAACATTTTTGTAACTTGAATGGAATTTCAAAAAGACCAAGATCGCAAAATATTCCGAAACGTTAAACTTCAATAAATTGGCTGCTCTCTCTCAATGCACAAATGATTAAACTGTGCGCATGCGTAGCTCTCAATTGACTGGATTTTCGGCTCAGATTTTTTCAAGACAAGATTACGTTAAAAAAAATGATTTTAAAAAAGTTATATTCAAATTGTTCTAGTTTTTTAATAGATAATTTCAAAACAAAACTAATACACACACCGCATTATCGATGAAAAGTTCGTCAGCTGAAATTGTTATTAACAATTTGCAGTTTAATCCTCTTTTTGTTTCGCTGCTGTTGATGCTGTTGTTGTTGGTTTTAATTTATTTAATTGTGTTGCACTTGGATTAAATACACGAGCAAAAAAAAATGATTGAGAAACTTGCAACGAATATGAATGTTGGAATTTGTTTTTTATTTTTTAGAGTTGCATATTCAGTTGATGGTGATGATGAGCTGCTGTTGTTATCTTTGTTTCTTTGGGTTTGAGTTTGAAGAACACTTCTACCGAGCACTACTGTTCACGTCCAGGCACAAAACCGAACTGAGCCAAAAGTTGCGCTGAATTCGACCAGCTTTCTTTGTTGAGCAGCAGAAACAGACACAGCAGCGGCGACAGCGACGGCGACAGCAGCAGCGGCAGCGGCAGCAACAGACCAGAGACCAGAGACACGATAACCGAAACCGAAGCGACCGCGAAGCGACGTCTTTCGGAGACAGAGCGAAAAGACCATGTGAAAAACGAACGGTACGTAAAAGAAAAATAAAGACTGAAGACGCGGCCAGGCCAGGCCAGGCCAGGCCATAGCAGGCCAGGCCAGGCCAGACCCGAGTCGGGCCTCTGATTCTGAATTTCTATGGTTGTGTGTGTGTGCGTGTGAGTGAGGCAGCGCTGCCTGAACGTCCACGTCCATTTGTCTGCCTGCCTGTCAGGCCTGATCGAGTGTTTGCCTGGGCCTGCCCCGCTCTATTCGGCTTACCTGATATGCATCCTACACACACACACACACACACACACACAGGCAGGCACACACTTCATGCAATCACATACAAAATGCTCGTTTTGACCAACGACGAACGCCAACGCGAGGCAGACCAACCAGCTAGTCGAGCACTGTTTAAGCCTGTCCCTGTCCGGGTGTGTGTGTGTGTGTATGTGCGCGAGTGTGCGAGTGTGTCGCCATCGCTGTGTTGATAGGCACCAGGCTCATTTGCCACTTATCCAATGAAAAGATTTCACTCAAAGTGCACTCATAGAAATCTACCTGAGCGATACGTAGGCCATACGCCTGCCCCAAGGCAACAGCTGTCTGTCTCCCTCTCTCTGCCTCTCTTTCTCCATCCATCTCTGTTTCTTTTGGTACATATTTCTCTCTCTCTCTCTCGCTCTCTCTCGCGAATGACAGTGAGATTGCTAGCTTTCTTTACATCTCGAGCACTTGTCAGCTGTTTCGCTGTAAGTCCCCCGACGACCTTGGCTTCCCAATTGAGCATAGCCTCTTAACTGGGCTAAAAGCCTACTCACCTGTTAATAAGCCAGAATTCAAAATTCATACCGATATCCGCGTCGCCGGAAAGTATGCTTACTTTGATATCTTTGGCTGTATTTCATCCACACAATATACAATGATCTTTACTATTTACAAACTCTTCGATTATAAGATTGAAAAACTTGTTTTTAATTTTTAGATGTTTCAACACGCCTATTTATAGTTCATAATATCATTGCATTTACAATTAATAATATAAGTAGAGAAATAAAGTTAATATAAGGATACTAGTGTGTACACATGAAAGCCAGAACCTTCAATTTCAGACATCAAATTCAGGACGATTTTTTCTCTGCGTGAATACTAATATCAAATTGGCTTTGTTCGATTGCCTTTTAATAAGTCCTTATACTTGCATGGTATCCTTTTATAACGTCAGTTGTACTAACTATAGAATCTATAATTTACAAAAAGATTATAACTATTTCATGCTTCCAATATAATAAGACCAATTTGACCAAATGCGTTCCAGCTGAAAGTGCGACAAATCAAAGATATACTATATAATACATATAATAATCAGGAAGTTATTGAATTTTATGCACAGCTCAAACTACTTTTGAAGGTATTGTGAGCTACAATTGAATAGCATAAAAAGTTTAGTAATAATTTGAATTTGGAAGAGGAATGAAAAAATATACTTCGCCTTTCCCAGGTCAAGTCTTGTTTTTGACTTTATATCTGCTCCGAGATATTCCAAATCGCATGTGGATTATTCTTCAGGGAGAGATGCACACCTCTCGTCCAGCCAACTACGGAGTTAAATTATATAAATAGGTCATCAATAAGGAAACTAACAAGCTATGAAAAACTTGCACAGTTCCAAATTTTGCCTAATGATTTGTAGTTATTCGGTCCGTGCTCTGTCCACTCTTACGAATCAAGCACTCTGAGCACACTGATTGATCCAGCAGCCGCTTTGCATATTTATACTTAATTATCCAATATATATATATATATACATATATGCATATATATACAGATAGAGAGAGAGAGGGAGACGCCTGGAAATAAGCCAGTCAGCCGTTTTGGGCATATCCTCAGCTGCAATCAGCAGCAGCAGGTCAGCTTATAATTTTATGATTAGCTAGTTTTGGGCAAATGCTAAATGTTCTTGTTACCTTTATAAATGGGACGAACGCCCCATGACCAGCGCCTACTTGACTTGCCTGGAGTACCTGGTCTCAATTGCTGGGCGGTCGGTCGGTCGGCCGGTCGGTCAATAAATAACTGACCTGGGCCCTAAGGGTGCCTGCCCCATCGAGTATCTCGCCAATTCGCAGCTCGCTCAATTGTATGCCTGCCGTCGAAGTGGGACAATTGACGAGCTAATTAAATTTAGTTGCTGTTTTCTTTGGTTTTGTTTTGTGTGACTTTGCTACAAAATTATGGCCACATTGTTTAGCCCGGACAGCTGTGTACGGGACGTGGACTTTAGACTGGCCGGGAGCAGCCATCGACCGGGCCCAGAGTCCAGCGTCTAACCGTAAGTGCAATTGTTGGCATAGGCCGCCTCAGACTCCTCAGCAACGGCAAGAGCAAGAGCAACAGCAACAGCAGCAGTAGGAGCAGCAGGAAGCAGCCGTGTCGCGCAGCGGGGATACTCGCCTTGATTTCTGCCGCACGCCACACTGAGGACACACACAGGACCTGGACTCGCTGCGAGGCACATATATCAATATGGCAGCGTCTTTTGTATGCCCATCCCTTGGGTATATGTATTTGTATCTGTATCTGTATCTATATCTGTGCTCGTATCTGTAAATGTAACTGTCCAATTCGCACCAAACAACTTCATCTACATGGACAACAAACACGATTATTGCATTGATGAGCTCCTGCTGCTGCTGTCTGCATACAGGGAGTGCGCAGGCGCGGCAGGACGCCCCGTGCAAAGGACCGTCGATGCGTCGATGCGTCGATGCGTCGATGCATCGATGCTGCCACCGACAGTCATGGTTCAAGTCCCATTCGCATTCGTATTCCAATTCCCATTCGCATTCGCATTCCCATTGCCAGTGCTGACCTCGCCACAGTCGCTCACACAAATGTTTTACTTGCGATTCGTTCTGGACAACAAAATATTTTGCTACAAAATTGAGTTGTTGTGTGCGGTCCCCGATCCGCAGTCATGCTGTAATTTTCCTTTCTTTACCGGCCGTATCTAATCGAAAGGATACGCTTAAATTGCCACAGCCAACGCCAAGCAGCGAACACCTTCGAGCATCGAGCGTCGAGCGGCGAGCGTCGACCTCGCACCGGGTACCCGCCGGGGCAGACCAGTGGATGGTTAACCGAGCTCGGCGTCATTGCCAAAACAACGACTGCTATATACCCTATAAATGTGACGTTGCTTACGTTGTTTGTTGCTGCACTTCATTTTTCTGAATTATCTCTAGATCATTTTGAATACAGTAGATATCTATTGCTGCATGCATAATAGCTGAGAGATTGGAAAAGATGCAGGGAAGTGATAAGGCAAAGAGTTGTTGCATATGCACGGATGCGCCCATTACGTGCGCTACTATAGGGTATAATCATTACACGCTGCTTAGCTCCTGTCGCACACAGAGACCGACCGAATTGGTAACCGAAACCAAAACCGATCCCGAGCACAACCCTCAGTCTCAGCCTCAGCCTCAACCTTCCTCTTCTACAGTCGTAGTCCTGCCCAGTGTTGTGTTGTGTTGTGTGTGTTTTTGTGGGTGTGCAACAACTGCACTGAGGTGTGAGTTTTTAGAGGCTAGTGCTGTTTTGATTATGCGTAAAATCGTTTCGTTTATCATGATTTTTACTGCAATTCTCACATTGCGGGCGTCTTTCAGGTGCCCCGTCTCCGTCCTTGCCCGACGATGGACTGCAACGGTTAGTTAGTCGATTGGTTTGTTTCTGTTTGTGTCTGTTGTTGTTACCGCTGCTGTTTGATTTGCCAAATTAGCGTTGCAATTGGCATCGGTCATGGATGATCAGCCTGAAATGATCTCAATTGCCTCTACCAAGTAATGAACTTGGTCACTTAAGATTGCCGATTTCTTTCGTCATTACCATACTCATTTATGTCCAAGCACAACTTAAAATACTTTTGTTTTTAAATTGTGCAAGAACGTGTTAAATAATTTCAATTTATTTATGTTCAAATAATGGACAGACGATTTCTATATATTTACCACACATAAGTTGTATTGCATAAGCATTTAAACTATTACTCGTGCATCCAGCTGTTGCTGTTGCCGTTGCTGTTGACGGGTTTCATTGTGATGACGCCCATAAATTAGGTGATGCCTGTCAACATTTTATTAATACGTAGTTTAAGATGAATATTGTTTAATTATTTGTTTTGCTTTGCGGTTTTCAACACCATTTAATTACAAATATATCCAAAATCTTGTTATATACAAAACAAAGAATGAGAAATATGACGGACCTTATTTGGTCAATGTAGAACATTTTCGGTAGTATTTTTTGACGTAGTCAGTTCGAAAAATTATACCGAAAAATGTGCGTAACATTCCACAATATGTTGACGTATTTCCAAATAACGTCAGAGCTCGGCTTATCAACGCTATTCCACAAAGAGCGCGGCAAGGTCGCTAAGTGGGGCATTTCCAAGGGTGATAAATCCACGAGGCTTAAATACGATATAAATATAACTATAAATATAAATATAAATATAAATATAAATATAAATACAAATATTATTTTATTTTTATCTTTGTGCGTACAAATTTGTCACAGCTAAATTCGATTCCAATGAAAGCAACATACGACTTAGCTTACATAAGTTGAGCAGCAAGCATTTTGGGGCGGCATCATAAACCAGCGCAAGCGACATATATAAAGAGAGAGAGAGAGTGAGAGAGAGATAGAGAGCGAGAGGGAGAGGGAAAGCTAGAGTGTGTGTGTGTGTGTGTGTATGTGTCTTGCTATGTACATCTGTGTGTGTGTGAGTCCCTCTGCTTATTGGTGAATTGCGCTCAGCAGATAAACAAACTGGCAGCCAGCCAACCAATCCCAACATATGGAGCGCGCTCACTCGGCTGCTCTCCCTCTCACTCTCTGCCGTCCTCTATCTCTCTCGCTCGCTGAGTGCAAGAGCGTGCCAAACGAGATAGCCAGAGAGCGAGAGAATGAGTATGGGTGAGCGAAAGAGCGCAAGTAACCTGATTTGTGTGCTCACATTTACGTTTTCTGCTCACCTGTTACCTCTTTGCCGCTGCCGCTGCCGCTCTCGCTGTCGATATCGCTGCTGCTGGCACATTGCAGTCGCGCCTGCTTGAATTCATTCATAAAAACGCTGCTGCCCACGTTGGCGGCGCTGCTGCTGCCGCTGCTGATTCAATGGGCACGCGCTTGGGCAAACAGTTAGCTCGAACAGACAGATAGAGAGTGTGGGCCAAGTGAGGGTATTTGGCAACACGGTGACGTCTAAATCCAGCAGTGACGGCAACGGTTCAGATAACTGGCTAACTGGCTGACTAGCACCGCCATTGCCACGCGCAGCTACCAACCGCAGATGGATTCGATTACCGATTACCACACACACACACACACACACACACACACACACACACACACACACAGTGCACAGCACAGCACAGGCTGCCCAGGCTTGTGAAGCCAGCCATGTGCGTGTTCAGCGCAACGGTAAATTATTGTTGGTCTGAGCCAATGGCGCCGGCGCTGACGCAACTCAAGAATAAAACTGAATTTTAATTAGCAATTTTTGACTTAGATAAACTCTGTTTTTTTGAGAATTATACATTCTGAATAATAATATAGGAAAAGATAAGTTACTCTTGCAGACGAGTTGCAGTTGCATGGGCATTCTTCACAACGCACTTTCAGAATTTAATAAAAATATCAAAAAAAATAAATATTTACTGGGACTGGGAGTAGAAGTGTTTATTTGTCGGCAGAAGCAATAAAAGGAACATGCCACAACTGCACAGATATGTAGCCCTGCGTCTATCCGGCGAGACTACCCCTACCAACTGGACGGAGAAAATTCCTACAGTGTCAATAATTAAAAGAGCTGATCAAGGTCAAGTTTTCAAAGTACACCTTACGTTTCCATTTATTCATAATATATTATAATGTATTAGTGATAATATTTAGGGCTTTGCGATAATAATAATAATACTAATATTAAACAAACAATACAACATAAAACATAATTTAAGGCTTTGAATCCAATTTAAAAATTACTCATTCAAATTAAATTACAAAAAACAACCAATTTCCCTATAACTACAATAAGTTTTGCGCCCAAATGTGGGCAGGTCTGCAAGTGCACTCATTTCTTATAGTATGCTCAGGCACTGCAGAGTAAAAAAACGAGCTCACTCAACTACAGGACTCTTACTTGTTTTGGTTTGGTATTGTAGTTCCATGTTCTTTGGCACTTTCCTGTACCTGGTTCGGTACAAAGTTCGCTGATGGCTGATCGCTGATTCGCAGAGTCTTATGAGTCTGCCTTCGACTTCACATAGCCGCATAGTAAGCATTGACGACCTTGGCCAACCCGTAGGCCTCAATGGCAACAAGCTGCTCGATAATTATTGTCTGATTTTCGAATAAATTTGGGTGGGTATAGTTCCATTTGCACCCGCACAAATTTTCGGCATTTTCCCTCAGCTTTATCAACTTCTTGCTAAGCAGGCCAAAAAACTCAATATCCTCATTCATAGTTTGGATGCTGTTTATATGATTGACTAGCAAGGACATCTTCGTCAGAGACTCGACAATCGGTTCCATCTTGGCCAGTGCAACTTTAAAGGTTTCCTTGGAAACTAGCGCCACACTGACATTATGCATGAGCGAATAGTTTAGCGGCACTGTATAAAGTTCAAACTGCTTCTGAGTCTCCGCAATAGTCTGGTTTGTTGTACTCATTAGCTGGAAAGAAAGAGGGTAGCGTAGATTGGCATTAGTTAGTTAGCTGACAGGAGTGGAGACCTCATTTAATATTGGGACTGTGGCCAAACTCACCCATTTCCCCAGCAAATCAGCAATGGATTCATAAACAATTTTGCTGCGGTTCATTTCAGACTTAAGTAGATCGCCGTTCACATTCGGAATTTTGCAGTTGATCCCTGACGTGACCAGCTCACACTCCACTCGAGCTGGCAACGCGGCTGTGCAAGTTAAAAGGCAGGCTGTCAGCATCAGCATCAGCATTGTTGCAAGCAGCCCATAGTTGCTAGGACCTGCAAGTAGTAGGAGAAGAAACATTCAATTTCAATCTCCTAATACATTTTACTACTTCGTCTATACTCGAGTTGGGTTTTAATAATTTTCGTTCAAACAGTAAATACTCGATTTGTTGCTTTTTATTGTCCAACTGTCTGCCACATTTTGTCACTTTGTTTGCCAATTGGATACACTGAATGGACGCGTGCACACACTTCTTATCAGGCTGTTTATGTGCACATCTCTTGGCGGGTCTCTTGTCGTAACTTGTAAATATGAATATCAGTGCACATTACATATAACATTCATAATGAGCGGAACCAAAGCACAAATAGCTATAGCTAGAATGCTACAGCTAATCAAACATCGAAGTGGGTGATTCATCTTCGGGAGCTATGAGTGCGCATCATTGATATTTGCTCAACTTGCACAGGAGGTTGCAAGACTGTTGTTGGGCGCAAACACGTGGTCTACTTACTGGCTACTGCCCTCGTGTCCTTATGGGGCACAGCTCTGTTGCAACACGACACTGGAGTCGCGCAGGCGAAGCCGCCACATGTGCTCATCACTGCTGATGTTGATTTTGTGGTTGACATTTCTTATTTGTGTTCGATTTAGTTTTTATTACACTTTCAGATTGGCTGCTGCTTGAGGCGATCGGCACTTGTTAACACTTCAAGATCTGTAAGCTATTTAAATTTTGGACGCGCGTGCAGCCGTATTAATGTAGCTGGAGCCGCGAAGCAGTGGCATGTGTCGTCATCGGTCATTCAATTTCCAGCCAATCATAGCAGAGCGACCACACGCGCCACGCGACCACATACGCAGACGCGTCACGCTCTCAGAACGAACTGGATTGCAGATATTTCGCACAAGCCACACACACACACACACACACACACTCACCCCCCCCCCCCTCCCCACCCCTCCCCCCACCTAGCACGAGGCAGCTCGTAATCGGAAATAAGAACTAGCTCATACGATCGACGTCTCGCTTTTGCTGTTGGCTTGTCGTTGGTTGCCACGAATTCGTTTATCGGCAACCATTTGTTTCTGTTGTGCGACAGTCTCAAAGGCAGAATCTTCTAATTAATACATATTATTGATCAACTGTCTAAGTTTCATCAAGATCGGATCGGATCGAAGGTACATTATCATATTGATCTCATTTCTGTATGCCTAACCTTAAGCGAGAACATCTCTGACAAAGAGATAGGCATGATAATCGGCGCGACCGTCAATATGGCTTCGTGTGTATGCTGCAGAGCCCCGCTACCCCGTTACGCTTGCCTGTGCGTATATATGTGTGTGTGTGTGTGTGTGTGTGTGTGTGTGTGTATGAATAGTCACGTGTTTGTCGGCTGAGCGCGCTTGCAAAACTCTCGAAGGGAAATTTTGCAGTAAACCTGGAATATATTTAACACCTGCGGGTTCAGGGCATATCGTAGTAGTATCTACAGCTTTCTAACTTGTTGTCTCTTCAGTAATATTTTTTACATAACGGCTCTCCACGTGCAAAACGAT
This sequence comes from Drosophila macrothrix, assembly GCA_035042055.1. Lineage (NCBI taxonomy): Eukaryota > Metazoa > Arthropoda > Insecta > Diptera > Drosophilidae > Drosophila > Drosophila macrothrix. Next base: position 817,027 of record JAWNLX010000587.1, on the reverse strand, counting down.
TTATTATATTATATTGATATTTCGAGCATCATCTTCGCCTCCAAATCTCGACACTCTCACTCTTACACACAGGAAGAAAAAAATTACCCATATTATCAGGCCGATACAGATGTCCACCGATGCGATCTCAAACACGTTTGAATCAACACTGAGGCAGATACGTATATGTAACACGCGCAGTCGGCATGATGTCATCACCTACTGGATACTGTTCTGTGGGTGATGCGCGGCGACTTCGGTTGCCGTGTATACCCGAACAAAATGTAGCGAAGTGCGGGTATCGGCTGGTACGGTAAATGGTATGATTGTGCATCAGATTGACTGTGCTCATCGTGCCTATCTCAACAGTGAGCTGCGAGATGTGGTTTATATGCGACAACAATTGGCGGCCGTGAACTAAAAGCACCATGCTAATCAGGATTGGATTCACTCTTGGACACTTTCACATACGTCGTGAAGCCAGCAAACTGACTGTGATAGTCGTATATGTCGACCATCTTATTGTGGCTAGCACAAGCAAGGACGATCTGAACTGCGTGAAGGAGCGCATTCCGCAGGAGTTCGACGTAGTCGGTGGAGGGCAATTGAAGCATTTCCTAGGCATGGAAATTGATCGCGAAGGTGAGACGGGCAGCGTTACTGTCGGCCATAAGTACTACATTGAGGACCTTCTACGTGCGTATGGTATGCACAACTGCAAATCTAATGCGACAATGACGGATGCCAGCGAACGAGCCAAGGTAGCTATCAATCGTTGATAGGTTGGCTAATGTATCTAGGCATAGCTACACGGCCTGATATATTGCAGTCAGTAACGAAGCTAGCACGGCGGAAGTCAGATCCACACAAGGAGCACGAAGCAGGTGTCAAGCGAGTATTAAGATACTTGAGGGCACTGCAGAGTTGAGCTTGCACTACAAGAAGACCGGTCAGGCGATACACTGTTTCGTCGATGCAGACTGGGCTGGAGACAGCACGGACCGGAAGTCCTACAGTGGCTGGGCGTTCTCTGCAGCAGGCGCTGCATTCTCATGGGAGTCAAAGAAGCAGAGAGTCGCAGCAATAAGCAGCACTGAGGCAGAGTATGTGGCACTCTCAACGGCAGCTAAGGAAGCTGCATATATACGCAAAGTCATGCGTGAAATGGGTTTCAGCGAGGGATCTGGAACTAGGATATTTAGCGATAATCCAAGCGCCCAATGCTTGGCAAAAGATGCTAAGTTCCGTGCGCGCAGTGAGCATAGCGACATTAAATATCATCATATCAGTGATATGGTAAAAAATAATGTAGTTGAAATTGAATATGTATCTCTGATGTGCTGAACGAAAAACCTTTGTAAAGTAAAGCATAAGGAATTTGTTAACTTAATGGGTTTGCGCTGAATATGTAAAAGTCCATTTTGTCTAAGAAGAAGTGGACAAACTGCGCTGAGAAGGATTGTTGCAAATAATTGTATCTGCCTATGTACACCGCAGCTTGTCTAGCATTCCCGTTTTGTAGTCTTAATCTGTTGTTGCCTGCGAGCAACATATCAATTTATTTTTATGTACTACTATTTTTGAGAATCGTTTTCGTAAGTATCCCTTGGGTACATTGCCTCATATTCAAATAATGAGAACGCCGATCTTGAACTTAAAAGGGGTTGCGATCAATCCAATGCTTCACTCACCAATTAAGAACTTATTTCCAGTAGTGACTGGCCGGCTATAAGAAACCTTAACTTGTCTAATAACCACCTAAAAGCTGGAAATGAATCCAAATACATCAACGCATGCAAACAATTTACAATACATACTTTAACTAATTTATTTATAAAAATACATAAAATAGCTGACTAAAGTCGTGTTTTGGAAACATAGTTTAAGTTAACATTTAATCACAATAATAATAATAAATAATAATATTAAGATTTAATGCTGTTTACGGAAACAATACAAATTAAAATAGAATTTAACATATTAAGTACAAGTTTTCAATGATATATGTTTTTATGAATATATAAATAACAAAAATGAGCGAAAATGCAATGTAATAATAAATAAAAAAAATATAAATTGGCTTAGTAATTATCGATGGTATGTGGGACAGTAAAAATAATAAATAAATAAGCACATTTACATATACACATGCAAAACCATATGCATTCTATAATGTTGTAGAATTCAACTAGCTGCTTAGTTTAGATTCGTCTTTTTGTTTTTAGTATTTGTCTTCTTTCTTTTTTTTTTTGGCATTTTCTTGTACACGGTTTTGGGGCACAGGTCAATGCGCCAGGGGGACAAGGGTGCATTGGGCAGATCGCTGATACGCAGTGTTTTAGGAGTTTGCCCTCGCCTTTCGATCGTGCATAACCCTATACTTAACACTGATTACCTTAAGCAGCCGGATGGAATCCCTGACAATGCAGTACTCTGCCAGTGGAAAGCCACCTGTGAGCGGTTCCGGGAGCACATCGATATATTTGCAGCCCAGGATGCTTTCGGCCACGGTTATATTGTGCTCCACCTTCTCCTTGAATATATTGAATATATCCCTATTCGATTTCAAGGGCAGTTCTTTGATAATGCGAGTCAACAGCAGATTGATTTTCGTCAACGAACTGAGAATATTTTTTAGCTCGTCTTCAGGCTTCATTGTGTTGCTGCCGTTGTAAGAGTCAGAGGAGGATTCATTCATGAGCGCATAGTCTATCGGCAAACTATGCCAACTGTACCTCTCCTCAGCTGTCTGCAGCGTCATTTTCATCTCCTTATCCAGCTGTAGGTAGAAAGAGAAGAGTTCCGAATGGCATTAGTTAGTTTGCCAGCATGATGAGTAGCCTCATTTAATTTTTGGGGGCAGTGACAAAACTCACCCAATCTATCAGCAGCTCCTCAATGGATCTACAAGTTGTATTGCTGACTTGCTCAGCATGCTTCAATGTTTCCACGGTCACATCCATGTTATGCTTGCAACTGAACCCCACCTTCTCCTTGCCATGCTCCATTCCCGCCGACCGCAGGTGCACGTGATGCCGATGCGGCAATATCAAGTGGCGACCAAGTGCGCGACGTGGCGACGCCGCTGTGCTCGGTAGATAGCAGGTTGTGAGTATTATCAGCATTGTTGCAAGCAGCCAATAGTTGCTAGGACCTGCAAGTGACAATATAGCAAACATTCAATTACAATTTCCTAATCAATTTTACTTTTTTTACTGCAAATATGAAAACATTATTTTAATGGAAGAATATTCGCAGACTTATGAAACTATATCGCTTCAGTAAGCGCTCGATTTTTTGCTCTATTTTGTACAATTAAAATTGTGCAAATTTATGTAACACCGAGCAGGCAGACCCCATAAAGTATATACATATATTCTTGATCAGGATCAGAATAGCCGAGTCAACAGGAGCCCCCTCGACTAGAGCATTTTGACTTGTTCTAATTATCATTATTTGCATATGATTTCTCCCCCATTCTCTCTCTCTCTCTCTCTCTCTCTCTCTCTCTCTCTCGCTGTTTATCTTTCAGGATCAAATTAAGTTAATCAAAATTGCCACAGGTTTTCCCACGCATTGACTCACGTTTATTACGATCTAATCGTAAGACGGCAAACGTGAAAATTGTTGTGCTGGGCTTTTGCCATGACGTTGATGTTGTCGCTGCGTCTTCGTTGCTGCGGTGACTGTGAAGTCCATTAAATACACACATTATCACATTATCCACAAACCCGCACACACACACACACACACACACACACACAGGTACACAAGTCAGATTAGAAGTACGCGAAACTCGAGTTTATTACTGAGCGATAGGTGAATCATCTTCGGCTATGAATGCAGCACAGCAATTGTTGCAACTGTTGCAACTGTTGCACGAACAAAAACTTACACATGAGACTGCAAGACGGTTGGGCGCCTAGGCGTGGGCAGGTGACTGCCTTTGTTGTTGTTGCTGTTGCTGTTGCTGTTGTTGTTGGTGTTGCTGTGAAGCCTTTAAGCTCCTGCAGTCGACGGCAACAGGACACTGGACTCCCACAGGCGACTCTGGCTTGAATTTGGCTATTGCGGCACGTTATGAACCCGCCGCATGTGCCCAACATTCCGGTTGATGTTGTTGTTGCCATTGCAGTTTTTGTTGTTGTTGCTGTCATTTGATTGCGCGGCACAGTTAGTATAAAAATATTGAAAAAAATAAATATTGCCACGAATGTTAAAGTGAATTGCAATATTCCCAGGGCTTTGTGTGTTTGTTTATATTTTGCCGCTGAATGCTATAATTTTTGATTGCTTGAGGCGACCGGCACAAGTTAACACTTCAAGATCTGTTACCTATTTAAAATTTGGTTGCGCGCGCAGCATTTAAATAATGTGCGAGAGCACGGCCCGAACGCTAACCTCTAACACACAAATACAAATACAAACACAAATACAAACACAAATACAAACACAAATACAAATACATATACAAATACACAAGTCGACAAGTACACAGCGGTGTTAAGTGACGAAGACAAGTGATGACGACAATGGATAGACAGTAATTGCCAGCCAATCGTGTGTTGGCAAAGCGACCACACACACACACACACGCACACACACACACACAGAGAGATACACACCAACACTTAGAGGCAAAGATGCACAGAAAAAGCGCCGTCGCAGACAAGGCGACGTGATGTCTGGAGAGAGAGAGAAAGACAGAGTGCGTCTGTGTGTGTGTGAGAGAGAGACAGAGAGATAGAGAGAGAGTCTGAGAATTGACTTTAACTCTCGCGACTCTATTCTTGGCACGCGACAGCGGCTAAAGATTGAACGAAAACAGTAAGTGAGAGAGAGAGAGAGAGAGAGAGAGAGAGAGAGAGAGAGAGAGAGAGAGAGAGAGAGAGAGATGGTGACTCACCAGCAATTTTGACGTTTGAATTGTTATTGTTGCTTATTATTGACAATTGTTGTTGTTTTTTGTGCGGCTTCTTCTTTCTTTCTTCGCTCGGAGAGAGCTTAAATTTATGCACACGCTGCACGCTGCACGTTGCATGCCCCAAAACGGATGTGACATTGAATTTTGCAATGCTTCGCTGCATGTTTATTTGCTTGATTTTTTGTTAGATTTGTATCTGTTGTTGCTGCTGCTGTTGTTGTTGCTGTTGTTGTTGCTGTTGCTGTCGTTCAGGCTGTCGTTGTCATTGTTGTTTTGCGGCACTGCTTTCTAGTCACCTCTTCATTCTGCACTTCCGCTCTTCCGTTTGCAGCTATGTATTTAGCGGCGTCCCTGTCACTGTCCCGGTTTCCTAACCACCCCTCTCCTCCCTCCCACAAGCGATCATTCTTTATTAAAGTTGCATAGGCAATTTTGGTCTAGCAGATACCCTCCAACATTGCTACATAGTCTCTTAGGCAACTTAAGTGCTTATTTGCCGCAATATAATATTTTTTGATTTGTTGGCCATAAATAGAGCAATAAATAGAAAAACCAATATTGTATATATTTTTTCTATCTCAGATTCATTTATTCAACAAGAAACAAGCCTTGATCTGAGAACCTTTTTTCAAATCACCTACCAAAGTATGTATTAATATTGGAGCTCGGCTCGTCGTTGTAGAATCCTACTACCCAACTACCGATTAGCTTACCCATTTGAAATCGGTAGCAAGTATTATCAGCTCCTTTTGTTCCGTGGACGATTAATAAGCAATATTTTATGATGCATAATTAAATGCACTGTAAAAAAAACCACTGGCACCATTCATAAGAAAATTGAATTTAACTTGAACACTTTGCCTCTGGTATTTTCAATTTGCTTTTCACGAAGCATTTACATATATTTATTCATCTATATATTTATATATATATATATATATATATATATTTTATTGGACTTTACACTCTCTTGTTTTGTGTGTGTGTGTTTTTGTTTACTGCTGTCGTTAGTGTTTGTACTTAATACTTATGCACTGCCTTCTCGCTGGCTTTGGAATTTCCGATCTGCGCGCATTTACAGTGTGTGCAAATTCAACAACAATCGACAATTGGCATGCGTAAATAATGCGCCGGAAGACAGAGTAAGAGGATGGCCATATGTTTCGTATAAGAGTTGTATTCACCACGAGTCAAGTCAAGTCGAATCGAGTTAAAATCAAACGCAGTCTGAAATCACTCATACGTCCAGCTGGAGAATATGTGTGGCCCACCAGAAGAGTTCCATGCAAAGTGAGGCAATTGAATGCAGCGGCTAATATAAGCAATCAATAAATAAATAAAAACAATACTTATTTAAATATATATTCTCACTAAACTCACCAGTTATGAGTTCTATTATGCTGCTGAAATTTTGGCAAAAAATTATCAACATCGAAGTACTATATCAGATATATATATATATATATATATATATTAGGGAACAATTGGTCGGCTTTTCAAATTTATAATTAAATTAAGAAGTGCTTGGTTTGGCAATATAAGTATACATCAACAATTTGCTTATGAGATACAAATAATGGATGTCATAAACTTTCCCAAATGTAAATGATTTTACTCATTTTTTTAGGTCCGCCTGCCTACCAAGAGCTGGCGCCCCTACATCCCACTCCGCTCCCATTCCACACAGTATCTCCTCCTGTTGCGGCGATGACATCGCACTAAATTTATCTGCTAATTTTCGCACCTGAGGTGCGAAGCAACAACGATATCAACTTATCTGCGTCTCTGTGTATCTGCAGATGTACATATGTTTCCATGGAACATACACGCACATACATGCATATATGGCAATAGTTGTTGTTGGGGTTGTTATTGTGCTCATTTATTGACAGAAAGAAGTTGGCAGCGTCACTTGAAGCTCGTTAAGGGTACTCTTTACAGAGTGTTACTTATTTAGAAATGACGAGCACATTGCATGGTGACGTCCTCAATATTCGTATTTCACATCCGCTGCAGTCACAGTCACAGTCGCAGTCGCAGTCACAGTCGCAGTTTCATCCGTTGTTGGGATGGCCATAAGCAAAATATGAATGAATAGTTGGAATCGCAGCTTTCATTATTTATTGAGTAAATAGTATCAACAAGTACGAGGAATTCATTCATTAACTAATGGCCTCAGGGCAATATTCATCAACTACCCGTTCCGGCTTCCATTCTTGATAATGAATTATAGTTTGTTTTGATGCTTTATTTTGTTCTTTTTTTTCCCATTACTCAGACGCGATAAGTGTGTAAGTCAGACCCTGGGCATGCTTGCCTAATATGGCCACAAGAATTTTAGGTACATATATAATGTATGTCCTATTTTCCAAAAAGATCGGTTGCAAAATTAAGTTCCCTTACTTTGCAACACTAGCAAAAAAATATAGTTCCTGGGCTGATAAAGTCTTCTGAGTTGAGTGTTTGGCTTATTTCGACACCTGTCCTTTGAACTATATGCCAACTGTGGCTTACACCAGTTGGTCAACAACAAAGCATATGTACACATATAGCTACATAAATGGTCTGCATGTATCAGCTGACCTGCTTGCTCAGAAAGCAATTGTTGTATCTGTTGGCAAATCGTTTTAATGGAATTAAACATATCAATATAAAATGATAACCTCATCAGATCATTTAATTGCATTTCCGTTGCATTTATTTGCATATAATTTGTTTCCCCCGTTCTTTATGGAGAGGAAGGAATAAATTATATTTGTTATCAGTAGCACTTGACGGTGTGTCAACGACAAAGTGACACTGCGATAAGAGCACGATAATGTGTATGTATAATGTGTATGTGCATGTGCATGTGCATGTGTGTGTATGTACAGTGTGTGTGTTTTATAATAAGGTGAAGTTCAAGTGTGCTTGCGGCTCACAGGCGGATGCTGCGCTCGATGATCAATCAGGCATTTCAAACAGCTAACTCAGCAATAGTTAACCAGCCCCTGCGGTTTTCGCTAAACGCTCAGTTGGCTTTTAGCACAAGTAACGGCCCCAAAAAACTACAACGAGTAGACGAGTAGTCGGCCACGGAGTTTGCTGCATCATCGTTTAAATTCATAGCACGAAAATAAAAGCCAATTCAATTGCGAGGGCAGCCAATTGCCAGCTTGGAAATCCCCCAAAAGCAAGACACCTGCTTAGTCCGGTCTATTAATTTTCACTCGCTCTCGCTAGCTCTCTCTCTCTCTCTCTCTCTCTCTCTCGCTCTCTCGCTCTCTCGCTCTCTCTCTCTCTCGCACTCGTCTATGTATCGAGCAGTCTGACTAGCTAACTGACCACAGACAAGCATAGCGACACAGCTCCTATCTGACAGCTGACAGCTGATAGATAGCTAGCGGTCGACAGCCGACAGCCGACAGCCGACAGCTTCCAGCAGGTAAATCACCGAGCGAGAAACCCAGCACTCAATATTTGTTTTTATGTTTAGTTGCTATACCCTGTATTGGACTAGGTCCGCAAGCGGCTTATACAATTCTGCATATTCTGCATATTATTCATTATTTAAGTTGTGAAAGATATTTTCGATTTCTATGACAAATCGAGAGCAGCATTTTGCAGATAATGACTTTGAAATTGTACGAGTAATGCTCTATATTGATAATCTGCTAAGGCCAAGCCCATCTGATGATGAATCAGGCGGCGTGAATCATGGTCTTTACAACTGAGCAATGTCTACAAATAAAACCATCTTGTTGAAGTTGTAGTTGATTTACATTTCACATATATTTCTTACAATTTTTTCTTTTTTTTCGCAATGGGTATTGGATAGTGTAAGCTTAACTTAGACTTTGCCCAGAGACGGCACGGGCGGCTGTTCGTCATCAAAATCATAAGTAGTGAGCACAATCATCATCACTAACTGGCACACTCAATTGTTTGGCTTTGGCATTAGGAATGGGGGCTTGGGAAGTACTTTGCCAAATGTGACGTTGCCAAAGGTAAGCAAGTCAAACTCAAACAATTGTCAAGTGGCAACTAAGAGACAATACGCAGAAAGACTAAATTAACAATGAAAAGAGCACATCAACTTCAGAGTCGAGCCCATCTCTGGCTGCATGAAGACAGCATTTATTTTTGGAGCTGGCGCTCTTCTCAATTACATTGAACAATGATCGGGTACATTCTTCGTCACACATCGATTTTCTGCCCAACCGTGGGGAATCCGAGTTGTTTGCTGAAACGACGGGTTGAGGGCAAATCTAACGCCCTTTTATTTGCTTTGGTCGGCTTATTTTCATATGTGACACATTATTCTAAATACATGTTGTTGTTCGCCTTTGTAATATTAACTTATTATGTCACATTACGCATACGTCACGTTGTAAAAACGTTCAAGCAGTAAACTGCAAAATTACGGGTAAAATTGTAAGGTAATTACAAGGCGGCAAGGGGAACTTCAGGTTAGGCTTGAGATTTGGTGGATAACTGGGCAAGTAAACAGCTAGAGATAGGAAATTTAAGTAGCTACTCAAGTAAGTAAACAATAGTTAGTTGATTGAACTAAAACGCTGACGGACTCATTCATAAAAAATCGAACGCTTTGCTTTGCATGTATAATTTACATGTAGGATACTTCTCTACATTTATATCATTTGTTATTCGATTTTTCTATGCAACATTTTCATTAAGAACTAATTTTAAACAAAAAATGCATATAGAAAAATTGTTGAGACCCTGGACCCAAGACAAAAAGTAATGAAAAAAGTATCAAATATATCATTTAATCATCAAAGATATCATTTAATAATATAATGTAATATTCATTAATCCTGAGCAACGTTTATATTAAAAGTGGATAACGGGTTTTTAATACGCCGATAGACTCTGATGTCGCAAAAAGTCTGTTCTGCATACTTTTGGGCAATAACACGATTCAAATAATTTAGTGAGCTTTTGGTGCAAACCTTCGATAAAATAAGTAAATAAATATTTTACAGGTTTTCTGATTGTACCTTAAACTTAAACTATTTAAGCAAACTACTTCGATCTATTGAAATAAGCGGCTGATAGTCATTGCGTCTGCTGATGGCATTGCCCTTGCCTTCTCGTGCTGATTTCCGCAGATCCTCTGCGATCGCCTAACCAACAGGATATTTGGATATTATGCGATTGTTCTGTTCAAACTCCGCGGGGACCTCTTAATTCATCTGGGTGCTATTTTAGACAGGAACGCACTCTAAACCTGCAGGAAATCCATAGTATGTAAATTCACAAAATGTATTTATTTTTTGTTGGTGGCCAAAAGTATACAACAAACACTTCTAGCGACATTTTAATTCGAATTTAAGCTTCAAGTCGATTTTATATTATTAAAGAAAATAATATAGGAATTTTCCATACATGTCTAATATATATATTTGAATTCACAGAGACATTTAGTTGCCAGGAAATATTTTGAAAAACAACAAACTACGTGGCAAGCTGATATGTCCACGAATCAGACCCGTGCTTTGAAAATTGTGTTATGAAGTTGTGTTTAAAGTTTCCATTCTTTATAATTTGTTTTTATTTTCACACCCTCCGTTTGCAGGCGGTCTATGTGGCATGCACAGGTGTTTGTCCATGTTCAAAGCTTCCAGTGGGTTGTGTCTCGACTAAACATTGTTGCAAAAAGTAATTTTTAGTGGAGCACTTTTTACGCACATTTCATGTACATATTTTATGTAAGTGTTATTACGTAAACACAAAGGAAATATATAAAATAACCCATTTAGAGTGGGTGGGAATATGATAATAATAAGAATTATAATAATAATAACAATAATATTAATAACAGTAATAATCACAATATTAGTAATAATAATTTGTAAGAATTTTTGATATGTGTATTATACGAGTATATCCAAAAATCTTTACTTTTTGGAAAAGTTGACCCCATAACGTATATGTATCTCGATTAGCATCCACAGCCGAGTCAATCTAGCTCCGTCCGTCCGCCTGTATGGACGCCCTGACCCCAGAGCATGTTATTTACAACATTGCTTAAAATACTTACTTAATTGCTCAGATATAATTTTATATTTTTGATCATCTTTATTATCTCTGATTTTTAACTTTGCTTAAAGTGGTCACAGCTTCTGTTTCTGTACCTAGCTGGGGAATTGTTTACGCCAAACACCAAAATGTCTTTATTGCATATGTTTTCTCAAAATAGTGTTAATTTGTGAACAGAAACTTTAAGAGCCACAGACTTAAAATTTAAATGTAATATTTTCGTATACCATGCGCATATCTAGCGTATTATATTTGATCGATAATTACCTCACTTTGGCACATTATTGGGCATTCGGGCAACTATAAAAACTTGATCCAGACCAGAAGCAGGAAGCAGCAGAGTTATTACCCAATACGTATGCTCATCTTGATTGTCGCATCACTCAGCAAGCGCAAGCATTTTCTGTATTCGTCAACCTGCGCATCCATCTCTGAGAAGGGGGAACCGCACAATAATCGAAGCGAGTGTAAATATGTGTAAATATGTGTAAATGTGTGTGTGTTCTGCAAAGCTGCGATATCGACGAATACGTACGCACATATTTATGTATGTAAGTATTTACATGCGGTAATTTCAGTTCGGGCTTGTGAATAAAAAATATTTCACATAAATGAGAGCACCTCCGCGTGCCGTTAGATTTGAATGTGTGCAAAGCTGTTTAAAGGGAAATTGGTAATAAAACTATAATATAATATTTAGCAATTGGGTTCAGAGTAGACTCTTAGTCAAGCTCACTCGATTATAGCAGTCTTACTTGTTAAATTGTAGATTGTTGTGAATTGACTATTTATGAACAATAGAAATAAATAAAATCAAGTTTATACTATTATATTAGCCGACTCGCTGGATTAGAATCAATTCGGTCGTCTTCATTGTGGCTATAAAATGTTGTGGATTGACCTCTGACAGATTTGAAGTTAAAATGAAAACAGAGAGAAAACAGAAATGTGTAAAAATGTGTATACTATGGACCCAGTGGCTGAATGGCTTACATTTGATTTTCACTTTTGGTTTGTGTGTTGCCAGTCGTATGTTGTCTGTTGCGGCACTTTGGGCCATACCAGGACTTAACCCACTGGCCACTAGCATTTGCGTGCCACGCCCACAAGTATGGTGCAGCATGTGGCACAGCTGGACAGCAGCACCGGTCCATGCAACCAAACTTCGGCCAGTTTGTTGGCCATTTTCAATCACCTGACCAAATGCTCGCAGCTGGTTGCCTAATGCGACCACCGCTGCTAATGCTGCTGGAGGTGCTCTCCGATGCGAAATGCTCTTGCCAGTTTATCCAGTCGAGTGCCGCATGAAGCGTATTCAGATTTAATGCTGGGTACGGGTCACTGTCTCTCTTTCTCTCTCTCTCTCTCTCTCTCTCTCTCCCTCTGTCTCTGTCTGTTTTCTCCGGCATTTTCCTGTTACTTTCTCTCCCACTCTCACTTAATGACTTCTGATTGCCCGGTACCAAATTTGCGTTGCATACAACGGGGCGTGCTTGATTTATGACCCACTGCCACTCACACACACACACACACACACACACACACACACACAGAAGCACACCTAAATCCAAGCAAGTGCAGCAAACGCTGCCAGTTCCATAAGCTGTGCCACCTGCTGTTGTTGCAATCTCGACCTCCGTTGCTCAGTGCAGACTATCATTAATCATGCACACAAATGGCAACAAACCGAAACCGAAAGCTGGAGCACAACCAAAATAACTCATCAGATTATTGGCTATTTTTCAACTATATATACAAACTCAAAACGTCATCCGAGATATAAATAATCTGTAATATGGCTGCACTTTTTTTGTCTGGGCATTCAAATCAAATAGTCCTGTGGACAATTTTATGGAAATTTCATTTGTTGATTGTCCTTAAGCCTTATGTTAACTCCAAAGTAATATTTGAGTCGACTTACCTGCTGTTTCCCCTTCGCGCCTTCTGCACCCGTTTCAAAATAAAAAGACAGACACATACACAGAACTATTTATTTGGTAATATATATGTGTGAGTATATGTATGTATGTAAATACAGCATATGTAAGTGTGTGTATGTAAATGGGGCAGTTAAAGAACTGCTCCCCACAGGACACTAGTTCGTATGCAACAAATTTAGACCTCAAATCCACACAAACAGATGCATATGCTATCTGTATTTGGGTATACGTATGTACGTGGGGTCTTGGGGGAACTTCTCATATATATACATGTATGTGTATGTAAATATATAGTGCTTACATATATATTTAGGTGTATACATTTCATTTATAGGTATGTATTTGTATATAGTATATATATATATATATATATATATATATATATTTATTTATATATATAGTTGTAGCTTTTGTATTGTTTATTATGTGTCATCATATGATTGTTACATTCAGTTGCATTTTCATTTTGAATTTGTTTCTTATATTTTTTTTCTGATTTTGTGTTTTCGAAACATGTTTATCGACTTATACATCTTGCATATCTCCTATGCTCTCCCTATCTCCCTAACTCTGACTCCATTTCTACGCATATCTTTACTGCTCTCTCTCTCTCTCTCTCTCTCTCTCTCTCTGACTTTTTCTCTTATTCGCGAGAAACTTTTTCAACTTTATTTACAGGGTTATATTAGTATTTGGAGAAACATATACATATATATATATACATTTTATATACGCACTTTCTTAAACACGGCAACTGTTGTCCTTGATTTCTCTTTGTCTACTCATTGTATTCTAAATTATGCGTAGTTTGCCCACTTTTCCCCCGGGTGCCAACACCTTAGCCAACAAAAGAAATCAATGGAACTACTCAAAGAGTAGCATTTCCATTTGCTCTTACCTCTTAACAATTTACATACTTGACATGTATTTGCTTGGTTTATTTTTAGAGTATACATTTAACATATTTTTCATTTATTTTTGTTTTTACTTTTCGTTTGGTTGATTTTCGGCCATTTTTCCTTGGCTGCGCACCGAACAAATGAAAAAAAAATAAAATTTTAATAATAAATAAAGAGAATTAATTAAATAAATTCATAAAATAATATTTAACTATTTATTTATTGTAGACTAAATGCATTCCACAAACCTTAATATTTATTTTTAACAAAATAAAATTATAAAGCTAACAAATTTAAGAATATATTCTTTACAGCCATAAGGAATAGTTAAGTTAAAATTTAAAATATATGGATGTAGAAATGAAACTTATCTACTACAAATAAACAAGAACTCTTACGCCAAATCTCAACTTATAATCAATTAATTTCAGGGATAAACATTTAAAATCAATCTTAATACAATTCCCTACTCTAAATAATTTATACCTAATGACTAGTTCCATATAAAATTGGCTTTAGCTTGTAGCATTATGAAAAAAAAAAACAACAACAAAAATCAAAAACGGCCAATCGGAAATTAAATTTGATTGAGTTTCGTTAATTTTCCATTCCGATCACGTGCACCGCTTATATTTATTGCTTTCACAGTGTGTCAAAATATTTGCAAACCCAAATATATTCATTTTTGGCTTGACTCATTGTTTATATTGTAGTATGTGAATACATACATACAGACACACGTACGTGAATGTATGTATGTATGCACTATTTATGCAATTTGCTAAAATGCATTTGTGTTTATTGAGCAGCTATGCAAAAACGACGAAAATTGTAAAGTAATTGTCATTAATTTGCATTTTGCTATTGCATTGCCACAAAGCGAATAAAACACAGAGCAACACACAAATTTATAGTTCGGCTCTGCAATGCAGCTCAGGGATTATGTGGTATGTTTAGTTAACACTACTAAAGTATTTTTAGTCGGTGGTAACCGCTTGCTTTCTGTAGTCTTAGCATTAGTCACAGCTTACAACAACAACAGCAACAACAACAAAACAACAACAATTAGATTCGATAATAGCAACAGCTTAGCAACAATTCTATTTGACAAAGTGTCAGAAAGAGATATCTGATTCATTTTCATCTTTGGCAAGTCTTTCATTTCTGTCTGTCTGATTTTGCGAACAAAAACAAAAGGCATGGAAAAAAAAGAAAAGAAAATTGCTTTGCCTTATTTGCATTTTAAAATCACATGGACAACATTTGCATAGCATTAGGTTAACAACTGTTAACTCTTTAGAATCAGTAGTTTTTTTATCTGTACTTGTATACTCTGTAATCATCAAACGAGTTCAAAAGTAGTTGAATAAACTAAAGGCCTTTTATGTATCAGGTGGATGGCGGTAGCATCACCAACCCTGCAAAGCACTCAAATTCTTGCTCAGCCAAGCCTGTCATTCGTCAATATGATTCAGATATCACATAGACTAAAACAGACAGACACACCAAATTTTGTGTGAATATTGTATACACTCAGAGAAAAAATGACCAGAAGTGGAAATGCCAAGCCTCAGTTAAATATATTATTTTAACTTAATAATAAAAAAAAACACACACAAAAATAAATATAGAAATATAACGTTATTTTTTCAATGATAAAATAAGGTAAAGTAAGGCGATTTATTGAACTTAAAGCCAAGCTTTTTTTTTGAGTGTATCTGGATACCTCCACCCACAACAGCATTCTAAAAGAAAAGAATGAAAGTAAATAAATGCAAACCGAAGGCAAAAATGGGTGATAATCGCTTTAGACGATACCCTGTTCGGAAATATTGACTAAAGAATTGTTAGTTGTTGTTTTTTTTTTTTTTTCTTTGCTGCTGATCTTAAGTTTATTGTGGCTTAGATGCACTTTTCTTTGAACAATGGGAATATCATATTAGTGTCTAGGCTAAGAATTATCCTGCAAATAGCATGTATATAAATATATAAATCAAACAATTTTTGGCATCGTAAAATTGTAATATAAATTAAATGATATTGTCGCATAGTAAGGTTTTATTTCAGACTTGAACTTAACAAAAATAGACGTTTATTTTTTAAGCATAGCCGTATTTTCAGGCGCTTTCTTTGGACACTTGTCAATTTGTAAATAATTGTAGCTATAGTTATTCTTTTCATTGGATAGTTAGGAGTTGCACGTTTAGAGTCTAGAGTTAACATTTTATAAATCGATGCACACTGATTGCATATCATGGTGGGCATCGGAAAATACATTTATTGTTGGGCATTAGTATTTTTGAAGTACATATTTACGTTATGTTTCGAATATAGAATACTACTATCAAAAATAGAACAAAGGAAACTTCACGTTTAGATTTTGTTAGTTTATTTACTTTTTTGTTTACTAATTTATACAAATATCTTGTAAATGTTATTTCTTTTTTTAAATTTTTTTGTATTGTATATTTATTTTTATTAGGATTTTTTTTTCTTGTACACATTCATTGTATATAAATAGTTCTGCATGTTGTTGCTGCGGTGGGAAGAGAGAAAAAAATGGGGCACAACAACAACATGAGCAACAACTTGAACAACGACAACAATGACAACAACAGTTGTAACTAACACGAGCAAAAAATGGACATGTAAAAAACTAGAACAACATTTAATCACTAAATAAGTTTCTTTTATATAATCGGACCAATAACGGTCGCATTGACTTGTAAATAGTTAAAATACCATTCAAATGTACACATATATATTGTTTTATATGTATTATTATTATACTAGAATATTTTGATATGGGAATAGTTATGTTTGAATGTATATATTTAGCATTGAAAGTGAAAGTTAACTTTCGGTTACCGCACAGATTTCAAGTATTGTTCAAAAACACACATGGAAATCTAAATACGTTAATTGGGCACATTGATATAGAAGTACATTCGGTACATACATACATATATATCTATATTCATTCATATAAAACATATATACACTTGTGTATAAGTGCGTAGTTCTTGCAAAAATACATACGCAAGTAAATAAGAACATTTGTAAGCGAGTAGATACAGATACAGATACAGATACAGATACAGATACAGATACAGACACAGATACAGATACAGACACAGATATGTGGCACACATTTTCACCTGCATCTCTTCCGCAGAGTGTCGATTATTCGATTCGTACAAATTTGTCAAAAGAACCAGCCATATATATATATGTATATATATATATATACGTATTTATGTGTCTCAGTGTGTATATATATGTGTATGTATGCGTATAGGAGTGCAAGAATATTGTATACCTATAAGAATGATTGAAGCATACTTGATTGATTGCAATATTGACTGATTGTTTGTTGTTTGTCTTTTCCATGCGCTTCTACCAAAAATTGCCAGTTCCTTAAAGCTCTCAAATCTTGTATTTTTCCTTTGCCTTTGCCCTTGCTTTTTTGCCTTTGCATAATTCAATAAACAAAGTTATATATGCAATTTGCTATCATTATGAATGCCACACAGCCCACTTCGACTCAACACAGCCCTAAACTTGAGTTCGAATTTGAGTTGGATGACATGCATATTGATGTATTGATACATATGTACAAGTAGTAAATGCATGTATATTTCATATACATACAACATTTAACATCAATAAAAACTTACGATTGCATATTCATTTAATTTGATATTAGTTAGCATTTTGGTTATTAATGTGTTTCTTTTAGTAAGCTCAAATTGCACATAGTTACACTTAAATCATTCAATTCGAAAGTATTACATGCAAATTACAATTGCTGTACGACCTACAATTGTCTGGCCAAATGCCCAACGATACACTATACTACACACATATGTATGTATGTCTCTATGTATGTGTATTAAATATACTTGAATATTATTCAAGTAGCTTTGCGTTAGTATTATTATTATTATTATTATTATAATGGAACCTTGCGACCGTCTCTCAGTTTCTCTGTTTATGGATTCTGCATTTAAGATTTACACGCATCTCAAGTGCGAAAAATCAAGAAGAAAAAAAAGAATAAATCGTCTACAATATATCCCAATAGGAACCGCTACACAGGGTCATTGCACACTTATAACATTTATATTCATTATTCAATTTTACTCAATATATTTATTTAGCTTAAGCTGAACCCAACGTATTCGATTGTATTCTTGATGTATATTTTCGTATTTGTATATTTATATATATGCATATAGATATTTTATTTTGTTATTTTGTATATGTATCGGTTTCTGTATATGCATAGCTTGATATGGGAAACTTTATATATTTTGTTTGTTTCGCATTATTCATTATCTAAAAAAAATTGATTTATAACCATATACATATGTTGTTATATATTTTATAGTTAGTTGACACATTTATATTGGCTGATATTCTCAAAAATTGCTCCACATCTAAAAAATAGTGATATTTATATAAATATATATACATATACATATACATATATATATATATGTATATACATTTGCCATTTATCTATGCTGTCTTTTATTTACTCTACTTGACTGTTATACTCTTTTCTGCGGTTTTTATTTGATTTATAATGTTTTCATTTTGTTATATGTATGAGAGATAAAAATGTATATGTATGTAAATACATGTATATCTATCGAAATACATTTGTATGTATATGTCTTTGGTTGTATGTATATTGTTCACAATATGAAGGTAATATGTCAATCGGCTCTCATTCGCCACGTTTCCCTGCCCTGCGATAATCACAAAACTCACCTGCAATGTTGCAATACAAATTTGTATCGTTATCGTTTCTCTGCTATCGTTAAAAAACTTATCTAAAATGTTCGCCCCACAATTCACCGTTATTGTTTCAAATGTACGCGTTTATCCAATTTGTGTTTGCCGTGACTTGTGAATTGTGAAAAGTGTTGAAAAGATTTTTTGTGCTCGCTACAAAAATGTTGCTATCAGAAATGCAAGTAGCCCTCTGCAAATATACACAACGAAAGATAATTAATGATAAAAATGGTTAAGAATTAAGGATATCTTATAGCCACATCTACGATATATTCACTTTAGATTCACAATAATGAAAAAATGGAAAAAAGTAATTACCTGTTGATCCGTCAGTCGCAGCCCGATTCCATCATCCACCACTGTCCGTCTACTTGCTTTTCTTAATTGAAAACTCACTTAACAAAGAGATCCTTAAGTGTGGCACACAAAGAGGCGTCACACGTATCCTTGGAATCATCCTCGTCGCCCTTGCTGAACCAGTTGAGCGTGGAGCGCATCGCACGTCCGGCCTGCGACTGAGCAGAGCTGGCAGCTGAGCTGACAGCTGACTGGCGAGAGCGTCGCCCACCACCGGAGCTGCCACTGGCGGCCGACTCCTTTGGCACGGCGCCCTTGCTGCTATCCTTGCCACCACCCGAACGGATGCCAGTTGATGTGGTGGCGCCGGCGGCATTGCCGCTGCTGCCAGCCATGCTGGCATTGGAGCTCTTCCGCAAAAAACCCTCGATGGCGGTGCCCAAAATGTTGGCATCCACAATATTCGCTTTGGTGGCATCAGCCCAGCTCTTCTTCTTGCTGCGCGGCTTTAGCTTCGGCTTGCCGGAATCGCCACCAAGTGGATCCTTCTTCTGCAGACGCTCTAACATGTCCTTAGACAATGCCATGGCGCTGCTCTTGCTGCGCACGCTCTTCTTGCGAGGAGTAACTGGAGTCGTTTTCATCCCAAACCAACCCGAAATTGCGGCCGAGCTGTTGTCCTGGGCCTCGGTGACCAGCTGCTTGGCATTGTTCAATATGGACACATCAAAACTGTTCGAGCGTGTGGAGCGGCCAGCGTTCGGATCAAGCAGCATGCTCGATCCACCCTGCCCAGCACAAGGAGTGGGTGCGGCGCTGGTGGTGCGCCCACGTGCCGCCTGCTGGAATGTCTGGCTCAAAAACGGACTCGTGGCACTGTTGCCAGTGGCTGCCGACGAATGGCTACTAGATGACCCACCATCTGGATCTGGACGGTGGCCAGGATCCGTGCCGCTGCTCGTACCTGTCAGCGAGCTAAAAATGCCAGCCAAATCCGTGCGACTGCCAAGCAAACCCAATCCACTGCCGGACTTCTTGCGTCGCGTCGATGCACGTGCCGATGCCGGCATCTGTGGCGAGACACTCGGCGGATGCGGATACTCCGAGGCGCGACGATATACGTTGGCGCCACCAGCACCGGCCGGTGGGCACTCGGAGTATCGGCGATTGGTGTAGCGTTTGCCCGGTGCACCAGCTCCTGCCTCATCCACCGTCTGCACCTCGCACACCTTCTCATTGCTCGACGTCCAGAGCTTCAAGCGCGCCTTGCGCGACTGCAAATATATGTCATCCATAATGTCCAGCTGCAGATTATGAATGCTGCCAATGGGGTCCGTCGATGGCGGTCCTGTGTTGCTCTCTCGTCGGGAATTCAGCACTCGGCTGCTGCTGCAATATTCAATTGAAAAGGTCAACACAAAATAATAATTACAAAAAATTCTATGTTTTGTAAATGTAAAATTAACAAAATATATTTTACAATACAAGTTTAAACAAATTAAAGTCTTGACTTACCCATTGTTTGACGGATAGGCGGCGACAGACTCGCGGCGAGAGCGTCCAAAAAATGTAGTTGGCACCTTCGAAATGGTGACCACCGAGTGCCGACGGCCCGACGGAGCTGGCGACTGCGAAAGCGTGGCCAAGAATGCGGCCTCTTTGGGCGTCGGACCGGAGCCCTCGCCGCCGCGCTCGGATAGACGACGCACCTGGCTAGCGGTGATGCCATCGGTCACCTGCTGTGAGGGCAACGAGTGCTTGCGGGCCTCGCGCGGATCACGCCACGGCGACAACAAATACGGATTAACTGGCGAATCAATATCCAAACTGGCGCGATTCGAAAAAGTGTCTGAACTCTCCGGCTCTAGTTCTTCCGGCAAATTGGATTCCTCCACAACAATGAGCGGCTCCTGCTGCAATCCGTGCCCGACATATCCCGGTGCATGTGGCTGTTGCTGCTGCTGTGGATGGGGATGGGGATGGGGATGGGGATGGGGATGGGGATGTGGTTGTGGTTGGCCCGGGCCACCATTGAAACGTACAAACGTCGGACCACGCAAGCGAAGCGCATCTGCGCCAGAAACACAGTAAAAAAGAAAAGAATGACAAAATTAAGCACTTATAATTGGCGAAACGGAGGTGAAACATTCTCCCCCATGGGCGTTCATTAGTGTTGTTGTCAACGTGCGTTGGCATTTCGCACACTTACCCATTTCAACAATTGCTCAATTGCTAGCCAGTTGGGAATTCGCTCGTCCTCTGTGCGTGTCCTTGCTGCAAAAGCCGAAAGGAAACCACGCATCAAATAAACAGTCAGTCAATGCATGGATATGTGGCGTGTGTGTGTCTGTGTGTGTCTGTGTGTGTGTGTGTGTGAGTGTGTGAGGCAGGTTAAATAAAGCCAGCTCGCATTCATCTCAGTCTGCTCATTATACTCGTTACAAATTGCAAATGGCAGGAAAATCATGCATCAAAGTAATTAAAGCTTTTGCGATGCCATCGACTGTCTTGGGATTTGATGGTTCGGTAGATCTGCTCTTGCTTTCCTATTGAATTCAAACTTGCACCCCCTTAGCTAGGTCCATGTACATATTAATAAATATACCTATATATATATATATATATATGTGTGTGTGTGTGTGCACACGCAGTCGCCATAATAAGCATAAAATTATGCAAAAGTTGAAATTACATTTTGCCATTACTCAAATACCGCAAGGGTCGGTACCTGTAGCCATGGAGAGCTGCTGTGGCCCGGCCATTTCCATACCTCATACCAGAATTCCTTTAGTCAACTAACTAACCAGCTAACCAACCAGTTGTCCAGGGAACGACACTTCTTGCAACACGCCCGCTCATCACCAGAAGCAAGTTGTGCTTTGGCGTCAGTTTTGAACATTAAATTGAGGCATGTTAGTTGCCACCAGTAGATGGACTTTGTTAGCGGCACACGGCACACGGCACACGGAATAGGGAATGGGGAATGGGAATGGGGCATGCTACGCAGCAGGTGTAAATATTATAGCGTGCTTTGATAATTATAAAGTTTTTTAGTATTATCGCGAGCACTTCTGCTTATGTGTTTATCGTTAACAGAATTCAACAAATTAGCGCTGCAGCTAACAGCAAATTTCTGGCTTATGGAAAAAGTTCGAATGGTAAACAAAACAAAAAATATATATATATTCGAGTATATATATATAATTATAATCACTAATTAAAATTTGGTTTTCAGAATAAAGAAGAAGAAGCGTCAGCATTATGGTTCGAGAACGGAAAAATATGTTGAATTTCGGTTATACTCGTATATACTAACAATCCCAAATGTACATTGAATACCCAGAAAAAATGCTATTTGGTACTCGAATCAATTATGTGCGGGACTCTCAGAGGATTCTGACACCGCTCTATACATTAATGCTGCATTCATTGTTTGGGAAAAATATCAAGTGGGTCAGCTGACCAAATTGGTTGCCTTTGTCAAGTTGGGCTGTAGTCGCGGTCCCATTAGGCTTCATAATTGGCAATCAACGGCAAAGTTACCGCTTTGTGTTAAGGTTAATTATACCGTCAATGCCGCAACAAAATGTTGCGGCCGGATGCAAACACGCCCACAACAATGCCGCCGGCCAGGGCGACCTTTTGACATCTGTCACTTCCCTGCCCTGCCATGCGAGCTACAAATAAATGCATGTCCTCATTGTTCTGTCATGGGAGAATCGCTGGTTTATGCTCATTCAAAATTGTGGCTCAACCTTTTTTTTGCTCGGTCTTGTTTTTGGTACTTTAAAAGGCAAAAGGGCAGTTTGGCAATTGAATTGCCTAACTTGAACGGATGCCTGATACACTCTCTCTGTATCTTTCTATCCCTTTGGCTATATTAAAAGTCACCCAGTTTCCCCTTTCCGATTCCCCAGTTGTTGCACGCTCCATTTGCATATGTCTTTATTCTGTTGCGTCGTTTTGCAGTGTGATTGATTGATCCTCCGAATCGCTGACCAGATGTCAGACAAAACTATTTAAAATTATTGAGCGATGGACAGTTTTGTTGGTATATTGCCAGATCGAAGCCGCGTTGACAGTTACTAGTTGCTTGTTCAGTCCTCTCCCCTCTTGTCCTTTCCTGTTTCGTTCTTTCGTTCTTAGCTTATCCTCCCGATTGACCTATTGACCTGCGTCCTGTTTGCCTACTCAATACAGATTCAATTAATGGACTGGCACAAAGTACTTTTAAAAATCACATTGACAACTACTTTAAATGAATAGGAGCGTTGAGGAACTTTATTTAAATGTAAATACAATATATATATATATATACGTAGACATATACTTTACATATACATCCCTATAATGAATTTTAATTTCCATAACTTTGTCAACTTCTTACCTCGAGGCCTGAGCTTCTTAGATAATGTAACAATTAAATGCAGTAATTGTAGCCCTAATAATACTCATCCATCCCATGTCATATGTCCGTCATTATCAAGAACACGCAACAACAGACATAAATGCGGACAGGCACGCTCCGAGATTTAGTTACGGACTACAATTCTGCAATTCCGCAAAGCCATGACAAGTGAAATGCAGAAGGAAAAAACTGGGAAAACGGCATGTGTTTGGCACGCCGAATATAAAATACCCTTGGAGACCGGAAACAAATTGAGTCAAATTAAAAGACGGACTGATTGTTATTTTGAAAGATATTTGATGTACTAAACTCATTCAAAGTTGAAATATGTTTTTTAAATTTTTGGGTTTTGGCTGTTAAAAAAAAGGGCTTGCATTTTTTAATTTGGGCTGCGATTTCTGAAATATAGGAAAATACATTTAAGTATATTCCTTAATAATAGTGAAAAAATTATAAATAAAAAGCCAAAAAAAAGTTTAGAAATTATTTCTCATTTTTAGAGTGATTTTCTAAATTTCGATTTTTTTCTGAGTACAATATTCACAATTTAATATTCTATACATATTCCGAGTGTGATGATTTGTTCTCCAAATTTTGGAAATATAATAATACGCATATTAATAAGATATTTACTATATGATATAGTAGTTCGATTCGAAATGTGCACTAGCTTCGAAAGTGAGGGATTAGTTTGCACAGAAACAGACATGGACTCGGCTAGTGATGCTGATCAAGAATATATATTGTTTAATGCATTACACACTGCACGGGAAAAGCATTGGACCCACCACAAGGGCATACAAAATTGCACAAGCAGAATGCGCTTGTGGTTTGATTGGTGTTGCCATCGTCAAGAGAGCCTGGACCCATCAACATGGGTATTGGGCAAGTAAAGAAGGCAGATAGAAATATAAAACTTGAAGGAAAACAGTTCTTAAATTGTCGCTGATTTCTCTATTTTTGCTCTCAGGTAGCCCACTTGGCTGTGGCTTCGACTTGTGCAATTTTATGAACAATTTGCCAAGAGGCTTTTACTCGTAAATGTCTGTATGTATGTACTATGTATGTATGTATGTATGTATGTATGTATGTATGTATGTATGTATGTATGTACTATGTCCAACTGACATCAGCCGGTTGCTCGACTAGATGATAGTGCACAGAAATTGTGTCTGCTTGGCTAGACAACATTTTGCATCTATGTGTGTACAAGTACATAACTTCCAAACACAACTTTG
>JAWNLX010000587.1:0-187500 GCA_035042055.1 Drosophila macrothrix | reverse complement strand
TCAACGGTCTTAGTGTGTCATTGCTATAGCGAAAGCTCTCGTGGATGGCTAAAATTTGTGCTAACAACATCAGCAGCCGCCAAATGTGCCGATGATGGGGCAACAGCCCCATAGCGAGCTCTTGCACAGTTTTTAATTTGAGTTTATAGTGTCACAACTAAAATTAAAAACAAAAAAATTGCCGGCCCAACTAGGCAACGAGTTGCAAATACCCTACAAACTAAGAATGTATAAATTGAAAATGGAAATTAAAAAATAAAATTAAATGTAAGTAAATTCGTATTTTTAATAATTAACATTAACTTAATATAAATACTTATACTTAATGAGGACAAACAAATGAGGTAAAAACTAGACTTATAATCGAAAAATAGTGTTTGTATTTTGATGTATATTTTATTTAGTTTCCTGCCTATCAGTTGAATTTGTACATTTTAATTATTTTCTAAACGTTGAACTGATTTCCGCTTAAAATGGTTTTGTACAAACCCTTGTCAAAATGTATAAGCCACGTTGTAGCCAGCATGGCCATCAACTGTCGAGTATTATGGTTAGTGGGGCATTCTCACTACAAAGCCGGCACCTGACTGGCTGACAGGTGGAAAAAGGTCGCGCGTATATGACACGGCACAGCCGTCGAGCTGTTGAGCGTTGCCAATGTGTGTCCACCCTTGTCCTGTTCAGACCTGCCACCCCCCCCCCCCCCTCCCCCCACCCACCAACTCCATGGCTTCTGTATTCTGTCTTGTGTCTCCTGTCTCCTGTCTGATGTCTCCTGTCTGCTGTCTCTCATCTCCTGTTGAGCTCAATGCGCGTTTGCCCATGTTCATTACTGCGGTTAATTTGTTTGTACTGCCCCGCTGTTTGGGGTTCACTTGAAAAACTGTACCTAACAATTTTTGCGCTCGCTTGAATATTTTCTGCTTTTTTTGTGTTATGTTTATTAATAAGCTTCGCTTGTGGACAGGTGCAAAAATAATGTAAAAAGTGTTGGACACGGCAGGTGGTGCCTGGTTGGAGGTGGGAGGTATGGGCACAGGCAATCATCTGCTGGCACGTTGTTGACATCAAAATAATGACTGTCAGTCTGGGGATTGGGTTTAGGGGCGTGGGCAGAGGGCTGCCTGTGGATGTGGATTGCGGATGTCGATGTGGATGTGGATTGCGGTGGGCAGCACGAGCCCAAAAGTGCCACAGTAACAACGCCAACAACGCCAACAACAACAATAACAACAAGAATGAGCGCGTTTTGTGGTGACGGCAAAGCAAACATATGCACAAGATACACAAGACAACACACACCCCCCACACACACACGAACACAGAGGCGCGCATACATAAGTACAAGTGGCACATAAAACAGGACCCAAGCAGTTTGTCCCACTCATCAGTTGCCTTCGTCTTGCCCCACCCCACCCCACCCACGCTCGGCATCATCATCATCATCACACGCTCATGCTGCTGCCTTAGCTGCTGCTACTGTTGTTGTTGTTAATTACAAAAAAAATGCAAAAGCACGAAAATGCTGCTGTTTACCAAATTAAATGCTACTAATTGGACGAGTTTAGCGGCGCTCAAGTGTATGCTCTGCGACTGTTGAGCTGCTTAGGATCTTGTGTACGGGTTGGGTGTGTGTGTGTGTATATATGGTCTATGGTATGGTCGATGGTCGGGGGTGTATGATGTAGCAATGGATAAGTATCATGATGCCATGGAATTTTTAATGAAAGAAGTTATTAGTATGTATCTGCATCGTTAGCATAAAAAATGAAAGTAGCATCAAACATTTGAATATTTGAAGCACTCAGTCCACCATCCGACAACAAGCCCAAAAAGCCCAAGAGATATCCATCATATCTACCAAGTAAATTCATCTTATCTTATCTGTCTAATACGTATATGAAATGAAAAGCGAGAAAACATAAAACCAAAATTACAAACTTAAAACTGTATATTCGAACTGTTTACATTATATTATTAAATGGAAAAATATCTTGCTTAAACTAAATGAAACTGTATGTACAACCCATAGAACTTCTGGTGCAAGAAATAAATATGGCAGCAGAGTAACGTCAAGACCTAATTGATAATCGAATTTCTACATATTTTGAATTGTAATTGGAATCATCATAAATCCTATATCAAAGTCTTTAAGTTACTCCATTCATTCATCCATGATTAAAAATAATATGTGCAGTGCATACTCTGTAGCGCCGCAGTTGACAGCAAATCCGGAGCATATTACAAGCGCCATTGATTGAAAAACAAAAACGAGAGGAAACCCGCTTGCAGTTAGTCAAATGTCCAAAAGCCACCTTAAGCACCGATAGAGAGGCGGAGCAGAGAGGAGGAGGGAGATGTAGAGTGTGAAGCGGAATTTATATAAGACTTCGGCCTCTTCGGGTCCACTGTTGCTCATCCTGGTCCAGTTGGTTGGCTGCGGCTTTTGTGACTCTGGCAGCAAGCAAAATGGCGCGCACATGTAAACATTTAAATCTGTTTGCAAATTATGCACGGCAGCCACAAAAGCCAGACTGAGAAAGCCAAAGCGAAATGTAAAAATGCAAGCAGAAAGAAGAAAAAAGATGGAAATGAACAGAAAAGAAAAGAAGCGTGTGGCCAGGGCAAACAAGAGACTCAACTTAACACATCTGGCCACATACTGAGCAAGGCAGAGACACAGAGAGATAAAGAGATACTGATGGCGAGGACGAGGGCGGACGGTGAAGAGCCAGTGACATAGACATGAATGGCAATCGCATTCCGGACACGTCAGCATCACCGACATCGTAAATGCGGATGTCGATGTGGATGTGTAACACGAACACCGACACCGATTAATAAACTCGACTTGCCGCCATATAAAAATATCCATTCAAATTAATTAAATATTTACAGTTTACTGACATAAGCAGCCGGCAGCAGACTGCACAGAGATGAAATGAGAGTGCTTCATGGGGCAACTGGGATCGGTAGACGGGCGGCAGGGGATGGGTGAGTGCCGCGTAAAGAGGAAATGCCAACATGCCACACGCTTGCCAAAGCAAAGCCAAAGGCAAAGTCAAGTAAGCTTTGCGCAGAATTGCAAAAATATGCAAAGGTAAGCGCCGGCAGCTGGAACGCGTATGAAGCACTCAATGGCTGGCTGCTTGCCTGCACTCATAGAAAAATATGCATACATAATGTATGCACTGCATTTAGAATGTAGAAAATCATCACAATTATTTATTAGACATTTGCACAATGTCTGGCTTTCGCTCTGGGCTTCTGTCTCCATCTCCTAGTTCTCATCGCAAGATTTATTTTATTTCCAGCCCATTTCTTACATAATAAATATTTCCGACGAAAATAAATAAATAAAATCTTCTATTGCTGTGAACAATTTTATTATACAACACAGATTTTCAGTAATTTATTTAATGACTGACAAAACTTAACTTTCTAGTTTAAACAACGATTTTCTTTATCCTAGGTAACTTTTTTTCTGAGTGTGGCTGAGTGCGCGGTTGGGTGGTTGGTTAGTTGGGTGGTTCGCGTTGCTTTAGCTGCAGATGAGATTGGCTGTTTGTCTGATTGAAGTGCCAAAGCGACGAGCACAAGAATATCCGAGCTGTGCCCCAACCCCAACATAAACCTCAGGCACTGGCAATGAAACAGAGGCGGAGTCGGAGTGGGAGTGGGAGACGGAGACGGAGTATTGACCAACTCCGGAGTCCAAGTTGATTTGCCAACTAAGCGCATAGTTGGCACGGCAGGGAAATGAAATTAGTGTTAAGCTGGTTGGGTAGGTAGGCAAATAGAACTGACAAAACAAACAAAATACAAATAAACTTTTATGTCTGTAATCTAATTGTTGCCATTCTGCTGACGTCGAACGTAATAAATTTAAATCTATACAAAAGCACAGATTATGCGATGCCCAACGACGAGAAAATTTTGGGGTATAAAAGGTAGCCACTAAATCCGAGTGTGAATCAGTCTGGTGACAACGCTGAACAACTTTTGGATGTATACTAAGTACATGTACATCATTTTAAAATAAGGGTCAGACTAACAACGCAACCTGCTTTCAATGTAGATAGTTAATTGCAGAGCTACCACAAGACCGCAAGATCAAAGATACTCAAACTGAAATGTGTTTTCACTTAAGAATCGTAGGTAGCTAAATGTATTTGAGTACTTAGCCTCAGATAAGCCCCTCCATTATCACATTGTGAAGCAGAAGGAAGAAGATGAGTATCAAAGTAAGAGCAAAATTATAAAAGAGTTTGAAATTTGAGAATGAAGCCGTTGAAGTTCAGTTTTCTTATTTAAATAGTACAGGGCGAACTTAATGTTAACTAAAAACAACTGAGAACACTTTCGACAATGGCATCTCAAACAAAAGAGCTCCACTTAAGATTGTGCCACAATATATATTATCCATTTTGGGAACCGCAACATTTCTGGCAAACAGTTTAGAAACTCTTTTTCCACCCGCTGACTGCCGGCCAGGCTGTCTGCCTGCAGGACCTCTTTTAGGGCACACAGCTGATTCCCTGGGAGCTGAATTGCGTGGTTAAATGGGTCTGATCGTCTATCGACTATTATCCACATTATTCACATGCTGTTTTCCTTCACCACCTCACCGAGGAGTGCACACGACTTTTGGCACCCCTTGGGGAGTGGCTAAATTGTTGCACTTGTGAATGCCGAAAAATAAATAAAAAGCGTAACGAAATGAAACCAAACTCGAAATGCCAAAGTAAAATACCAACTGCAAAAGTACTGAAGAAGTATAACACAACGAATGGGCCACCATTCCCAAAGACCGAGAAAGAGGAGAGAGCTGAGGAAAGAGCCCTGCAGGTCCAACTTTTAATGGCAAGAGCAAAGAGACAAGCGTGTGCGTGGAACACATGTTGTGGCTGCGGGCATTAGGGGCTGACGCTGCCCGGGTGCCTAAGTGAGGCGGCCTAACGGGTTGGGGTTGGTGTTCTGTTGCTGTTGGGGTTCTCAAAGGGATGAAGGCGTGGCAACCGACTTAAGTGCATGTTTCCTAACAATTTAGTGGCGTAAGTTGGAAAATTTGAATTGGCCACAGCAGCCAGAGAGGCTAAAAGACTGAAAAAAAACCCAAAATAATGGAATGGACTCTGAAGAAAATGAGATAAACTGCAAGCAACGACGCAAGTGAGGCAAAAGAAAACTTAAAGAAACCCCGCAAGAAGTTGAAATGAAGATTTATTTGTATATTTGCTTATTTATCTACAACCTAACACTATATATATATATATATATATATATATATATATATATATATATAAGAGGCATATAAGAGGCATTGCTATTTTATGAGCTGCTTAAAAAGTTGCACAACTTGCAAGACTTGCACAGGACAGAGCACAGATAACAGCCAGGGACAAAGTGACCTGCCGCAGGCAAGAAAATAACATTAAGTGCCGTCAACTCAAATGCTCGCAGGGCGGACAGCCCCCGCCTGATGAGAGCCCCCTCCCCCCACACAAGAATGCAGCCCGCCATCCTATTGCGGGTTACTTATTATATGTAGTTAGCACGAATTTTCTATACCAACACCCACACACACAGAGCGACTGTTTGTGTGTGAGAGAGAGAGAGGGAGCGAGTTATCCTGGCTTGCATCCGTCTAAACGTAAAAGTTTCTTTTTTTATCTTGCTGGCGTCCTCTTAGCCTAAACTGGATACATCCTGTGAAAACTACTCCCAGTTAATGGGCAATTTAATTATACGGAAATCACACAAAATGCATCTAATTAGTTTGGTCTTTTAATTGCCAGGACACTTGAGCCGATGCGGAGACAGCGCTGCACTCAAGCCTCGACCCAGCAGAGGCTCCCTCTCTCTCTCTCTCTCTCTCTTTTATTTCCCCTATCCCCCACTAAGCATAAAGTATGTCACACACACACACACACATAGACATATATCTATACACATATAGTTGCAGCAGTTGTTTGCGATGAATATCGTTATCAATGGAGTTTACCTCGTATATATTTCAATGCTCAGGGCCTCTCTCTATTTGCAGAGTCCTTTGCCAGGCACTTGTATTGTATAAAATTGTCAATTACGAATTGTGCCTCTTGCAACTGCAGCTATATTGTTCTTGGTGTTCTCGTTATTCTCGTTGTTGTTGTTGTTGTTATCGGCTCAACAGCAGCAAACGTTGACAATTGGCTCACGAATTTATATTCGGTCCGCTGAGCCGCATCCTTTACTTTTATCCTCGATAATTGGCCAGTGTTGAAAACGTAAATAAAATCATACAAAATCACAACTGGTCTCAAGGACCAGTAAATACCCTACAATATTGCCAAAAACAAAGCAAAATCTGGATAATAATTAATAAAAAAAAAAATAATCAACAAAAATTCATTTTTTAAAATTAATAACTAACTATAGATCAGTTAGGTAAAAGATTAAATGTCCCTTGATATTAACTGAGCTGTGCACATTACAAATATATAATAATATACCATATATACTACGCATTTTATTCGAGTATATATTACTGCACCTAGCTATTTTTATATAAATAATTATTGACTCAACTGAAGACAAATCCAAATATAGGGGAGTATATATTTATGTATAAGAAAAAACACTTGACCTGCAGCCAGCATAATATATATTTAAATTATGACTATATATATGACAATATCTTTGGAAACGAAGAATTTATTGTAAATGAAAATATCATATATTTATGAACTAGGCTATCTTCAATGTTTCTACAATGCTGATGCCGATGCTGATGATGCTGCAATCAGCCCATAAATTTTGAGCTTTTCTTTAAACACGAGAAATAGATTCCAAAAATGTATACAATGTGTGATATAATGGTGTATGTTATATGGCCAAGGTAGAAAGTGCTTTCGAGCAGAGCAGCCATCAAATTGTAAGACGACTTGACGGCGAATGGATAAAGTGAAGCAGCCAACAGCGACAAAGCAGCGATGGGAGTTGAAACACTTTTCCGTTTGATGTGCGTTAAGTAAAAGGTGCTTTTAATATTTAAGGTACTGAGACATACACACCCGCACACACATACACGTACGTATGCACACTCTGGAGGATGGAAGGATGTATTCACTTGAATGTACTGATGCCCAGTCAGGGTTAGTTAAAAGTTAGGCATTCGCCACTCGACGCGCCAAATTTCACACCACTTGAAGCGGTTCTGCAGTAAGCAGCTAAAGTAGTAGCAGAAGCAGCAGGGACAGCAGTATCAGCAGCAAGCGCATCAACATCAGGATCCGGCATCGCCCGACAGAAGCACCTGGCACCTGGCGCCTGGCGCTTGGCTCCATGTTGCAGGTAGCTGGTAGCTGCCACTTGCCACCTGTCTGACGGACGTTTTAATCCTTTTTGCATTTCGTGTGCAGCGTAAAAAGCATCGTTAAATAAACATGAGGAATATGAATGTATGATTCCGCTCCCAGGCAATACCAACACTTCTTTCAACCTTATCCTTAACATTAACGGTCATAAACTTTATGGCCTGAAACTACCTACATAACGAAACTTTCTGACTTACACCGCTCCTGCCATTACATTCCCTTGCCATCCCTTCGACTCGCTACCATCCTTTCCGTTCACTTCCCAATCCCAATGCCAGTTCTCTCTCCACCTTCGTTACTGACTTTCTTTTTAATTTGGTTCAAGACTTTTATATACTTAAGTGCTCAGTGGCGTCGCTTCATTGGAGTGTATAAGATTCGGAAATGTGCTGGGGAAACTTTAGCTTGCCAATCAATTAAAATCGCAGAAGCACAATTTGGACTTGACCTATTTTTGTTTTTTATTCAACATTTCCATTTCCGGTCTTTTTTTTATTTGTGTTTTTAATAAGCAAATGCAAAAGTCGTAAATAAATGGCGAAATTGATTTATACAGCCAACCCATTCCTATTACATTATTCAACATGCCGCCAAATGTTGCTCTCGTTGCTGCCCCAAAGAACCAACGACACAGTCAAATCAGCATATTTCTATCATAACTGGAGAGTGGCTGGAGGTTTCC
The DNA here is from genome assembly GCA_035042055.1 of Drosophila macrothrix. Taxonomy (NCBI): domain Eukaryota; kingdom Metazoa; phylum Arthropoda; class Insecta; order Diptera; family Drosophilidae; genus Drosophila; species Drosophila macrothrix. The sequence continues at coordinate 179,460 of JAWNLX010000587.1, read as the reverse complement.
AATTTATGCAGCACGCAGCGTAGTTTTTAGTTGAAGCTCCAAACATTACCTACGACCCCAACACACACACACACGCACTCACATAGGGTACTGTGCATATCCCCAAGTGGATGTAGGAAGGAAAAAACAACAACAAAACAAACAACTTGGTCCAACAAATCTTACGACAATTCAATACTCTTTGCCGATTTCATTGACCATTTGTCAAACTATACAATTGAGCTCGATATTGTGTATACATAACAAGCATGTGGAGAAATGTACATATCTTATAATGGAAAGTATACATATTTCCACATTCTTAGCCTATGTGAAAATATGTGAAAAAACGAACAAAAATGTTATTGGGCTATTCGTCTTGTAGTTAGCTTAAGTCACGCTCTCTCCGCTTGCAGTGTATTAAAGAAATGGAAGAGAACAAATGTAATGATAGAGGGGCTGACCAGGAACTAAAATGACTCCCCCCACTTCCCCTTTCACAATGCTGCCCCAGCCCATGGGCCCATGTTTGTCGCCCAAACTACTTTGTCTTTGGCTGCGTTGGTTTTTCTTCCTTCTTTCTTTTTTCACTCACCCAACTTGAGTTTGATAAGTATAAATGTGTGTATGTCTGTGTGTGTGTGTGTGTGTATGTGTATGTGTTGGCTTATTTATGGTCTATGACTTTGAAGCTGAAATTTGGGTGCTCTATCTGTGTATGTGTGTGTGTGTGTGTGCCCATTGCTCAGTGCTCAGCACTCAGCTCTCAGTTCTCAGATCTCAGTACTGGGCGCTATATTAAATCGCAGGCCATAGTTTTTAATATAACTGCCTGTGCTCCGACGAAAACTCAGTCTGTCTTCCTTATTTTCAGCTTCTTCTTCATGTGTTCTTTTTTTGCTTTTGTGGAGGCAGAGAGATGGAGCTGGTGGAGTGGCGGGCGTGTCTCCTAATTTATGTACTTGGGGGTAAGTTCGTAATAGTTTTTAACTTAAATGTGTAGAATGGGACAGACGGCAGGCGACAGACCAAAATTTGGCGAATACCTTCGCCAGTTGTTCTGCACAACGGATTTTATGATGGGGTGGGGGGAGCGACGAGGATTGGGTTAGTAGAAAGTGGGTGGCAATGTCTGGCGTCGAGGCGGCGGCTACCGCGACGACGTCGACTACTGTATCGTGGGCTCAGACTATTGAGTCGCCTATGGTGTTGTTGTAGGCGCTACAAATCTGAGCCATTTGCCAGGCATCGTCCTTGGTCCTGTGTGTGGTTAGTGTTGTAGAAGTTGTAACTGGAGCTCATCGCTGTCTGTGGCTGTGATGCCTTATTTTATCTGCTGCTGTCTCCATTTTGGTCTCCTTGGCTCGCTGGCCGATATTTTATTTTTATTTGAAAAAATCAATTTATGGCTTCTTTGGCAATAAACGATTTCTCTTTTAGTTGCCTTCCTCTTTTCTTTATGGCCGCATATCTTTGTAATATTTTCTATCATTGTCATCGCTTGAGTTTTGCACCCACCTCCCATCCACGCCGCCCCCCTCCCAGACTCTAACGATTTCGCGCTACGCCTGAGCGACGTCATCGTCCCCGCCCACCAGCTTCCAATTTCACCAACCTCACGCCCGTTATTCATTGTGCACTATGGGCCTGCTTCGTTTTTCTACACACACTTCAATGAGTGTGAGAATGTGTGCTACAAATATGTCACTTCTCAGTAATGCTGCTATGATAATGGCAGCAAAGAATTTTCCCAAACACGCGACTCGATGCAACAAAATGGTCGCAGCAGCAAGACCAGAACGTGACCCGAGAAGCTAACCCATTGTCCTAGCCACGTCAGATTCAATGAAATAAACTAAAAGCATATATACAGGGCGTATGATTGATGGGAAGCCAAAGCGAAACGCTTTTGAATTTACACATTGCCTTGCTGTATTCTAGATAGACCAGAATTGATGCGTGCGAACAGGCAAATATTGTATAAATAATAATAACAACAATAATAATAATAATAATAATATTAATAGTAATAAATGTAAATACACAGTCACCTATTGAAATATCGCCTTCAGCCTTCAAAACTTCAGGTTGAAAATATCATCCAATTTAAGTCAGATATGCGTATTTTATATATGATTCAACTGCATGCTGCAATCAGAAACATTTTTTTGGTATTTTTGCAGTTAATTCAGCATCGAATAAAGCTACAAAATTGTTGGTAATCAAAGAATCAAGTAAAAACGCGACTGAAAACAGCTTTCAAATCCAATTAAAACAAAATGACACTAAACTCATATTTTAGTATATGTAGCTTTAAAAGCGGATATAACAAATTAGCTTTTAACGAACCTGATCATTTGAATAAAATAAATATCTGTAGAACATAAATTTATACTCAACACACAAGTGCGTGTTGCTACTCCCTTGCAGCTGCATCGATTATCATTTAACCTCTAGCTATATAAAATGACATCTAAAATTCATTAGGTAGTCATTGATGGCAATTCAAACCCATAGTAAATATAGCCATGCAGAAAAATGTTGGCTTTCCTTTAGCTATCGACAGATTGTGAGCATTTCAAAGTGTGGAAAAAAAACAAAATCGCATGTGCAATGTCCAGAAAATAGTTGATGCTACTTTATGCAAAGGAACGAGTCCGTTGAGTTGAGTGTGGGGAGGAAGGGAGGGAGGGTACAAGGACTATGGTTGCTATGGGATAGCCTTTGGGGTGTATATTCGTTTGGTGGGGCTCGCTGCAGTAGCCATCCATAAAGTTAACTTTTTACCATTCACAATAAATAAAGCTGTTTTATTGTTGTATTTTCTGCAGAGACGCATGAATAAATTTTGTCTGGCCAAATAAAAAACCAATACACATACTTATCCACACACACACACACACCCACATGCAGAGCAATGCTTTTGACAAGTTTATAAATTATAAACTATTAAGAAAAAACAAACGAAAAAATGAATAGGGTAGAAAAGAGAAATGTGCAACTGATTGTTAAATTTCATTGAAAGCCATTTGTAAGCAGTAATAATAACATTCCACGCTTTAAACGGTAAATATCATATATTTCCCGAGTACCCCCAAAATTGAGCCACGCAAAATACAAGTTGGATGAGCGTACAAATGTCATATGTATATACATGGATATGTATACTCATGTTAACAAAAAGGCCAAAACAGCCTACCAAAAAAAACATATTTTGATTCTATAGTTTAGAGAGCTCGACTATAAGATACCCTGAACCGTAGTCTTTACCTAAGCATATACAGATTAGCTATTTATAGGTTTAAATCAATTTCGACATCGATTATCGGTAATCGATATTTGGGAAAGTTAGGAATAAACTTAATCTGCTTTGATCCGCCTTAATCGACTCGCCTATTGACACCGATCAACAAAATATATATCCTTTATTGGGCCAGAGTTGCTTCTTTTTGACTGTAACATACTTTTGCACAACTTCATTATACCCCCTTTGGACATTTTCAATGTTGACTTCTTGCCCACAGCAACCACACAACTAAAATACAATGAATGGCAAAATCATCGAACTGTCAAAATTGCAAAGGCTCTAAATCCATTTGTAATCCGAACTGTTTTGCACTGCAATGAACACAGAGATGCCACCCACAATTTCATCAATTCGGATCAATTTTATTTTATTTGATGTAAACCAAAAATGATTCTGTTCCTTATGGTTGGTTTACAATGAGGCTTGATATGTGTATTTTCAGTACCGAAATGTTAGACAGAGCTCAGATCCTGTTTTGAGTTACTGTTAATATATTTTCATGACATAACTATTCGATTGTAAGAATTTTAGACTAAACTTCATTGGAATTCGATGTGTATAAAAGGCACTTACTCTTCTGCTTACACATATGGGCTATTGTATTACTTTTATCATCAATATATATACATATATATATACACGAGCTGAGAAGTTTTCCATTTCTAAAAATATAATTATCTATCATCATATTTTCATATCGCATCCGGCTAATCACAAAACACAAATCATTTGTACGATCTGACAATCTGCAATCTGATATTAATTCAATTCCCATTTCAACACTTACATTTTCACCACTTACATGAAAAAATAACAGCTTTGATGGTTTCCTTCGCATTTTGTTTTCTACCTCATTCGCGAGAAATCCCATGAAATATCCATGTCAAATCAAATACATTGGTTTAATTGATGAAATAGCAATTCACTCCACGCAATACACAATACCATTGGGTATTTATTCGTATTCGTATATACCCATTCATCAATCAATCAAGCAATGCCAGCACCAAATTAGCAACAGCCAATGCGAAATAACAAACTTTTGCAGTCCCCCTTTATTGTTCGATGTGCCGCAGTTGCAATTGAAAGAAAAAATAATTGGCAGCGCTATTGATGATTATAAATAACAAAAGGACTAATGGTAGAAACAATAGCATATTCAATAATCGCATTAACTATGCAGCATGCCTCAGTTGAAGACATACATGCATATGGGTCGATGGTACGTATACACAATGTGCTGGAAAAACAGCGACTTTGAGCGAAAAATCCATCAGCAATAGCGCAAACACGCACGTGCTTTTTTATTGCTCTACACCCCACTACCCCCACAACCCCAACAACCCCTTCAATCTATCTACAGCACCTTTATACGGCAACTGCTATCTGCAACATAGCGTGAAGCTGAAAATATATAAAATACATGACACACAACAGAAATGTGAAATATGTATAAAATTCTAACACATCCAAGTTTGTATGCTCTTTCTTTCAGCTAACTCTATAATGATTGATATAGAATTAGTTGCAATTGACAAATGGAATTGATGCAAGTTGAAAGTACTTTTATTTGATTATGATTTGATTTGATCTTAGTTTTATTACTGCACCTCGAGGGTTGTCAGTCGCATATATATATATATATATATATATATATATATATATATATATGTGTGTGTGTATATATATATAAATATATATGCACATATACACATATATTTTTACTTTTTGGTTTTTGTGCTTTTGGTCAATGGCATCGGAGTCGCTTGTAGGAGCCGACAAGGCGCTGAGTGATATGCAGCAACAATAACAATAATAACAGCAACAAAACATCTCTAGACATGTTTGCTTGTTTATAAACGAACTTTTTATTGCCACAAAGTGGCAGGCGACAAGCCAGAAACGTTCACCAGCCCAGCAAGTGATGGGAGTGAGGGTTGGGGAGGGAATGGCGCCTTCTGTGTAAATATGGATGATGTGTGCGTGTGTTGCTGTTGTTCTTGTTGTTATTGTTGGAAAGCATACGGCAAAGTTTTATTTATCGTACTATATTATCAAATGCATTTCCTTTCCATACAGCAAATTCAACTGACAAGTTAAAAAATTCGATTCGCCCCAAGTAAGTAAACAGCAAAATAGATTTCAATTTTCTCCAGCTGATCGCAAACATATGCTCTTCATTATGACTAAATTTATGCTCACAGTTCACACATACCACAATTACCACATAAAATTTTCGATGCTTCTTAAAGAACTATGAAACACTTTGTTGCCCGTTTTTGACAGTTTATGACAAACATAATCATATTTTGTATTTTGTGTGTATCTGTGCGATGCTTATAGAATTGCTGTATAATTTATTTAATTTTTCAAATTGCTTGGAAGAATTTTCTCACATCGTTACTAAATTTCCTGTACCCAGTTGTTTTGTTTGTTTGTTCGATTGCTTGTTTAAAACATCGTGTGGGAACCGGAAGTGTTTGAGATTTTTATGCTTCGGCAAGTCTTTGGTTTGATTAGGCCTCAACATACACCCACACAACCACACAGTCATTTTGAAGATTCACATGTGCAAGTACGTACGACGATTGGCATTTGTCGGGAACAAGTTGTTCCGTTCCCAATGAATGAATCCAATGAATGAAAATGAAAATGTGTTGGCCATTAAACTACGAAATACGATTTTCTAGCTTCGCAACGTTTTCTACAAATAACTGTGTACCCGGTTTTTATTTTGCTCTCCTTTTTTTGAGGTTTTCATTTATAAAATTTATTTGCTTCGTGACCATAAAGTGTTAGTGCTTTTTGGGAATACGCTTGCTTTTCAACAACGAGGCAATATTCATAGCGTAGCAATTTCTACCGATTTTATTTATTATTTTTTAGCCATTGCCACCGATTTTATTTATTTTTTATTTATGGTTTGTTTCGGTCGCTACAAATCGAGCTCTGAAAGTGACATCCTGTTAACCGACACGAAAACAAAAATTTCGTATACCTGTTCCGAGTAATTAGTAGTTTTTTTAACGAGCACAAAATTCCATTAAAATTTGACATAAAGAAATATGTATAAAATGTAAACCAGCTCTGACTCGCCAGCTTTAAAACTCAATTAAAAAATCATTTTAATTTGATTTCACAGTGATTAATTATTATTGAATCTGACTCAGATATGCAGTTGTTCACTGAGTAATTTTTTCGGTTTCCAGTTAAATAGTAAATTCATTAAAATAAAACGTTAAATTTATAACAATATTTGTAAAACGTTTTAAATTTCTTCAAGAATCTTAGTTATGGCTATCATAAGAATTGACTTTATTATTTACCAAAGAAATTGCTATAAATAATTCTGTGTTTTTCAATGTAATCAAATTGAATGCCTAAATATAAAAGTAACTAACTAACACACACACACACACACACACACACATAAGTGCAGACACTTGTGAAAAAAATACATTAATATTAACGAGTATTTTATGGGATTCCAATTGATTGAATGAATAGTTCAAATGCTTCAGCCACAATACAATTTCCGTTAACACACACCCACCCACACAGAGACAAACAATTTCCATAGCTGTCAATGGGCGTGAAAAGAATCTGTGGAATCTTTCGAATCGAAGGCAAATTATTTTAAATATTGTAGAATATCAATCAGCAGCATTTATCCCTCTCCCCTCAAGGAGTCCACAGATCGGCCCACATCCCAGCCATTAATTCACTAAGCGAGAACAACTCACCTGGCTCGTATTTGGTTGAATTTGATTTTTGGCTGTTGTCGTCGTTGATGTTGTTGTTGTTTTTATTATTGTCGTTGTTGTTTTTGTTGCTCCCTTGTTGATTTAGGCGCGTAAAGTTTTTCGCATTTTCTTTTTGTTTTTTGTTCTGGAATTATATTTCGTTTGCTTGGCGCCGCGTGTAGCGAGTTGTTGTAATTATTATCATTGTTGCTGTTGTTGCTCTTATTGCTGTCGGTTGTTGCTCAGTCACATGGCGCCAATCTCGATTGCCCCACTTGCAAAACACACACTTTTTCGACGAATTGTCTACTATTTTTTTTGTTGTTGACGTTGTCACTTTTGTACACGCTGTTTATTATTATTGTTGTTATTGTTGTTGAGCGTAATAAATATCAAAATATTGTTGTTGCATTTGTAATTTGATTTCTTTGAGAGTTAGTCCTGTTTGTTGTTGTTGTTGTTTTTGTTTTTTTGTCGTTTCGGGCTTTTATTATTTGTTTATGTTAAATAACTTAAATGCAATTGCTAATTATTTGTATGATATGTATAATTAATTGCATTTACTTTCGTAATATATTTGGACTCTATTTCAGTCTATTTGAGCTTCATGTATTATTATTATTATTATTTAATTAAGGTTATGATTAAATATATATATATATATATATATATATATATATATATATATATATATAAATATATATGTATATATATATATATACATACATATAAATATATACATATATATATATATATATATATGAGTATTTAATGCATTTTTGTTCGCTCTTGTCTTTAATCTTTTAAGTCTTCATTTATTCAAACGATAATGCTTCATTTTTTTCTATTTTTGTCCATTATCGAATGCAATCCGACGACTTTGTGTGTGCTATAACGAGAGAAGAATTTCAAATCAATAAAATCGAAACTCTTTTTTCTTTTCTTTGCATATGTCACGCGCCTCACACACAAAGAGAATAACCATTATTAAAAAAACGAATGATCGGATTATTGAAGGAATAAGGAAACAAAAAATTGAATTATATCAAAAAAAAAATATTTAATAAAAATGGCAAAAAAAAATGTATAATTGAATATTTGCTGTTCAGCTTTACAAATATATTTTTAAAATATTGAATAATTATTTTTGCATTCATTTATTTGTTTAAAGCTTTAAAAGCTGGAGAAGACACTACGCGCCAGAGAGAGGGAAAGGGAATCAGCGAGAAAAAGTCAAAGAAAGAGAGAGAGTGGGAGAGAGGTGGAGGGGGAGATGCGGGGTTTCATTGAATAATGCTGCAATAAATTGCACCTTTTAAGCCAATAATAACGAAACTTTTGTGTTGCACATTTCGTGCCTGCGCGACACAACCGCACACGCCTTCAGTGGTCTCGACGCCCACCTCTCTGTCCTACATGCTGCATGCCACAAGACTCCAAATGCCTCTACCTGCATCAGAGTGTCCTACTTTTCCGACAAATACAAGTGTAGCAATAAGATTGCTATTTAACAAAGACTCACACACACACAAATGCAGACAATGAAAATACGAAAATTGCATACGAAACGTAGCGAAAAGGAAACCCAAATATATTGAGACAGCATAAAATGAGTGATATATGGAGAGGGAGAGTGAGAGTGAGGGAGAAAGAGAAAGACAGAGAGAGAGAGAGAGGAGAACAATAACTAGTGATAAAAACAGAAGAAAGGAATAGACTTAAAAGAGGCAACGGCCACGAGGTGAAACGGACAGAAATGCCTAGTAACTACACACACACACATAAACACCATCAAATTTGTTTATGTGCAACTTTTGCGAAAGAGAACGGGAGTCAAACGGATGAAGGGGCGGGTCAAAGGTAAAGGAGAGGCAAGAGCCGCTTATATGCATAATGAGGCACACCTCGCACACACAAATAAATGCACATATATATATATATATATATATATATATATATATATATAGGAGGAAGGCAACACTAGAATATGGAGCAAAATACAACGGACCGAGCATTTCCGGGCTGCTTTCGTTTTTGAGACAAACACAATAAGACAAAGCTGGCAAAGACGACGATGACGGTACGATGACGATGCCGATGACGATGGCAAAGTCTGTAGTCAATGGGACAGAATGTCGGTCAGTATATGTATATATATGTATATTATATACATATATATATATTTGTATATATATTTGGGACGACATAAATTGACGCGGCTTCGTATGAAAAGTCATGCCATCCAAATCAAACATTGTATAATGGCACACACACACACGCTCAGACAGAAATTGGCAATATAGCTGTCCAGCCCTAGCACAGTTTTCACTTCTCTTTCAGCACTCTCTGCTCTATATTTATCTAACTAGCATACACATAATTAGACTTTGGCTCACTTGTTTTCGGAGGGGGTCTGTTCTGTTAACAATGCAATTTGCATATACCGGAACATACATAGAGCCACCCATAAAGGCCGGCTAGGCATTTTTTCGATAATAATATATATGAAAGCTATTTAAAGCGGTCAACCAGCAATAAGAGTATGCGCTCAATAAAATGAAACCTACTAACAAACATTAGGTGTGTGTATTATGAAAACAGAGTTTTAATAAAAATACTCTACGGCTTGAAAATCTTAGTAAATAATACTATAGAAATATATTACTTTATAATATTGTACACATCATAAGAAATAAACATTTTGTTTGTTATATATTTGTGTGAATTGTCAATCAAAATACAATTTTTTTGCTAAACTAGAGATGTGGTCACTTGTGAATAAATTAAAATGGAAATTTGTGAAAGTAAGAAGTCCACTCAGTCAAGTCGAATATAACTCTAATGAAAACAAAATTCCTATTTGTCTTCCACAGTCCAACTACAGATCCTTAGAATTTCAAGAGTTAGGCGCCTAAATTATTATCGATGCATTATTGGAACATGACACACTAACAAGCATGCCACGCGAGCTGTATTCCCGTCTTCGGCCAAAGACTCCGCCACTTTCATGTTGCATGTTGCACCAGCAGCAAGCATTTACAACAACGACAAAAACAAGATGGCCCCATGCATCTATCAGCCAGCAACCACGCCCGGCCACCTACCACCTGCCACCCACACACATTGCTAACGCGTGGCTTTTAGAACGTACTTTAAGTCAGTTTGTGCAACGTTATTTACCGCTTGCCCCACTCCTTTGAAGCACCTGCCTTTCATTGACACTTTTCGAAGCATACTTTGCGGGTGCTTCTTCCTCTTCTTCTTATTATTATTATTGGTGTTGTTGTTGTTGTGCAGTTCGATGTCGTCGCTTAATTTTCCTTCTTTTTTTGGTTGCTTTGTTGCTGCATTTTCGATGTAGTTCACCAAGAGAGTGAGATGTGTGAGCGAGAGAGAAAGTAAGAGAGAGAGACTGTGTGTGTGAGTGTGAGTGAGATAGGCGAATGTAATTGCTATTTAGACAGGCTGCATACAATTATATTTGCCAATATGCAAATGTGTATATATGAATGCCTGAGTATGTGTGTGTGTGTGTGTGTGTGTGTGTGTGTGCGCAGTTTTGTCTCCGCTCGATTTGATGGCGATAGCTGCGGCCAGCAAGTTAAGCCCTACTAAAGCACACACAGAGCAGCAAACAAACAAATAGAAGTGTATATATATGTATATACAGATAGCATATATGAATATATATATATATATATATATATATATATATATATGTGTGTCTGTGTGTGTGTGTGTGTGAAGTGCAAGTGTATTTAAGAGAGTTTAATGCGCGTTCTGTATGCCAGCCCAGACCTGAAGAACAATCAAAGTGGGACAACGGGGCCAAAAGCAGGCAAACAACACCAGCAACAACAACAACAACAGCAACAGCAACAATAACAAGGGGAACAACAACAGCTGCACAATGCAATGTGAGGATATGTCGGAGACAATAAAGGAAGCGGCGTCACTTTTGTTTTTAGCCCGCGTTACCGAGTATTTGCCGTCATGCAGCGACGAGGTCTCCTATACATTAAATATCAAAATGTAAATCAGCAGCAACAACAACAACAATAACAACAGCAGCAACAACAACAACAACAACATGACTTTTAGCTGCACATATATAAAGCGTCAAATGTGCCCAGTTACAGTTTTCCCCAGAGTGTGTGTCTGTGTGAGTGTGTGATACTCATTTTTTACACATAATTTAGGTCAGATACACTATAAGATAAAAAAAAATAAATAAATAATAATAATAATGATTGTGATTTTTGCAGCTGTTTGCCATTTGCAAAATTATGGCAATTTAATGCAAAAATTTATCATTTATTTTTGCGTTTTTTTGTAACTGTAATTATGTGCAGCAAATTTTCAGTTTATGTTCATGGTTTCCTCCCAACTGTTACGTTGATTTTTTTATGTCATTTTCTCAATTGTTTCTCTTACTTTTTAATTTTTTTTCAATTGTTTCCATTTTTTGTCACTTCTACGATAAAATTGAAATGCAATTTAATATGTCATGTTTTTTAACGTTATCTTATTTATTATTATTAATTTTTTTTTTGCACTTTTCTGTGAAACATGTTGAATTTTTTTTCGCTTTACATTTGGGTTATTCGCAACTTTTTATTTTAGAACAAAGGGATTACAACCAGCATATCAGATAAGTGCATCAAAACAATAGTCTCTTAACCAGAAAGGAAAAAACAACAAATAAGGATTTCCAAATGTTGCAAAAAATTTATATGCTTTTGCCTGCAATTATTTAAAAAAAAAACATCATCAAAGAGAAGATGACGAAAGAGCTTGCTACAATAGCATCCGATAAAAATATGATATAAATTCGTTAGTAAAAATATTTAAAATTGGTTAAAATTCCTTTTGTTATCGAAAAATGTGCGAGACTGTTATTATCTGCAAATATTCACAGAAACGTATTCATTTCACCAAAATTACATTTATATCTTAATTAACAGATAGTTATTTCTTTTCCTGTATTATTTTCATAGTCAAAGTCGCCAGCCCCTTTAGAAGATTATCGAACTAATTTTTGTACTAGAATTCTTATGGATATAATCTATGCGTTCTATCTTGATTAAAAAAAGGCTTTTGATAACACTTGAAGTACTTTGCTCGAAAACATCAAAAACACAATGAGAGATAACTAATAATAATTTACAAGACCCTGTCGAAATCTGCATATAAACAAAATAAAGTATATATTTGAAGAAAATTGTTGTATTTAAGTTTTGAGATAAGTATTTTAAGCATTTCCTAACAAAACATATAGCTTCAACTTATTTTCCTAGCTATTTCCATTTAGTAATATTATATTTTCAGAGTTGGAAGGCTGAATAGTAACGATACTCGAACTAATTTTTGTAATAGAATTTATATGCATAGAATCTATATGAACCATGCTGATGATAAAACATATATTTATATATCTGCATAAAAAAATGATTCGAGCTTCTAATTGACATCGCTTGCCAGATTATATTTTTATTTTTTTTTTAAATGTGAAGGGGCACACTAAAATTTTGAGAGTCGAGAAAACAACGGCCACACTGATGAAGATGATGGCAATGCATCAAATTATTAATAGACCTTGCGGAATGGAACTAGAATGATTTCCCCAATTTCTGTGAACATTGGAATTGTCGGAATTTCGAAAACAGAAACAAAAAAACACGCACACAATAGAAGAGAATAAAGAGAAACAAATGCTTGCCAGGAAAGACGTGAGAAATCATTTCAAACTGAAGATTTATTTGATTTCGACAAGTTGAGCGAAATGAGAGCGCCACACAAAGAGAAAAATAGAAAAACACAAAAAAAAAAACAACAACAACAGACAAAAATGAGTTCTTTTTGTTCTTCTTTTATTTATTTATTTTTTTGTTTTTGTTTTGTTTATATTTTGCACAGCAGCTGACGCCATAATTCTTATAAAACGTGTTTAAAATAGTAATAAAAAAAAACACGAAAGTTATAAGTTTCACACAAATAAAATTATAAATACTTTCAAAATTATCTAATAACACTAAAAGAAAACAAACTCAAACGTGGCAATAATAATTGTTTTGAATAATTGTTTGACACATTTAAATAAGCACTTTAGAGAACCAAACATTTGGCATTAAAGAAAACTATTTACATTTAGGATTAAAACATTTTCCCACATGATCAGTAAACATTATTATTTTGATATAAAAAGATAAAATGTTTTCTGGAACCGAAGCATTTTTTGTAGAGATTTTTTAGTTTAATGAAGAAAAACATAACAAAAACATCTGTACAACATAAAACAACACTTTGAAGAATCAGATATAAAAAATACGCATTTTTACCCAAATACAATAAAAGAATGCTGCATAATTCATCATCTGGGAAAGACTTGGCAATTTTCTTTAATTTATTTCACTAGCACACAGTTATTTTATTATATTACAACTTCAAACAAAATAATACAAAAAAAACAGGGAACAAGAAACCAAATTGCAATCACAAATCAGCGCTAGAAATACACAAAACAAAACGTACGCATAAATTGCGATTCGTCAGACTTCAAAGGCCATCATGAAAAATATATCACGAAAGAACAAGTAACTCAAATGTTTCAACTTTAAATTATGTACATATGTGCCGCACACACACACACACAAACCAACCCACACACACACACTTCACAGAGCTCAAAGGAAGCTGCGTCGGCGCTTTCCAAAAGTTTTCACAGCTGGCTTTTCAGTTTTTGATTTTCATATTTACTGTTTTTTTTTTTTTAATTTTTGTTCTCACACGTTTATTACTTGTTCAAAGTTGCTGTTGTTGTTGGGCATGTTGTTGTTGTTACTGCTGCTACTGTTGCATGATTATAATTTTTATTGTTGCTGTGTTTTTGTTGTTTTTAATTTATATTTTTTGTTAATGCACGCACACTGCATATATTGTTTTTGTAACATTTTTTGCTTAAAGCATTAGGATTATTACATTTTTGTTTTTGAACGTTTTTTTTTTTATTTGACAGCTTTTAACACCGCGCGCCGTTATTGTTGCTGCCGTGTTTAAGGACCACATTAAAAAAATGTTGAAAAAAAAGTGCAAAAAATGAGAACTATTCAAGTTTTCTGTATGTGTGTGTGTGTGTGGTGCACTAATGTGTGCTTGTGTGTGTTAATTTAATGTTAGCTTTTGGTTTAGGTTATGGGCACTGCAGTCCTCAATTCGCTAAAAGTATTGCGGCAAGTTGAAAGTATAAATTGTGTTTTTGTTAAAGTTTCTGAGCTTCCGTTTTCGCATCTCGGCAATGCACTTCTGCGCGACGCTCCGATCTCGACACAACAGTCGTGCATAGTCCTTAGTCCTTTTAGCTGAGCTTAGCTTATTTTAGCTGCAACTCCAACGCTCAGCTCAGCTCAGCTCGGCAGCAGTTCGGCATGTGGCAAGAGCCGAAGCCCAACTACAGCCAAATTTCAATTCAAATTGAAAATCAAAATTTGAGCACCCAAAATGAAAATGAAAAACTCTAGAAAATTGTTGCTAGTAAATAGTTTTGTGGCTTACTGGTTGGATTTAATAATAATATAATAGTGCTGATCTGCTGCAGTTGTTGTCAGCTGTTGTAGTGGCAGTTGCAGTGGCAGTTGCAGTTGCAGTTACAGCAAATGCAGAGAGTAGCTGACCGGTGCGGACTAGACCAGGCCAGTAACTGGAGCAAGCTCGAGTGTGTTTTTTATGTTTCGGCCATGCAACTCCGGTCACTCTGTGGCAACTCCGGGTCGGCACACACACACACATACACACATACACACATACACACAAACACACAGACAGAGGGAGTGAAGAGGCAGAGAGACAGAGACTCGCACACACACACACACAGGCACAGACACAGACAGACAAAGCTCGCTCACTCGCTGAGTCGCAGACCGTGTCAGTCAACGTGTGCGAGCACGCGGAAAAACAAATGTAAACTGTTTTTGCTGCATGGCTAGCGAACGTTTGGAAGCAGCCAGCAGCAGGCAGCAGCAGCAAGCAGCAGGCAAAGTAGGCAGCAGTCGCAGCAGCAGCACCAGCGGCCCCGAAACTAAACGAACGAGCAAACGAGACGAATGTGAAAACCGAACGATTTGCCGACCTAAAGCGACGCGCACGAAACACATCAGCCGAACACGAGCATGCAGACATGAAAGCGTTCACTCTCCACACACATACACACACACACGCACGCATTGACACACACACGCACACAGTCAGATAGACACACACATACATACTTATTATAAAGACGTCGACGTCGTCGTCGTGGTCGTGAAGCAGCAGCAGCAAGTTAGGCAGCGTTATATATTTCAGACGTCGCTTAGCGGTGAAGCGCCGCACACGAATGAGAACGAGATGCGACTGCGATGGTGATGAGACCAAATGCGACGGCCGAAATGCTGACAACAACAAAATGCTTATGTTAAGCGTTGACTGCGACGCTGACGCCACTGCGGCTGTGACTGCTACTGCTACTGCGACTGCGACGGCGACGACTGTTGCGCTGTTCGTGTCTCGTATGTTGTTGTTGTTTGCCCTTTGTCTCTTGTGGCCATTCCCAATTTGCCAGGCCAGACAACATTTGCATTTGGAAGAAGCTCTGTTGTTTAACAGCGGCCCAGAGAACTGAAAACCGAAAGCTTTTTGTGCACTTCGTGCAACTTCCGGCAACCTGACGGAAGCAGCAGGCAAGCAAACAAGCAAGCAACCCGCACATTCAACAACGAGAGCAACAAGAGCTGCAACATCATAATTTCAGAGCCAAAGGCGAAGGGCAGACAACAGAAACGGCGGAGTTTGCTGCCGGAGACGGAGCCGGAGACAGAGACCCCATTGCCAGCCAGCTAATGAGAAATGAGGCGAAAGACATTTTTAATTTGACAACTTTAATTGCTGTGGATGTTGTTCCATTTTTCAAATAACCAAAGCATGCAACATTTGAAATTTGATCTGTTTTTTGTTTTGGCTGACAATATTACGTCACTTGAGAATTGAGCGGGAAGGAAACCAGAGAAAGTCGTGATCAAGAATATACTAATATTAGTATATAGAGGAGTATGGTATCATAAATAAACAATCATAATGCTGACTCTTACACAAAATAGGTCAATGTTTATAAGTAATAATAATTATTTACTGACAGTAAATATTTTTAAATGCAAACAATTTGGCCAAGTTAAGATGAAGATGAAATTGCTTGAAGCCCTGCATTAAAAATCGTATTGCAATCACCAATTTGAATCAGAATTACTTTTGAGAACGCCACGTTCTGATTTACAAGCGATAATTGGGTATTGAAGCACCTAAATAAATTCCATATAATTATTCAGTTTTAATTTGCATCTAAGACTGTTACTGTTAAAGCACAAAGACTGTTAACTATCTGGGCGGGCTAATGCAAATTGAATAACTTAATTTCCACGCAGGTAAATTCGTAATCGCGATAATTCAACACGTTCACACACATATATACACACTGATGCGTGTGTAAAGCGCACGCGATGATCTCGGAAAAGAGTTTTCAATTAGCGCCCTGTGGTATGCAACACAAATTATTGTTGTTTACAGTGCCCTCGTCGCGAGCTAACAGTGACGCATCATTAAAACTGTTAAGTGTCGACTGTTAAAGCTGTTAAAGCTGTTGAGGCTGTTAAGCTCAGAAACAGTTACGAGCGAGTGCGAAATGCGAATTACAACAATCTTATAAAAACGCAGCAGAGCTAAAGCATTGATGCCAACAGCAACTGCGACGGCGACGGCGACTGAGAAGCCAACTGCAACGCTGACAGCCGAAAAACCACGTTTTTTGTGCAGAAGGCATTCACACCGAAAAAGTTCTTGCCCGCTTTACTGCCCGTCCGTCCGTCCAGCCGTCCGTCTGCATGCTGCACGTGTGCACGTTTTACGTGCTCGACCATTTTTGGCATTCGGCAGTCGGCATTCGGCAGCGTCATCCACATCCTCCTTCTCTCACAAACACACACACAGAGTCTCGTTCTCGTGCGCTCCATCTCTCTCTCTCCCACTTCCTATCTCATTCTCTTCCCCTTCCTATTTCTCTGTCGCTCTCGCTGTTTAGCCGGTTTTTGTTTGTTGGGGTTTTTCGACTGTTTTTGCCGCAACGCGAATTGCGAATTTGCGAAATGAAACGCAGCAGAACATCAATGGGGATCTACGTCATTCGTTTGCTCATTTTGCGGCTGCAAAATGCAAAAATTGATGACACACACACACGCACAGGGGGAGAGAGAGAAAGACAGAGAGGGAGAGAGAGAGAGGGAGAGAGAGCAGCGACGTCACAGTTTTATAGTGACGTCGAAAGTCGAAGAAGCCAAAAGGTAAAAAGTTCAGCCTGCAATTGGCGATTTTTCTTTTTTATTTGGTGATGCAATCGAAGAGAGTTACGCGTTATTCAATGCCAACACACACATACAAAAAACAGTAAATTAATATTAAAAACAAGGCACACAAACACACACACGCACACTCGAATAACAACAAAAACGCGCTCTTCTTTTCTACCTTAATAATAACTGCAACTTCTTCTTCAGCTTCTTCTTCTTTTTCTTCTTCTTGTGGGGAGCTGTTTATTGAGTTTTTTGTTATTGTTGCTGTCGTCGTTATTATTATTATTATTATGATTATGATGATTATGATTATTATGATTATGATTATGATTATTATGATTGATTATTATGATTTTATTATTATTGTGATTATTGTGCGAGTTACGCGTTGTTTCCGAGAGCCCGGGCAAGTGTTAAAGTTAGCTGTTAGTTTTTGGGCCGACGTCGTCAGCTGCGGCGCGTGTTAATGCACCACTTCCTGTTACGCTACTGTACCGTTAGAGCGCACTTTACCTTTACCGTTATTTTGTGCAACGCCAGAAGCCAGAAGCAAAACTAAGCTCGCTCTCTCTCTCTCTCTCTCTCTCTCTCTCTCTTCATCTCTCTCTCCCTTCTCTACTCTCTTCGCTCTTGTTTCTCTCTGTCTCTGTGTTCGCAACTGTCTGCTTGTCTGCACTCTGTCTCTCTTTCTCTCTCTCTATCCCTGTTCTTTTTATCATTTCGTGCTTTATTTTATTTTTTTTTGTGAGTGTTTTCTTTTTTTTTGGAAGCAATTGCAACTCCGGGCATGCGATTTGAAAATTGTGTCGTCAGCTTGACACAATTTTCCAGAATGCGCCTGGAACGTTTTCTGGAACGGGAACGGAAACGGGAACAGATTTTCGGGAACATTGCTCTGCTTATGGCGGGAGGAGAGTTTGGGGATAGTAACTACTTTGCAGATGCGCAACGCTGCTGCTACTGCTGCCGCCGCAGTCGCAGTAAGCATTTTGGATTCTTGATGTAGGTCTAGGATTTTGAGAACACGTGTCCACACGTGTGCCATATTCAATTTACAGTTCGTTTCATTTGTTTTTATTTTATTTGTTGTTGCGAAAATTAGTTAAGCTTACTTCTGATTCCTTCGAATGTCTTTTTCGCATTTGTTTTCTCAGTTGACAGGCAAGCGAGCAACTAATCAAATTAGCTGCCTCCTCAATGCCGGCTTGCAACTTATGCATTATGCATTTTGCAGCAACTGCAGCAGTTGCCAAAATGCAAAATACTCACTCTCCTTCTTCCTCTCCCTCTCTCTCTCTCTCTTTTTCTCTCTCTCTATCTCTCTCTCTTACTCTATCTCTTTCTGTCTCTGTCTCTCACCATCTCTCTCTCTCTCTCTCTCTCTCTCTCTCTCTCTCTGTACGCGTGTGTGTGTGTGTGTGTGTGAGTTCAATAGCATTCTGCCCGGCATTAAAAAAATAAATAAAGCCGCCGCTTTCTGCAGTTGGCGGCGGTTGACAGCCGGCAGCAGCAGCAGATGCAGCAGCAGCAGAGAAGCACTGCAACAACAAAAGAGAAGACCATGTTAACAGTCTGTTAAACAATCAGTGTTAACAGTAGCCGAAAGCTTTGGTGCTGCTAAAGGCAAAGCTAACCTCAATTTGAAGTCGGCACGGACACATTAAAATCAAATTTGAACAGTCAAGATCACATTAGTCACACATAGCAACATTTGTATTCATAGACAGACCAATGTTTATTCGTAGACTCTTGTCTTTCAAGCGTTTTCTTCTGTAACATGTCTAAAATTTGATTTAAAAAACAGCTTTTTCCTACACTGCAGATGTAGTTTTGACAAAAAAAATATATCTTTCTATTGATAGTTGCATGATTATCAGAAATGTTTAAGGTAGATGAGCTTAAAGTTGTGTGTAGCTCGTGATCAAATATATATATATATTTATATATATATATACACTTCATTAATCCCTTTTTAACCATTTTTAATGAGTTCAGGCAATACTAAGCAAGTTGAAGATAGCTTTCCATTGTAGTATCATTATTGGTGCACCTTCTGACACCTCAATTTAATTATAAATTTAAAATACCGAACGAGCTATATAATATATATATATATATATATATATATGTGATGTTGATAATTCTTTTGCTCAAATGCAAGTAGACTCCTTTCAATATGTTAAGAGCAGATACTAGAGGATTTTGCAGTCAGTTGCGTACCCAACTGGAATATTATCATTATTTTCTCAAGTATTTTTTATTGAACCATAACGCATCGGTACAGTACGGTACGTTAAAATCAAGATAGCAACATGTAACCGGATATTGTTAAGATTTTTGGGAATACTGAAAGTCGATGTTTATACTTTTCGAACCTGAATCGGTACGGCGTGACAGCCTGAACTACACAAATACATAATATTAAGTCGACGAACCTTCTCTAAATAGTTTTTCCTCTTTAATTGTATATATACTGTTCTGCTTATAGGTTTTTGCAACGGGCGCTACTAGATAATATAATACTAACTATTCTTAAGCTTAATAATCTACTTTAGTGATGATTTAAGCTATTAAAATATATACTAGTTTAATAGTATCTTCATTAGAAACGGATAAGTACTAAATATAAAAAAAACACGATAAAATCATGTTTAATGATTCAACTAACTATAGATGATAATGCCGACTTCTCAATATTGATGGCTGATCAGTACATTCCTGGTATTTTCATATGTGGGTATAGGTAACGCCGACTTCTTGTTATCTGCCTGGATTTAGTTTACAGCGATCTGTTAAAGACCATTAAGCAGCTGCCTGCGATAAAAGCCAGTCGCGTTTAAAATGAGTTAGCGGTTTGGCGACTGCACCGTCGATGATTGTCGATTTCTCAAGTGAACACCTGTTCGCCGTATCCAGATAAGCAGTAGTCGCCAAAGCCTCAACAATGTCGAAAAAATGAACACTTGTATGCCATAAAATTTATACAGCTGCCCACAGTAACCACAATTACCGAATCGGCTATGGAAAGTCAAAGGCAGATAATCAACCAAGTGAATCACAAATTCTCACACTTACTTGCTATAACCAAGACAAGCTAACAAATTGAAATAATATGTATATTAAATGTATAAATAAAACAAATTGCTGCTATCATATAATTGCTTTATTTATTTAAATCTATTCAAATTCCTTTACAAATCGTTGGAGAGCCTGATTCAAATATTCCAATTAACTGTTAATAATATTTAATTTTTTAATTAGAAATATTTTGTGTTGGTTTTTAATATTAAATGTGTTGATTAGAGATTTGCGTAAGTGCAACTTGAGTAATTTTTATTAAGAAAAATATATAAAATAAATATTCAAAGTCTATTCTAATAAGAATTTATAAAAGAATAAACAATTTTCAGTTCGGCAAAGGATGACAAAAAAAAGGTAACGCTTAACCACATGAATGCTAATTGAACACTTTCATGATAATAATTATTTTTGCTGCTAATTTTAAGCATAAATTTAGTGACAATTGACTATTAAATGTAACAAGAACAACAATTATAACAGTTTAATCGATTGCCTGACCGGCTGCCAACAGCTGGCTTATCTACCCGAATAAACCCTTCCACCTGGTTGTTAATGGAGCTCAAAGCTAATCGCCAAATCTTATCAGCACTGTTCAGCGAACACTTCACTTGCAGATAGTGTGCACACAAACACACACACACACACAGCGGGGTGGTTTTTTTGGGGCCGAGGTGGTTTTTGTCTCAGCTGGAACTTTTCAGTTGTTAGTCAGTTAGCGAATTAGCCGGGTGGTCAGTTCCAGTGCCTGTTGGTCAACTGTGCTGGAAAAATAATTCTATTCCTTTCTCTTTTTTTTTTAATTTTTTGGCTAAGTGAAATGAATGTGAAATTTGAGCTGATTGCGCTGTTAATTGTGACAGCTGTGCAGCTGGATGTTAAAGCCGATTGCGTTTGGTATGGCGAAAGTCATAAGATCGGTAACAATATCGTCAATCTGGCGTATTCCGGCCCAGCGATACCACTAAACGATCCTAGTGCTGAGGCAGACTTCGCCAGACGCTGCCCGATGTTGTATGCCGAATACAAGGGCGAAACGGGAGAGGATGAACTGAAGCTATGTTGCGATGTTGATCAGATTCGCTCCATGGATGCGGGAATGACGCAGGCAGATGGTGTCTACTCCAGGTGCCCCACCTGCACATTAAACATGGGTATCACCATATGCGCGATGACCTGTGCAAAAAATCAGTCGCTCTTCCTCACCACCTATCTCGAAAAGAATCCCAATAACGTGGACTTTGTGGAGCACATCGATTACCGCCTGATTGATGAGAAAGTTAGAAAGATCTACGATAGCTGCATTGGCATACATCATTCGCAAACGGGTCGACCGGCCATGGATCTGGCCTGTGGTGCATACAATGCGAAGACCTGCGACTATCGCAAATGGTATCGATTCATGGGCGATACCTCACTCAGCGACTATGTGCCGTTCGACATTAACTACTTGTGGTCCGAGGATGCGGAAGAAGGTTCCAACGACATATATCTGGATGTATTCCCAAAGGACTGCGGACAGAGCTATCCGGGCAATTTTCCCTGCGCCTGCATCGATTGCGAGCAGTCCTGTCCGCTGACAGAGGCGCCAACTGGCTACGTGAGTCCCTGGCAGGTGGCCGGACTGTATGGTGTTACATTTGTAATTTCTCTGGTGTTTGGTGTCCTAATTATCGGCTTCATTTGCTGGGGGGCGACAGGAGATCGACGAGGTCCCACTGTTTGTATGCCCACCCTATATGGCGATGTCATTTATCGCGGCTGTCGCAGCTGGGGCACTTTCTGTGCCAAGCATCCGGTTTTGGTGCTGGCCTTATGCTCATGGGCGATCGGTGGACTATCTTATGGTGTGCTCTACATGAAAGTGACCACAGATCCCGTCGAGCTGTGGGCCAGCGAGCAGAGTCAAACTCGCATCGAGAAGAACTACTTCGATCAGCATTTCGGGCCTTTCTATCGCACAAATCAGCTTTTCATAAAGCCAGTGAATAAGGATACGGTATGTAATTAAATTCAATGAAATTAGATCAAGTTTCAAGACTTTCAATCAATAATTCGTTTTTCGATCTGTAGTAGAAAGTTGAATTGAATTTTCAATACAAATTTTTGTTCGAATTTAATTGCATTGAATAATAAATGCTTGCATTTCTCCCAGTTTACACATGAGACCGATAGTGGAGTGCTCACCTTTGGACCCGCCTATGAACAGAGTTTCTTGCAGGAGGTATTCGAGCTGCAGGAGCAGATAATGCAGCTGGGCATGTCGGAGGGTGCTGGCCTGGACACGACATGCTATGCACCCGTTCTGTATCCGGGAGTTAAGCCCACTGTTAATGACTGCTTGATTCAGTCCATCTATGGCTACTTTCAGAATGACATGAGCAAATTCCAAAACTCCTACGTAGACAGTAAAAACAACACCATAAACTATCTCAATCAATTGGAGGATTGCCTGCGGTAAGTTCTAGCTAGGGATGCCATAATACTATATAATATTAATTTATATATTTTATTTAATACACTCCGATAGCGTGCCGATGATGGAGAACTGCTTCAGCAGCTATGGCGGACCCATTGAGCCGGGCATTGCTGTTGGCGGAATGCCAAAAGTTGGCGCTGGTGAGGATCCCGACTATATGCTAGCCACTGGCCTTGTGCTGACCTTCCTGGGCAAGAACCAAAACGATGAATCACTGCTGGAGCCAAGTTTTGTGTGGGAGAAGCGCTTCATTGACTTCATGAAGAACTACAGCAGCGATAGTCTGGACATTGCCTACTCGGCGGAGCGATCCATTCAAGATGCCATTGTAGAGCTGTCCGAGGGTGAGGTGGGCACCGTTGTCATTAGCTATGTGGTGATGTTCCTTTATGTGTCCATCGCTCTGGGGCGCATACGCAGCTGTGTGGGCTTCCTACGCGAATCGCGGATTATGTTGGCCGTAAGTGGAATTGTTATTGTGCTCGCATCGATACTCTGCAGCCTGGGCTTCTGGGGATATTTGGGTGTAACGACCACAATGCTGGCCATCGAGGTGTTGCCATTTCTGGTGCTCGCCGTTGGTGTCGACAACATATTCATAATGGTGCACTCATACCAGAGATTGGATCGCAGTCGCTATGCGACCACACACGAGGCCATCGGCGAGGCAGTCGGCCAGGTGGCACCCTCCATTCTGCAGACGGCCAGCAGTGAGTTCGCCTGCTTCGCCATCGGTACCATCTGCGATATGCCGGCGGTGAAAACATTTGCCATGTACGCAGCCATGGCCATTGTGCTCGACTTTCTGCTGCAGATCACCGCCTTTGTGGCCCTAATGGCCATCGATGAGCGTCGCCATGATGACGGACGTCTGGATATGCTGTGCTGTATGCGCACCAATGTTAAGCCCCAGAAATCCCATGAGGCTGGCCTCATCGAAAAGCTCTTCAAGAACTTTTATGCGCCCTTCCTGCTATCCAAGTGAGTAAAGCATTATTTATTTTGAGCACATTTGAAAACAATGTAAATCATTTGCATTGCTCACACTTCAGGCCCGTGAAGATGATCGTGTTGCTGGTGTTCACTGTGATCACTTGCCTGTCGCTGATGGTGATGCCTTCAATTGAAGCGGGATTGGATCAGGTTATGTCCATGCCCACGGAATCGCATGTGGTCAAGTATTTCCTTTATATGGACGATCTACTGTCGATGGGGGCGCCCGTCTATTGGGTGCTCAAGCCCGGACTCGATTACTCAAATACCGATCATCAGAATTTCATTTGCGCCGGCGTCGAGTGCAATGAGGATTCACTGACCGTTCAGCTCTACACCCAGTCTCGCTATCCAGATATCACCGGCCTGGCCAGGCCGGCAAGCTCATGGATCGATGACTACATTGATTGGATCAGTATCGGCGATTGTTGTAAATACAATATTACCACCGGTAGCTTCTGTCCAAGCAGTAAGTGTGCACCATACCAACATATTTCCCATCTCCCACATACGGCTTTATTTCCTATTTAGACTCCAAGAGCGACGATTGTCTGCCCTGTGAGCGAGAATTCTCTGAAAACGGCCTACGACCCAGCTCCGATACATTTGACAAGTATGTGCCATTTTTCCTCTCCGATCTACCCGATGCTGAGTGCGCCAAGGCGGGTCGAGCATCCTATGCGGATGTAAGTACATATATCAAAATCAAAACTTTAATT
Organism: Drosophila macrothrix; assembly: GCA_035042055.1. Taxonomy (NCBI): domain Eukaryota; kingdom Metazoa; phylum Arthropoda; class Insecta; order Diptera; family Drosophilidae; genus Drosophila; species Drosophila macrothrix. The sequence continues at coordinate 154,789 of JAWNLX010000587.1, read as the reverse complement.
TCTTAAATTAAGAGCATGCCTACTTAAATTATTTATCAACAACTCTATACGAGTATATTGATTACAATTTAGCAGCGACTGAAAGTTCTTAAAGTATTCGATAATAGGATGATTTTATTTGATGTTTTTAATTTTTGTGTGAAATCATTGCAGGCCATCATTTATACGCTGAACGATGAGGGACAGTCGACGATTTTGGACACGTCTTTTATGCAATACTCGACAACATCGACAACGTCGGCTCAATTTGTTGGCGCACTGCGGGAGGCGCGTCGCGTCCAATTTGACATTAATGCGATGTTCGCAAGGAACAATATCGATACGGAAGTATTTCCGTATTGTGTGTTCTTCATCTTTTACGAACAGTATCTGACCGTTTGGGATGATGCACTGCTCTCGCTGGGTCTGTCGCTGGCGAGCATATTCTTGGTCACATTGCTGCTGACCGGAATGGATATTACATCGGCGGTGATTGTGCTTTTCATGGTCATCTGCATTCTGATCAATATGGGTGGCATGATGTGGGCGTGGGGCATCACACTGAATGCCATCTCATTGGTCAATCTGGTCGTATGCGTTGGTATTGGTGTTGAGTTTGTGGCGCACATTGTGCGCTCCTTCAAGCAGGCCGAGGGCAATGCCCAGCAGCGGGCATTGCATTCGCTCATCGTTACGGGGAGCAGTGTTCTATCCGGAATTACGTTGACCAAATTCGCTGGCATTGTGGTGCTGGGCTTCTCCAATTCGCAAATCTTTCAGGTCTTCTATTTTCGCATGTATTTGGGCATTGTGCTGATTGGTGCGGCGCACGGCTTAATCCTGTTACCGGTGGTGCTCAGTCTTCTTGGTCCATTGAATACGCGGGCCAGAAAATCCAGCGCTGAATCGGTAACATCAACATCACGGGGATCCAACTAAGTACTAGATTAAGCACAAGTCTGAATGCCATTGTCGGTGTGAGTGTGTGAATGGGTGTGCGAGTATGTGTCTGTGCGTGTCTGCATTAACTGGTCGGGTAACATTTAATCTGTATTTTGTTTTATTTATATATATATATATATATATTCTTATTCATATTTTGTTATTTCTTATTTTCGACTGCTATTTAAAATTAATAATAAACAACAATAACAACCAACAACAAAAATTGTTTTTAAGTCATAAATTTGCATAAAACGTTTGGCAGCGCTCAGACCACCCATCTGCGCTCAGTCTTTATTGTTTATCGCCATGGCACCTTTGTTTTTTATGGCATTAAGCGGCCAACTGCCACGCACCGCCAAAACAATAAATAAGCAACTCAACAGCGGCCAACCCCAGGCTCCGAGTCCCAAACCCTTAGCCTTAGTCCTTGGTCCTTAGCCCTTAGTCCATAGCCAACCCTCAACCACTGACCCACAATCCCTCTGCCTGCTCAACTCCCACCTTTTTTAAATGTCTTACGCCTTTTCAGCAAAACTTTGGCCTGATTTTTCAGTTGCAGCTTCTTCATTATAATACACTAGCAGAATTGTGGCATTGCTCATTTATAACAAAAACAAACAACGATTTTAATTACATTAGTAATTACAACTAATTAAGAACAAATGTGTATATAATTAGCAATATTGGATTATTAATGCTATTGCAATCATGAACATTAAATTGGTAATTCAAATATAAGGCCAGCTAACAGTTATTTGTTACGTAAATAAAATGTTATTTAAATGTTATTCATAGAAGGCTACATATTCACCAAAAGATTTTGGCATTTGATTTAAATAATTAAAATAATAATATTAATGTAATAATAAAAGAAATCAATTACTATTTTAATAGTAATACTGCTATTTTAATAATAAAAGTAATTGGTTTGTATTAGCTTTGTGCTTTAAGTACTTAGATAATTGTAAATATGGCAGTGCTTTAACTTGTATCATTTGATGAGAAGTAAGGGCATTTGGGAGTCGCCAGTTGCTTGGATAAGTTTTAATGATGGCTTTCCTGTTTTTAACTGCTCACCGCCTGCTGGCCAGGACGCGTTCAGCGGCTTACAACACGCAGCGAGGCAACAACGAAAACATTGCCCAATGGTCACGCACACACAGCCAAAAAGATGTGTACGGGAATTTAACTCTCATAGTGAGTATAGTGTTTTTAATTAAAATTAATAAAGTTTATAGTGGTTTTTATGTGCCTCGTCGTCATCTTCATCGTCTTCCCGGCCGTTTTCCACGCAGCTCCGAGCCACTTGACTCTCCAGATCTCTTACAACTTTCCCGTTCGACTTCTTAGTTTATTTTCGGTGCTTAGCTATTTGGTTGTTTGGCTGCTTCGATGTTTGCCTGTTGTTTTGTCTGAAGCGTCTTGGTGTAGACCCCGCCACCCATATACAGCATATATACTCATCCACCTACTTAGCTGAATCAGTCCCGCCGCATCCCCCACATATACACACAGTTTCAGGCACTTGAAAGAGCCGACAAATGAAACGCACAATTATAAATGTATCAACTAATGCATATGGCATAATCAATTTGCAATTAGCAGCCACAAGGCTATGAATGTGTGTGCGTGTGAGTCTGTGTGTGTGTGTGTGTGTGTGTGTGTGTGAGTGTGTGTGTGAGGGTGTGCTTTCTGACAGATGAAGTGCAAATTGAAGTGTCCGTTTATCGAGTGTCTGTTTGTGGCCGGAATGCTTTTTCAGCTACCACTTAATTGCCATTTCAAAGTACTTAGCTGCCACAATGCCAAAAAATAAAAAAAAACTCACACATAGGATTGCAACGAAACTTGAATGCTCTAACGCATATAGAGTTTAAAATGTAACATACAAATCTGATGTATATTATAGCGTGTTCGAAAGTTACGCAGCAGCTCTTAAATAAGTAGTTTTGACTCATAATAAATATGTTGTATATCTTTGGAAATTTTTAAAGCATTTAAATTGAGCTATCTAGATATAAGCAATATAAATACTGTTGGTCTTGTCACTTTTGGTAATATAATTTTTTCGAATGTTTTTCTTTAAGTATATATGTATATATAGAATCTTCCAGTTCTCAAATTACTTATGAAGTACTTGCCTAAACATAATTATGAATCTCGTTGAAGCCTCAAAATAGTTTAAATTGAAACGTTGAAATATATGATTTCGAAAAGAGTTATCAAAGAACTAAAAATAAATGTATCTTAAAACACTTTAGCTGTAGACAGCTGGGCTTGGCAACAAATATGCGTTGAGGGAAAAATGCAAGCAAATGTGTATTTAACCAATAAGTTAGTCTTGCCACAGACGAGTAAATCATTTGTACGTATTTGCATAATATTGCAAGCCTCATAAATTTATGGACGAAAGGAGCAATAAAAGCCAAAATTAATTGACAATAGAATCGTATAGAAATTTTTGAGGCTGAGTTAATAAGCATGCGGCACACGATTTTATATGCCGGCAATTTCTCTCTCTCTCTCTCTCTCTCTTTCTCTGTCTGCCTCTCTGTTTCACACATTTCCCGCTTGGCGGCGTGAAAAGATTCTGGATGAAATTACTTCGTATTAAATTACATTTTATGCATGTAGTACTTACATATGTTTATTAATCGGTCATTCCTTTCACATATGCTTACCTTTCAGATACATTGGCCTCACCATAAATGTATCTGTATCTGTATGTACCGAATTTGCTTTAATTTACTTAAATTTCACATTGCGAAACTCATTCAGAATTAAGTGGAACCAAATATTGAGTTCAGTTCGAAATGCCTTTGATGTAAATTCTTATTATATTTACTGTTGATGTCAATATGAATTAATATGATTTCAATATGAATTTTTCATTATTTTACTCATTTGGTTTTGCATTAAATTCATTAACGTACCCTGTACTAATTGGTTAAGGCAAAGGTACAGCACAATATTGTGTATAATTAAATTGTGCCGATTATTAAATACATATTTGAATGCACTCAGAACCAATAAATGGAAATTATTTTTCATTTTTCTTTGCGTTTTAACGTCAACGATAGGTGACTGACTTGAGTGCAGGGTATATAGCTGTTGACAGCGCTTGTCTGGCGCACTTTTACTTATACATTTTATAGTTTAGCGCTTAAGTGGCTTATAACATTACATTTTCATCACCACATTATATTGTTCTTTTTTTCGGTTATCATTTTGATGTGCAAAATTGACGTTAACTGCTTTAGATGTCTTTATAAATGTTTCTTAATTGTTTTTTTAATATTAGCGATTTTATATGTTATACCTGCTAGTTGAGGGATATATGCAGACATATTCTCGAAAATGCTTAATCAACAGTATGTCAAATTTGGCTCAGTGTATTTAAAGAGAGAGTATCACTCCGACACAGAGAATCGCTCAGCTGACAACTATCTTGAGTTACTTCGTGTTGTTGGTTTTATTTATGCCACAAATTGGCGAAAAACAATTTTTATGTCCGCATAAAATCTACTCTAGAAATCTTTGGCTTAATCAGTTGGATAAAAGTTGTTCAAGACTGATTGTTTTCTGTGTTTAATGCGAACTAATGTCAATTTACAAGTCTTAATTCAATGAAAATCAAAGAGCCAAATTTGTGTAAGGCTCTTGACTGGGAAACATTTGAGCTGTTTGTTAATAATAGAATATTTAATTTATTCATTTGCCAACTAAACTGGTCACATTCCACAGTTGTGTCCACGCACTAAGCACCATAGGCGAATCAGTAATTTATAAACGTGGCTTATAAGCCGCAAATCCAATTCGCGTTGCCAAAAATTACAGTTTTGCAGAGGGCCACATCAGGCCAAAGTACGGCTATCTGCATGCACTTGTCCCGAAATGGCTATTATGAGTGGACAACCAAACGGGGAATGGGATGGTTCCGAACAACTGGCCATGGAATCAGCAGATGGTTGGCATAGAAAACTGAAGCCATGCGTAAGCGAATACATTTTCTCTTTCCACAAATTAAATTGAAACTGTATGGGAATAAACCCACAAAAGTCCATTTCATTGCAATAATACGTGACAACAAAGTCGCCAGAATGTCACTTTCCAAAAACGTGAATGTATTCAACAGTACTCTTGAATAATATAAGCAAATTTATGTTTATGTTTAAATTATTAATTTTATTAAATACGAAGAGACAGAGAGAGAGAGAGAGAGAGAGATGTGAACAAAGTAAAAATGGAACATTGTTTAGCGAAAATAAAATCAATATATAAAACTCTTCAAAATATTTGTATAGTTTATGAAAACCCATTAGCAGATTTAATTTAGTTTACCATTTTTGTATATAGTAAGAAGAATTATATAATATAATAAAAATGAAATGAAATAAACTTAAAATAATATAATAACATTAATAATTATAATTAAATAACAATGATAATAGTAATAGCATTAAAACCAACAACTACTTCTATTTATATATGTGTGTGACTGAGTAAAAGCGATAAAAATCTTCAAATATATTGTAACAACAACCTCAACAAAACGCACAAACTTTTAAGAAATTGAATGCAAATACAAGCAACAGCACGAGCCATTTACAGTGCAAGCAGACACCATCAGCAACAACAACAACAAGAGCAGCAAAGAACAACAACGATAAACAACAATGAACAACAAGTACAACGAACAACAATATCATCAACCAAAATGCCTTTGGTATTAAATGGCGCACATTTGCTGGCCAAAAACATAATGAAAATGTCAAGCACACATTTGGCCAACGCTGACCGAGCACAGCGTGAAATGAACAGTGCCTCCGAAAATTGTATACACCGTCTGTCTGTTCAATTGTCTATTTGGCTGGCAAATGCATTTGCGAGTGTTTGCCATGAAGTGCTTGATATGCCCGATTGGTGGAGCTCTGCTCTTTTGCGGTGGGTCCATCGAGTATCGACTGGAGAGTGGAGATGGAAGGATGTTTGCAGAAGAGGGAGGAGGGCAGCAGGCAGCATACATGGGAATGCAATGTCGCTGACAAGCAGCTAATGCTTAAAAGCCACCCCAGATGTGGGGCATTGATTGATTGATTGATTGACTGATAGACTGATGGGCTGACTACTGCATCGCTCACATTTTAATTAATTTGCTTATGCGCTTTACTCTCATTTCTCGTTTTTCATACTTGCGAAAATTAAGTGCATACAAAAGTAATTATATACATCTATATATATAAAAAGATATATATTTATTATATATGTTTGTTATTTATCAGCACGCTGGTGACTTGATGATCCAATTAATGGCATGGCAATACACAATACACAGCATACACATAACTACATATACAAACAAATAGTGAAGAAGGTGGTTTCTTCATTATTCCATACAAATGTTGTTCCACAATTAATTCTTTTTCACAACTAACTACAGTTGAAGTCCTCTAAATGGAAACATTATCGACAGGTTTGACAGATTGAGCTGGCACTTAAAAAATACGAGTTGCACAAATCAAAGAAACTTCAATGATGGACTTCCAGTTGTGGAGGGCAAAACTACAATATGCCCATTTTTGCATGCTGCTCTTTTGGTGAAACGGTGGCGAATGCGTTTTGTGAAACACAGTAATTAAAATAAATTAAAACAATGGCCAAGCAATATCAATTAAAGGCACTGCGACCTGATTGATTCAGCCCGCATACTGCCCGCCTCTGACATCATCTCTATCCCTATCTCGCTCGCTCTCTCACTCCCTCTCTCTCTCTCTCCCCCTCTGTCTCTTTCACTGACTATATGATTTATCACATTTGCCTCTGCCATTGGAGCAGCTAAACTTAAAGAAATCCTTACTGCAGGATAAAATTCATCAATTGTTTATCTTTGGCACCATTTGAATTTGTTGTTTATCACAATTATGAATCTTTCCTAAGAAATAATATTTACTCAGCCAGCTTGTTAGGCGAAGTGTGTGTGTTTAATAAAGTATTTCATGTTTCTGTGATAGCCTTCAGGCTCATTTTATTTATCGTTTGTTTACTTATTTGTTTAATACTTTCTATTGACTACATCCTTACAAATTGATTTCAAATGTTAGAAAATAATAATTAAAATATTAATCTACATGCAGCTGCTGGCAATTTTGATTGCATGAACTGAGTAGAATATATACATATATATATACATTGATATACTAAATCAGAGTGTATTTTGAATGCAAAATATTAGGATTATATATGTTCTGAAAATATCTTGTTTATGTGACTAGCCTTATTAAAATAATAAAATTTTTTATAATAACAAAAACCATTTCTAAAACCTAACAAAATTCAAGTTATTTTTCCAGTATTAGTTAAGTAACCAAATATATTAAGAAATACCGAAAGTAGGAAATTTAAATTTGTATACATATATAATAAATGTATTTGCTATTTGTATTTGCGTAGCTATATATATAGACACATAGAACGAGTTTTGCATATATATGCATGGGAGTCCATAGAGTCTTATTAAGCATGAAGAGCTGACCGCTCTGAACTCTGCCAAAACATACCAACTAATATAATCAAAAACAGTAAAAAACAACAGCAACTGACACAGAAAAATATACAGAATATAACAAAAAACTTCTGAGTGCCACGCCCCAACACTCAACGCTTAACATTCAGCGCTCATCATAAATAAGTTTTAGTAACTTGTTATTGCATACTTTGTGGCGTATACGCAATGCACTTGACGCTGATGATGATGCTGACCATGATGATGATACAAAATGCTCTATGTCATATTTAATCTTTAATCTTTAATTGTCTTAGATTTTATAGTTGTAATGCAGCAAGAGATTAAGCACCAACCAATCAAGTTCCTTTCAAGCCGACAAACAACGAAATAACAATAATAATTCAATTCAAAATTATGGGTTAAATAAATCCGATCGTCGGATGCTGCTTAAAAATATATATACTTTAAAGAGTTGAATCTGCATTTCTCTGCCTTTTCAACAGATTTCCAATTGGTAAAGGGTATACAAATATTTCCCTTTAATATCCCTTTTTTAGAGGGTATACAAAATAATAAAATAAATTTAGTGTGTTCAAAACACATACAACAATAGAGTGCATATATATTTCAAACCAATTATAATTTTCTACTGTACAATACCAGCGAAAAGCATTTTCACGTTATCTCTCCGGTTGTTATCGCGTAAATGAAGCCCCGGCCCCATTATCATCATCATCATCGTTGATCGTCATTGGAAAAAGAATTTTGTGCAAACTTTGCCATCGATGCAACGACGTGACGAGCCCAACCTGACCCCAACCCGACCCCGACCCCACAGCACCCGAGCATGAACCCGCCTGCGCTAGACCACGTTTGTTATGGGAGATATTTGTGGAGCTATTGATGTAAGTCTTTCCAGTCTATTGCTATCAGCACTTTTTAAACTCTTTAGTTGAGCACATTTTGCTGTTGCTGTCGCACTCTTTTTTCAGTTAACAGTTTATTGACTCAACTCAACTTGTCGCCGTGTAATGTCAGCAAATTATTGAAATGCTTCGTTAAGAATTTCAAACAGTTTTTGGTTTTAGTATATATATATATATAGATACATATATATATATATTTATATATATATATATAATTTTTTTCTTTTGTTTTATGTGCGGCAGCGATGCAGCGCGCAACACCAACTGCGGCCGGGAAGGAGGAGCAGTTAACAGAAACAGTCAACAGTCACGGCCAGGCGCAGGACTCAGCGGTGACCAGGATCATGAACAGGAATAACAGCCGCAGCACAGGTCCTAGAAATATGTATGTACATACATATATGTATATTGTATATGTATATTGTTGTTGCTTACAAAAATACTTCGCTGCTGTTGGCTTTGTGGATAATTTGCCGGTAACAACGACAACAACAGCAATGCATTTAAGCGTTTGAGCTTGGAAGTCATAAAATATTTGTTAAGCATTTTGCGCTCCATTTTCTTGTTAACCTTTTTGGCTACAGGTCGACAGTCAACAGCCAAAAACAAACAGACAAAAAAAAGCTCTGCCTTATGCTAGCTCTCTCTCTGACTTCCGCTCTCTCTCTCTCTCTCGCGCGCTCTCTTTTGTTTGTCAGGAAAATAATAACCAATTCGTAAGCACTATTACTATGCCCTATAACCCACAGCCGACTTAGCTGCAGCCTATTTCTTTGCCCCGTTTTCAAATGCTGTCCTTTTTTGCAGGAAACAGCATCCTCTGCTGAGCTGCTAAGCTGAGTTTTTAGAGCATTTCGCCAGTCGTGGAGTCTTTTAATGTAACATTTCATGGCATTAGTAGGTATAGCGCACTTTTTTTTATTTTCATACCCTGTATAGATTAAAATCAGCCCACCTGCAGCCAAGTCTATACAGTCCTCTCAAAGGGTACTCATTTTGTTATCTTACATTTTTTCTTGTCGTACTTTCCCAGCTTTATCAAAAGTGAATTGATTTTAAATGCATTGCGTGTTTTTTGAAATTGGATCGACTTCTAGATGAATACAACTTTTAAGACTAAAAGAGTTAGCTGCTGTACACAAAATGTTAGTTGACAATCCATTTGTGAAATTTTAATAGATATTATGGGTCGCTACAGGGTATCTCCCAGTCAGGCACTCTCGACTTCAGCACATTTATTTGTTTTTACTACATTTCCTCAGCATCTGTTTCCATGACGATGTTGCGGCTCTTGTTGCTAGGCGCATTTGTACTCAAGTCTGTACGATATAACATTGTATTTAAGTACTTGTACATAGCTAAACATGTAAGTATATAAATATGTATGTATGTATGTATCTAGGAGCTGCATTGTTATGCACGGAACGGATATTCATATATCTCATCACGTTTGACAATTAACATTATTTCTGACAAGAAAGCTTTTTTTATATATGTGAATATCTTTTTATATATATCTTTGTTTGTCTTTGTTGTCTACAAATGCAAAACAGCAATAGCAGAGCAAATATTTGTTGCAAGACACCTGAGCAGGCTTAGCCAAGAGCCAACAGGCAACAGCCACATTGACACGTTGCAACGTTTACTAATAGACACGCAACAGCTAACAAATCTATTCTAAAAGCAATCACCTGCTAAAATTTGTGATTGTTGTTTTAAAAAGAGGAAGAAAACTATAAATATAAATATTATCATGCCATAGATTGCACTGGCAATAAACCAAGGTGTTGAGCCGCACTTAAGCATATTTTGAAGAACCAGTTACAGCAACTACTATTACTGGTCCTTGTACCTTGTACCAACATTAGTTTGGCAACAAATCACAACTCTTAAAGGTACAGTTTACGTACCATAAGGGAACAGAAACCGAAATGTGATTCCGTTTTGACGTCCGGCAATAAACACTTTTAATTAAATTTTATGAATTCTTTGGTCAGAGTTCAGAGCAGCCAAAAACTATTATTTAAATTGCAGCTTAAATGAAAATTGAAGCTTTACGAATCTTTTGAGTTGAAAATTGACCTTTTACATTCCTATAATAGTTAGTGATGGTTCATTCTCTGTCTCTCTCGCTTTCTCTCTGTTGCTCTTGCTCATTCTCTCTTTCTATCTCTTTCTCTCGAAAATAGGATGTTGAGCCACAACCTCCATCTCTATTATACATCTCCATTTCAAGCTACGCCTGTTCTTCCGCTTTATGTATGTATGCATTTATGTATGTATATATATATATATATATATATATATATATTCGCATTGCTTATCTGACCGCAGCCAGCGTCGCTGTTGCGTTGGCTGTTAAGTTGTTTGGTTTTTGCTTTAGTTTACTTTCCAGCCTGCCAAAACGGCGGCAAGCCAAAAACTGACAGAGTGGCAAAAAAGGCAGCAACAACAAAGTTTCAGCTGAAAACCAAAACAAAAGTAAACAATGCAAACTTATTTCTCTTTGTTGTTGCTGTTGTTTTGCTTTACACACAAATAGCAAAAGCAGAAGCTCCCCACCAGTGCAAAATCAACAGCAACAGCAGCAGCAGCAGCAACAGCACCTGCAACAGCAGCATCAGCAACGGCGGCGACAAGACCGCAATGCAAATATGCCAACATCAACAACAAAAACAACAATAGCAATAACAAGACGAAGACAAGGAGAAATGCTAAAACAAAATGTGGATAGCGCAAAGTGACAAGCCGCATACAGCACCAACGCTCGAGGCACTTCCTGGAAAGATGGGTCTCGGTGAAACGGCAGCTGGACAGCTGGACACACAGGAGGACAGGAGGCCAGCCCAGGCCAGGCCACAGAGCCGCGAATATTTACGTGTGGCCCCATATATGGCAGCCATAACAAATTAAGAATGTTACCTTTATAGACATGGCAAGCAGCAACGACTCCAAAGCCATTCCAAAGTCATTGTCCGGACTGCATACAAACTAACACATAGCCACATAGATATTTATTTTAATGAAGCATTTCATGTCCCTGCACATTATGCTTTCTACAGTTAATTAATTACTTAAATATTCTTGTACACTTCACAAATAGTTGAGTTTGACAAAAAGAAAATCTATCAAATGATAATAAAAAAAAAAAAAATAAGGAACGGTTATCCCACGAGGATTGTTTCAATGAATATGGTGATCCGATCCGATCATCTCTGACCTAAGGACTGCCTTTATAAAAATGAAACCAAGTTTCTTTAAAATTGCTTTTGAACTGGGAAGGTGGAAATTCATTAATTTTCATTCATATTCAATGTGCAATTAAAAGTTTGTAGCCCAGCAAAAGCGAAAGGTCATGAGTTCAAACCAGCCACTTTTTATGTGGAGAACTGCAACTAGAATGATAATGATGATATATATATGTATATTAAGGACCTTAGTTCGTTGGGCTTTAATAGTTTTAATTTGCTGAACTATTCAAAGAATGGTGCAATACTTTTGGTTCTCAGGCTCAACCGTTGCCTTAAATGGTTTATGTGAATGGTTTTGGATAGAGTCACGATTTTCTTCTCGCAACCTTTTGCATGATGCATCCTGCATCCTGCATCCCATACCATCCGGGTGCTGTTCCTTTAATTTGTAGCTACCAGATATTCGTATTTATTTGTCATGCATTTATGCAATTTACCGGAGGTGGAATTGGGTACGGTGGGTAGGGAGAGGGAAAGTCTATCGTCGTCTGGCCACGCCTACAGCATGCCACACATTTATTGAATTTTTGACTTGAAGCATTTAGCATTTAGCAACGTAAAAGTGTCGCACACACCCGCAATAATAACCAATAGCTGCTACTCTCGTAGTCTCGACTATTTTACTCTTGGCCATTGCAAAACTCCCCCTCTCTCGCTCTCACTGTCCTTCTGTCTGTACCCCTCTGCGTCACCCCACCGTTCCACATTCACCTAACCCCTCGATTGCCACCGTTTGCCATTTTCGGCACATAAATTGCCCGGCTGCCCTTGGGCCGCCTGTTTGTTGTTGTAACTGTGTTTGTTATTTTTGTTGCTGCTGTTACTGCTGCTGCTGCTGTTGTCTTCCATTTAGGCGCATTTTTTTTTGTCTGGTCTGTGCGACACATATATATATATATACATATATACATATGTGCAAATGTATATTGTTGCGCACAGATATAATTGTCTGGCTGTGCGGATGTGTTTGTTCGTGTTTGTGTTGGTGTTGGGTGCGTCAGTGCGTATGCACAACGGATATGAATTGAAATTTTAAAACCCACAGCTGCGACCGCTTCCTGCGGCAATAGTAGCTTCCCACACTTCACTGCAAATACGGCAGAATATATATTCTCCTGCATACGTTTGAGTCTGTGTATGTTTTTTTTGATAACTGCGTGTTCCAACGGCAAGTTTAAGCAGCGACATATCCAAAGGTACAAAAATTGTAGGCGACAAAAACAAACCGTACGAACTGCATTTCGTTAAGAACAATCAAAAAACTGGAGCTAAAAAATTAAGGTCAATTTGGTTTTCGGTTCACAGGTAGTGCTTCAGATTAAATCAAACCAGAAGCGCAACCGGTAATTCAGTGGCGAATCCGGAACCGGAAACAAAATTCAACATTTTCAAGAATCAGTAAAAGGAACTGATATTATTTAAGAGCTTTGTATGCATTCAGCATAGCCGATAATGAATAATATACATATATATATTATTTAATATATATAAACATATATATATCTATATGTATATATATATATATAGATATATGTTTATATATATTTAATACATCGCCTTTATTTTGCTTCTCGAATTTGTGGAGTAATCGATTTGTGGAACATAAAACCAGATTTGTAATGTACGACTGTGGGAAGTGATGTATGTTTGTACATACATATACGTTCATATATGAATGCATCCTTCTGTAGACTCAATATCATTTATACACTTGATCGCCTACAATCTATAAAAAAAAATTCTAAATATATTCCTCAAATTGGGAAAACCTTTGAACGTTGTCAGCGGCCACAATATCAAATATTCATAATTTGAATAATAGTTTTCATTTAAATTGGATAATTTGTGATATTATTGGTACCAATAATGTAAATCTAAATATTTATGTTTCAACCATGCCAAAGCGCTGTCATTAGTCATTTTGTCATTTTAAATGTGGCAACTCCAGCGAGATAAATATTCCCCAAACATTTTTGTTTACCAATCTTTTGAGGGGATTAGTAGAATCTAATTTCGTCTAACTAGTAGCCTATAGCTAGCATACTTAGGCACTTTTTAAAGCGGGCGTGGCTTAGAAATTATATTTCCAATATTCTTACAAACCCTATCTCCCAACGTTGGTCATTTTAGCTCCGAAACTAGCAGTCACATATCTTTCAAATTTGATGTATTTCGTGGCTGGCAATCCCTGGCCGGGAATTTATACTATCAAGTATATCCTATATATGTTAGGTCGTTTATATATCACACATATAAAATGAAAAAAATGTGTTGCACAAAATCTAGAATAATTCGTGTATTCATGCCATATACAAAATTTCAGCTCGCAAGGACTTGCCTCTGGTAGAGGCGCTTACTTTGACGAGTCCGGTAGTCCTGTCACTTTTGTAGGCCTGTCACTTTTGGTGAGCCGTGTGCTACCTCCTCTCCGGATGGCTCTCAGCACGTTTATCGTTACCGTAACTGGATCATACAGAAATTAGCCTTTTAAATCATAAAAATCAACAGCATTTTAATACGATAACATTACTTTTTATTTTTGATTTCAAATTATTAAAAAATAAAGTTTGCTTCCGTTTTTCCACACAAAATGAAAATTGAAAATTTTAGTGCGCCAATGTGGATATTTGTTGTACCTTTTAGTGGTGCTGATGCTGCTACTGATAGTCGTGTTGACTGCCTCGTATTTTGCATATTTATCGAACAATTTTACTCTAAATTTGCCAATTATGCGCATTTTTTACTAGCATGACCCGAATTGACACAAATACACTGATACAACATACACTAATATATATACACATATGCATATACATATAATATACATATATATATAAATATATATATTTGCGAATATTTGTATATTCCGAATTGCCTTTCACGGATACGCCACATTGTCTCACTGCCTTACATTGTGTTCTGTCTATATATGTACGTAAAATAGCGAGAGCTGATCGATAAACATAAAAAAATTAACTAATGGTAAGTAAATAATAATAAAAAGCAAATAAACCTATGCATAAAACTACACAAAATTAATATATTTGTACTAATATGACTTTAAATTCGTATAATTTAATATAGAGTCTGCAGTGCACAGATTCTAGCACTAATAAAAATATAATAATAATGAATATCTTCAGCATTAATTTGATTGCAAACTGATATCTACGGGTATTTAATGTTAAGAGCAAAATAGTATTCCAAAAAGTCTATATATATATTCTCTTATTGGCATTAAATACGGATAGCTTATAGAAAATTTCAATTTAAATTATTATGTAATAAATATATATAAACCTATATAGATTTATGAATATACACACTTGACAAGTAACTTTACAAGCAACCCATGTTGCTGCTGCTGTTATTTTTTTGTGTTTTTTGCTTTAGTCTTTTCATATTGGCATAATTTATACTTTAGCAGCATTTTTATCGCTGCGCTCGGCACGAAGTACAAAATACAATAAACAATGAGTGCTGAACAACAACCGAACAACGCACAGCAGTTGAGTTCAATGTTAGTCAACGCACTGACATGCCACACCCCCCCTCTCTTCGCTAACCCGCCCATACATTCGACCCACCAGAGTGCTACTAGTCGCGTTGCATTTCGGTGCCGCACTTTGTGTCACTTATCGGGCTCTGCATTTATTTACGAATTTTTTTTAAGTGCGCATCGCATTTTTTATTATTTGGAAATTCTTCTGTTTTTTTGTTGTTTGTTTGTATGTACATACATATATGCACATATAATATTTATACACATAATAATAATGCAAAAGGGCAGCCAACAAAGCAAACGTGGCCTATACATAATGTCAATCGTATGAGTAGTGTTACTGCGCTTGATCCTTGTTGAGGCTTAGATGGCGTTCCCCATTCCCCCCACTCGCCGACACGGTTCTGGGTTATGCTGCCAATGTCGTCACTCATTTTCACCATCACTTTCATTATGTGTGTGTGAATAATTAAAAGCAGAAAATAATCACAACGACAGTGGATCTGTTTATTTATTTTTTTGTCGTCACCTTTTGACGCAGTACTTTTTTAAGTTTCTAAATGAAATTTAATGCACTCATGCTGATATTTTCATTTAAACTGGTTTTGTGTATGTAAAAAAAAATTATCGCCGGGATTGAAACTCTTTACGCAGACTGTTTAAGTTCAGTCATCATTTGCAAAAAAGACACTAATATCAACATAGTATTTTATTTTTTTTTACTTTTAAACAGCCAAAACCAACCATATTTATTTGTGTGATGCTCATAATTTTATAATGAATTTTTTATTCAGTTGCTTATTCAAATATTTAATTAAGGAAAATCATGTTATTTATATATGTACATCTTCTTGTTCTGCATTTAGCTGGAGGAGACTGTCATAAAATATTCAAAATATTATTAGCAGCAAAATTATTTAATTAAAAATTGTAACAGTTCATAACAAGTGCTGAAGAGTGCAAGTGTTTTGATTATTAAAACCCCCGAAGAGCAAGCTGCTCTATAAATTCAGGAATCCTTGGAAGCCACAAACCCAACAAAAAGACTACGACAAAATTGTTTTTGTACAATTGCAATTGCTACTTGCTTCAGCAGCAGGATAATTTATCATGCAATGCTTCGCGTTAAGCGCTTTAAAGTTAACCAGATTTAAAGTTTTTTTTATGCATATGTATATATATATATATATATATATATATATGTGTGTGTGTATGTATGCAAAAATGGTGCCTGATGTGGACGACTCCATAGCAGCCATAGTTTGCCTGTGTGGTTTATCTTTCATCTTTGGCAAAGTGTTTCACAACTATTTCACTGCACTTGAGTGCGGTATATGCTGAGGAAAACCGGGGAGGCGGGGGCGTGGCTGCGATTCAGTCGCGTAGCAAAAATCTTCGAAAGCAACTCACTCTTCTCTGCTCGACGCCCGCCCACGCCCATTACCATATCGAATTACATAAAAATAGGATGTAATGTAGAAACGTATACCGATGCCGATCCCGATGACTATGCCGATGTCCCAACCTATTTTCTGCCTGCCCTTGCAACACACCGAATCTCAGTCCCACACAATGCCACCACCGGGGGCGACTCAATGTGCAAATTTATGAAGCGGACGACGACCGGCCAAGCCAAGACTGGAGGCTGGAGGCTGCCAACAATTTTGGCAGCCATGCACGTGAATTGAGTCCAAAATTTTGCGCACTTGCGCAATGATAGCGGCCACGAAATCAGCCCCTGCCAGGTACCTATATATGTGTAGCGTTCGTTGGCCATTTGGCACCACTGATAGCCAAAAATATTAGTCATTGCCTTTAAGTTTGGCTTTTGATGTACGTGCTCAGGATTTTGTCTTGGTCTTGCTGGATATTAACCACTCAGTTAAAGTCTGTTGAACTCTTTAAGGTCTAAGTTGTCGAGCATTTGAAAAAGATATGTTTGCTTATATCATATCTGACTTTCAAATATAAATATAACAACAATAAATCAAATAAATTATCAACATTGGACAACCATTGCTTGCATAACATTCAACTGGGTTTTCTTCTTGTAAGTATATACCTTTGCTGCAGAGTTGACCAGTTGATTTTCTTCTAGCACTTTTCCAAAACGGTGGCTCACTTGTGTTGAGCATGTGTATTTAATTGAACATAATGATAATAGAGAGTAAGTCAATGCCTACTATTACTTAAGTGAAAAAACAAACATATCATTGTGTGTACTTGGCTACTGCTACTTCTAATTATATTAAAGATATCACAACAGATACGATAAGTAAGGGAGGAGCGCATCATCAGAAATTGCCTAAAAGGCAATGCCAAAAAGTTATTGAACTGTTGCCCATTATGCTTCAATTCGCCGAAGTTGGTTGACTTTTGGCCAATGCCAATTACCAGTACTGGCTATAACAGTGTGGGGAGAGGGCAGACACAACTCTCTTATCGGCATTGCACATTGCTCATGTTCATGTCATGCCCAAAAAGTGCAATAGCGGAGAATAGCCGCAACCGCCATAGACTGGCACCGAGACTGAGCGCATCTGCCACGTGCAGCCCTTGATTTGGCAGCAAGACAAGAGACGAGAAGAGCAGAGCAGAGGAGTCAACGACCAGCCAAGAAGACGAACAGACCAACTAACCAACAGTTATCGCTGGCAAAGGGAATTGAAATTAACGTCGCGTCGTCTCGCCTCGCCCAGCCACCCACTCCGGGAAAAGGAAGAGGTACGTTGGGTACCAACGGCCCAAGCCACTGCCACGGCCAGTATTACTGGGACAGATGCCAGTCATCAGTCGTTGACAAGCAGCTCATTTCACTTTCTCAAACTCTTGAAACTGATCGAAGCTCAGCCGCAGTCAGACTGTCTATCTGTATCTCTGTGTCTCCGTCTCTCTGTTAATCTGGCGCATTCAGTTTGGTTTTTCTCTTTTCATTTTTCAGTTTGTGAAATACATTTTTTATGTTATGCATTTAATGGATTTAACTTGTAGCCTATCAAGATGTGTTGGCCACATTGCACCTGACAGCATCAGGCAGCACCTACAATCCAATGGCAATCCCAAAGGCTATGCCTGCGGCATTACTGCATTATGCAGGCCCAACACGTGACCCGAAAAAGCTGTCAATTGCATTCCCTTAATCCCACCAGGAACAAAAACATATAAATGTAAAAAATATGCAATCCAATAAATACGATATTCGAAAAATACTTAAATTAAAATTATTGAAATGACTATAGAAAATCCAACTTCACGAGCCGAGTGGAAACTCGATGGCTGAAACTAAGCAATAATTTTCGTATGACAATCAACCCAGGATAATACTAGAAAGTAGCTCTATCACGCCGTAAGCTGAATCGACGTTAAGTTTTAAGCATTTCTTCGATTTGGAGAGCAGCAAAAAAACATAAAGCAAAACACAGAACAGAGCACAAAGCAGCTTAAATTTTTTACCCATGCACTTAGCTTGGCTCTGATAATTTTATTGTTAGATTAACAAAGACAATAATATAAACTTGTAGCTTATGACAACCATAAATTGTGTTTGTCGAACGTACATACACACACACATATGTATTTATTATGCAAAGCGAACAAAAGGCATACGTTGCACATATGTCACTGAATAATTTATGCCTTACTTTTTTATAAATATGCTTGAGTTTTATGTTTACCACAAAGCTATTCATAATTTAGTATTGCAATGTGTGCTGAAAGGCTTTTCTATATGAGGTTTGTATAAATATGCACACACACTTATAAATAAGTTTATATAACCCAGAAATGACAATTCACAAATCTATGTTAAAATTATCAATTGTTACTTTAATTCTCTGTACACATCAATACAACTGCAATTTAAATTTAAAGTACTACCAGTCCCAAAATTCAAAATTAAAATGTTTACATTTAAATTAATTATCTTTCATAAAGGTCAAACAAAATTGGAGTAATTTGATGCGGGGATTCAGTACTTAATTGATTTGAATTTAATTATATAATTTAATAGCTTAGAGTGCCCTAGGTGTTAACCAATTCTGTAAGTCTGAGTATATACTCATAAATTAATATACCATGTATATATGTCGCTGCTTGACTCTTTTATAATCAGAGCTAACTAATATTTTAAACTGCTTTTAGAGCCACCATGCCACCATGCCGCATTGCGACCAGAATCCAATTCAACTTTTCAATTCAATTTAGCTCTCAGTGTGGGTGCGAGTGACGAGGTGGTGGCTTTCCTAAATGTGGTTAAGTGTATTAGGGGTGTTGGTGGAGAGAGGGGAGGGGGGACAAATATATACGCGAAATATAACAACAATACATGACACTGGCGACTACAAAAAGAATACAAATATTTACTCCAATAGACTAAACAAAATTGTGGCCACTAACCGAAATTGCATTGCGTGGAGGTGAAGTGGTGTTGGTTGTCGGTGGTTCCCGGTGGTGGTGTAGTATATATGTGTACCCATTGTCCCAGTTGCAGTTGGCAATAAGCACTCTAATAGCCGAAACAGGGAGTACAGCGTACAAAACACTCTCGGCTGCCGACATTGCCAGGCTACTTCTTCATCTGCCGCTGCTTCATCTTCATTGTTGCAGTTATTGTTGAATGTCATAAATGATGTTGCTAAAAGACTAGAGTATAATCCGCTTTTGTGCGCATATCACAATCAACTCCCGCTCCCGTTGCAGCTTTTGCTGCTGCGTCCACAGACACCACCAACAACTCTGTCCAATTCACCAAAACCAACGCAACAACAACAGCAACAAAATATGACGTGTGACTCTGGAATATCCCATATCCTCCACAAATTCATTTATGCCACTGCACAAGCTACTAGTCAACTACTAACTGTAAATTTTTGTAAATATTTCGCTGAAATTAATAACAATTTTCTTTTGCATTAATTCTCAAGTCAACTGAGCTTGTAATCTAACAAAACTTACTTTCTTTGTAAGCCAATTTTCCTTTTGAAAGCCAGACAAACTGCACAAAAAGTAATTTCACTATATTTTTTTTCATTTCCTATGCGTTAATTTGAATAGAATGCTCATTTGAAAACCAATGAATTGAAATTGAAATTGAATTCAAATATGGCAGCTCTTTGAAATTTTAACCGAATTAATTCAAACGGAAATTTAATTCGTTTAATTAGTCAAAAGATTCCTGCCCCTTCTCCCCCTTCATTACCCGCAGATTCATTAGCGAATTAATTATTCCGTGATTCCGCTGATTATGAACGTATGCGTCTATATAAATACAAATATATATTTTATGAATACATATATATAAATATATATATATATATATATATATATATATATATATATATATATATATGAATATATATATATTTAAATATGGGAAATATGACATTTTATCAAAGAAACCTTTTGCTGCACAACTTAACTAAAGTCTCATAATGAACAACTCGAGATTGTGATTAAATCACAGTTGAATATATCAATTCGAGTAAATTAAAGTGACTAATTTGGATTCGATTCGTATTCAATAGAATTTTATGTAGCCACAGGACATGTTGTTTGATGTGCATCATCATCAAGAACTTTAAAGCTGGCTAAACAAGATGCACTTGTTTTGGAACACCTCACCTCAACCCTATTGAGTTCAACTGGGCAAAAATTTGAATCCTCTGTGGGTTGCATGCACCAGATTAGACATCTATGGCTTCGAAACCAAAGCAAACTGCTGGACACATCTGAGCTCTGTTGGCCTGTTGTGTCTGACAAATGGAGAAACAAAAACATCAAACGCTCCAAGCAACTGGGATTTCGCATGCAGCCACATCTACATATGCATATATGTACTACATACGTATCTATGTGTGTCCACAGGCACACATGTATATGCGCATTTTTAGGCCTGTGTAGCACTGCATTGCTCCTTTATAATTTGAGCTAGAGATGAACCAAGATTTTAGCAACTAGCTGACGAAGTTTTTCAAAATTCTTCAGCAGTTCAAAAAACAAAAACCTCACTGAACTCAACTGAGCTCAAGACAAAAACATAAAAACACACACACACATTCGCACACACATTCAATTTAGAATGCAGATTTCTATTGCAATAGTCATTTTTACTAGAGATGAGTCAACATTTAGTAAGTTCTTTTCGTAAGCCAAAAAAGTTTTAAAAAATTGCTCAGCAGGTAAAAAAAAATAGCCGTCACTAAAATGAGGCTTAGAATAAAAGCAAATCAAGCAGGAAAACCCGCAATCACACACACTCATACGCACATATAAAATTAAAAATGCAGATTTCTATTGCAACAGTCGGAAGTGCTTGGAAAGTTATTGCTGCTGTGGTTATTATTGTTGCTAGTTGCTGGTTGCAACCACTGCTGTTACAGTCATAATCCCCGCTCTCGTCCACGTCATCGTCATCGTTCTCGTCATCTCCATACGTCTCCAACTGTTCCTGATCTTCTTTTTGTACGACCAGCATCGAAATTGCAGAGGAAAAGCAGCAGAAGCCAACAGTCTGAAAAATATTGTAGCCAGCAGCTGCGCAATGGATGGAACTATATAGCAATAGAGGACTATCAGTAGGTGGCAGAGTGGGGGTTGGCTGGTGGGAGGCGGTGCGTAACATGATATTGGGGCATGTAGTCGTCGGTTGGGAGGCTGGTTTCACAAAACAAAAAAAAAACAAAAACAAAAAAAACCAAAGAACGAGCATCATAGAACAATGAAAACATCGTCGTCACAATCATCGCCATGCGGTGTTTTCTTGCCATTTGTTTTCCCAAAACTCCCCGGCAAGCATAAAGCACAAGAAAAGGCCCAGACCCAGGCCCAGACCCAGGCCCAAAACAGCAACAGCAGCAACCACAACAACAACACTGACAACACTAGCAACACAAAAGAATGGCAAAAACCAAACACAGCCATACACAAATAGCACACATAGGGCAAATACTAAAGACTATTACATGCCCTCCTCTCGACTTTTCGGTTAGAGTATGTTAAAAATATCTACTGTTTTTTCATTTTTTTTTTTTAGTTTTCGAATTTTTCTTACAATTACGCCACATGAGAACGCAGCAAGGTACGCAGCATATGAAAGCAGGACAATACAATCAATTTATTTTCAAATCCAAATAGGATGAAACAATCGATATTTAAAAGCATTCGGTGAACCGTTTGGTTTAATCAATACATTTTTTAAACGCTTCTTTGTTGCACTAAGTTAATAATTGATTTTATTATTATAACAACTCCAGCAGCATAATTGGTTTTAATGCAATATGGAAGCCAAACAGAGGCGCTGATACATTAATTTCGTAATTTCACACACTGCAGTATACAGAGCACACTGTCGAGGCGAGTCGTGTCGAGTCGCGGCGGAGCGGGGCGAAGAGGTGCAAGGCGAGTGAAGTCACTGAAGTTGCAGTGGCAGTTGCCAGTGGCCGCTGACATAATTCTCACGTACTCGAATCACATGTGCATTGTCTTTGTGTTGCATGCTGCTGGTGTACACCGAAAAAACAAGTTGAAAAAAATGGTCACCCTGTGGCGACAAAAGCAACCAGCTTTAACTCAGTGCGTGACACCGAATCGTATTTCGATTTTAAAGCTTAATATTGGTTCCATTTATTATTTATTCTATATAAATTACATTATTCGATATTCCGTTCCATTATGATACAATATGAAGAAATAATATTGGTTCCTGTAACTGGTTCCTTAAAAAAGATGGTAGATATATAAAAATGTAGTGTGTGCTGGATAACATTATTATTTGTTTTATTTTAATAAAAATCTATAAAAAAGAAAACAAGTATCTTAGCAGTCGAATACTATTCCGAATGAAATATAGTACAAACTTAAAATATACATTGGGATTTGTGAAAAAATATATCCAAATATATTGAAAATTATTTCTTTGTTTTTCATTCTACATACATACATATTCTGCATACATTTTTCAATTTTTTTCGAAGTGTAGTCTTAACTGCTGCTGCTGTTGTTGCTCTTGTTGCTGGTGTAGCTGCATATCTTTGCGATGTAGTAAGTGAAATGTTTCAGGCGTCAGCCGCAGCCGCCACATCCGACTCGTATCCATCCAGCGTCCAACTATGCACAGTGTAAACACAAAAGCATTGGCCAGACAATTAACCAACCATCAGTCATTCGGTGTCCTGGTGTACGCACCAGGCGGGCGCATCATTCTCATGCCTGCTGCTTGCCACTCCACTCAACATTTACACCATTACACCAGTTGCAGTTGCAGTTGCATTGTTCCCCTTTTGGGGTCACAAATAATTGTTAGACCTCCTGCCATGCAAGTCTGCCACATGCCATACACACACACGCATACACACGCACAGCACTCCTCTCTTATTATCATCAGCATTCGGTGCCAACGCAACTACTTATAAAAGTAAGTAAGGCAATACACATCTCCAGGTACCCGGGGTGTTAAGAATTATCGGTGCGTTAAATGCCCCGAAGTTCTGCTCTGCTCTGTTCAGTTGCCTCTGGAGAATTAATTGTATTGATTAGCTCATTATGTCTTTAGCTGCCAATTGAGTGGTAAGTCAGATGCGCCCCAAGCGTTAACTGGACGACTAAGTAAATAGTCCTTGCTGACGTTGTCAACGCCAACTGTATATATATATATCTCAGTGCTATGCAATTATAGCACAATCACACACACATACAGATATATATATATATATATATATATATATATCTGTATGTGTGTGTGATTGTGCTATAATTGCATAGCACTGAGAACATCAATATCAATATTGCATTATTATTATATAACAAATCACAATAGATCAGTTTGTAGTTTGTGATTTGAAAGAGCTTGTTGCATTTAGTTTTAACTTTATCTTATCTTTTAATGCGATTATTATTATAATTGAGGTACCTGAACTTAAAATTAAATTCAATCTTGAAAAAATGTCACATGGTGTTGAGAAAGCAGATAGCATCTTGAATAGCTATAGCTATGCAACAACTTTCCACTTTTAGTTTTAAAACACATACGCAAATGTGTGCACATGGCCATATATTTTTGGGCAAGTTTTGTGGCAAGCTGCAACGTCATCGTCATCGTCATGGTACTCGTCGCCATCTGCGTCAGCAGCATCGATAAGGCGTCTCCAATATATAATCTATCAAACAGGCAGAGCCTCTACAATAATTCATTTATATTAACAGTACATCCTGCTGGGGAATCTAGAGAGAGAGAGAGAGATGGAGTGAGTAGGTGGGAGAGACAGCAATTCATATTTGCCTGGCTGGGTCTGTATTGTAAGACTTGTATGTTGTATCTGGTATCTGTATCACTGTTCACAGATCCACTTCTCGACATCAACGCCGACAGCTTAAAGTTTGAATTGCTGTACAGTCATCAGAATCAGACTAGTGAGTCAAGGGAGGGGGCGAGGGAAAGGGAGGGAATGGGGCAGAGAAAGGGAGAGATGGAGGTTTCTGCATCGGAAGGAACGACAGCAAGTGGAGCGCACCTTTGGCTTCTGCAGCTGCTTTCATGTGTTCATGGCGCAAATAATCGCCGTCATCAACAACACACACAGGACACGGGGACAAAAGACACGGACACACAGAGCACAGGACACGGGGACACACTAGCAGACAGTCGGACAGAGAGACAGACACAGCGGCCATGATGAGTCGACGCTGACGCCATTAGCACTGAGTTTTGCAACATCCGCGACAAACTTTAAATTGTTGTGTCATTACAATTCGAGTTGGGAGCCGAACTAGAGGGAGAGCAAGAGCGACGCAGAGAGAGAGACAGAGAGAAAGAGAGCGAGAGAGAGAGGTGATGCCAAAGAAAATGCCACATGTGCACATTTCGAATCCAGCCCAGCAGCAATCGCAATAGCAACAGCATCAACGTATACGTCTTGTCCTCGTTACTGGCATGATTGATGTTGACTTCAAAGTACTGCCGTCCAAACCAAGCAAGTCATTTTTAGTTCTTGCACAACACACACACACACACACACACACACACATTGAGGTAAGCACGCTTAAATCATGTCCATAAGCTGTGCAAAAAAATATAAAAAGAAATAAATAAATGAAAGAAAAAAACAAAACAAAATCAAATCCATACAAGCGAGATGTAAAATCAAAAGTCAGGGTCCATATGCCACACCTACTTAAACCCATCAGCAGTCAATGTTAAAGCTCTCAAATTATTTCTTGCCTATATTGTTCAAATTGCTGTTTGCATATCAATTGTAGCAACAAATATATGGCAATTGAGAGAAAAATCAAATATTCAGATGTATTATGTTAGATAACATTTAATTAAGCAATATAAGGAGCGAGAGAAATACAAAGCAAAGTTTAACACGTTAATAAAAACATTAAATAATAAATAATAATAGTGAATGAAATGAATGGCAATTCAATTATTTCAACTAATTTGTATTATTATTTGAATAGAATAAAATAATGAATTTTATTGATCTTAATTAGAAGAATGCTTAAATTGCATGTTGTATGCTGTGTATGCTTTTTGGGTCGCCTGGGGATGGATGGCAGCTGGAACAGGATATGGGCAATAGGAGGCAGCAATATGTGTGAAGGAAAGTCACTCGTGACTTGGTGGCCGCAACCTGCCAATGCCTCCAATGCCAATAGTGTTTCACAGCTTTACTGTCTCACTTTAAATGGCGTACTTTGTGCTCGCCTTTTTGCAATTAGGTGAAAAATTCAAATCAATAGCGCAGAAAAGTTTTGCTGTAGCACGTTACGCTGATGCGGCATAGAAATGTGTAGGGTGGACGAGGCGGAGAAGAGTGGTGGTGAGTGGAGGGGTAGGGAACGACCAAATTGGCCAATGCCAGTGACTATGTACGTGTTCGGCCAAATAAGCCAGCAGCCCGGGATCTTTGGTCCATGTCGGAATCGGAATCGGGGCCAGATTGTGGCACGGAGGCCACTGCTGCAACAAGCGAAGATTTTGCACAATGTGAGAGTGAGGCCAAATTGAGGCACACTCCGGATATTCACCATCTGACGCTGGGGCTAATGCGACTTCGTACGTTCAATTTGTGAATTGACTGTGCACACACACACACAGTTTCACACACACACGCAAATTCACACAGACCAACACAAGGATGTGAGAATGCACGACGACATATGCATAAATACGTGTCATCTCAATTTTGCTGGATTTACCCCAACTTCCGAAATCTACTTCTTTCCACCACGTCCACAGCACCGCGCCAACTTCACTCGTCCGAATTCCTTTTTTGGCAGCCACTCATTGTCATGCAACAATTTAGTATAAAACGCAACTGTGGCAGTGAGGCTACAATGCTGTCAGCAACATAACTTACAGACTGAGAAAGAGAATTATGTATACATAAACAAGTGAGAGCATTGCAGTCGGACTGAACCGACTGCAGAATACCAGTCAGATGCCAGCCGATAACAGGTGGCAAAGCACTTTCTTGCTTTAGCCCCTTCCCCACTGGTGGTAGTGGGTAGCGGGTGGGAAGCCTGCCGAAAACATTTTAAAAATGTTGTCAATAATGGGCTTTTTCAATTTGTTGACTCGAGAAATGGACGGGAAAAGAATTTTTTTTACAAATCATCGGAGGAGATTGTTAGAATCTACTGGGGGAACTGGTATGGATAATGTGTGCAATATTTGTGAGGCACTGTACCAGGCACAGATAAAACACACTCACAAATGTGCAGTCCGTATATTTTGAATTATTATTGGGGAATTATAAAAATTTATATATATATATATATTGATAAATTCGAGTATATATAAATACACTCAGACTGGACAAGAGTACAGCGAAGCCAGATTACTGGTAATTTACAAATTGTGCATTTCAATGATTACATTACGAGGCAACATGCTCTTAAGCCCTTAACATACTTATATACAAGTGCAATAGTTACTGACACATGCAAAAATATGTTTAAGCCATTAAGGATGCTCTAGTCCAGAGCGCTCGACTAAGAAATATCCCGAACTCAATTCCTTACCCATCCATGAGTCGTACACGTTTTAGATATTCAAACCAACATGTTGGCAAATCTAAACGTTGCTAAATACATTTTTAAGCTATATTTGTGCAGTGTGTAAAATAGCTACAACAAGTAAATTATCAAAAATCGGAATTTCTCAATGAAAACAAACATTGAAGTGATTATGGACTAGCATGCACAAGAAACATTCAACCATGTCCACGTGCAAAAGCTGACAGCGCCTTCAAACGAGGGAGCTACAAAACGCGCCGCACTCGGCGACTTGCAGAATGGGGTAAACGGAGAAAGCTATCAATAAAATGAAGTAAACTTAATCCAGAATTATTTGCTCTATATTATCTCTGAGATACGCGTATCCGTTCAGACAGACAGACGATAGACGGTCGTGGCTAGATTCACTCGTGTGCTGATAATGATCAAGAACACATTTACCTTATGGGGTCGAAGATAATATCTTCAGCCTGTTGCTTACTCTTGCACATCTTCATTATACCCACATTTTTAAGAAGGTCAGGGTATAATAACATTAAAGAACAAAAAGACAACAAATATATACATATATTTACATATAGAGTATAAATGGAAGAAGAAAAAAAACTATTCAAAAAAAAAACAAGTATTATGTATTATATAAGATCTCCAAAAAGTTTCAGGAAATAAAGTTATATCAAATTTTTTAGTATTCTCTTAAATGAATCAAAGCTAAAATATAAAGATGTATTTTTATAATTTTAATTTTATTTTCGTGAGGATCAATTTCAATTCTTAAAACTAATTTATTTCTTATTTATTTTCACATTTTACTTAAAACCGTTTAAATAGTGATTCATCGTATCCTAAATATTCAAATAATTTAAATTATAAGTGTAATTTTCATTTTCATTGCAGGGCAATTTCACATTTTAATTTTAAAATATTTGTCATTCTCAGCCACAATTCTATTAAATTAAATTGTGATTATTCGCCAGAGTATTCTATTAAAATTAAATAAATATATATTATTTGCATTCTCCTGAAAACTCGAAAAATGTGGAAATTTAAAAAAAAAAATTATAAAAGAAAAAGGAATCACAGTAATTTCACATTCAAAAATTGTTTTGTTCAGCATGAAATTGTGTAGTTATGTGCAACTGACAAAGATATCCAAAATTTTGTTTGACATTCAATTATTCGAGTCGAGCATATGTATATATTTATCAGTTCATGTATATAAATTTATGTATATATATATTTATTATTTATTATTGTTTAACATGTTGTTTTTCTGCCCGTCTTTGTTACAGATATTTTCACATAAACCTATAGAAAATATTTACAGTTGTTCTTATTGTTTAACTTCATTAGAGCACAACTTTGTTGCTATTATTGTTGTGTTGGCTACACATATTTGATCAACAAATAAATTGTTGACACACAAGTTTTGTTTACATATTTTTAATTTATAATAAATAATTTGCTTTTTATATATTTATTTATATTGTTTATAAATATACATATATATATATATATTTACACATTAAATTAATTTCGTAATATGAACAAAATGATGAAATGTCAATGGAAATTGTACTTCGACTCCGTTCAAATAGTTTTCAAATTGATTTTACAAGTGGCAACCAAACAAGCAGCTGCTGTGGCGGAATAGTGGGAGTTAGTGGCACTGGGGCAAAGTAGACGTGCCCGTTGTTGGAACTTTATTGAAATACTGGCGAGAGTGTATACTCTTGTTGTTGTTGTTGTTGTTGCAGTGGATGTCGTTGATACCAGACAGATAGACAAATAGATAGCAACAAGCGACTGCGACTGAGATGCGTCGCAGCACGGCCCACGCCACAAGGTAATCAAATGCAATTGAAAAAGCAGCGCAAAAAGTTGATCCTTGCCATGCCGTACCTTGCCTTGACGACGACGACGACGAGGATACGGATGAGGATGAGTACGCTGACGAGGATGTGGACGTGGACGCGCTGCCCGATTTCCTGTTGCCATTGCAACGAATTTAATCAAAAGTTACAATTCCAATTGTCCGCAAGCGGGTCACTCGTGTTGCGTATTAAAAAAGTTGCACTGCGGAGATGGAGAGCCGAAGTACAAGCAGAGTAGAGCAGACCAGTGCAGACCCGGTTCGATTCGAATGGGTTCGGTATGACTGGGAATATTTCGGTTCGGTTCAGTTCGGTTCGGTTCATCTCGGTGCATTGCGATTGCGTTAGTAAACGATGCAAGTCAGTGCTCCCGTTTTATATCCGTATCTCTCAATGTAGGTCATCAACTTTCCCCATTTCAGATACACGTCGATTTTGAAACGTATTTCAACCAAGATAACTGGACTGAATTCGCATATATATATATATATATATATATATATATATATATATATATATATATATATAATTTAAATGTACAACAAGCATAGTAGAATTCAGCGCATAGATCGATATTAACAATCAATTTGGCTTTAAATATGCATTTGTAGATAGTAACAAATTACAAATTACAATCCAGATATCATGTTGAAGTTCGTTGTGTTCCATTAATTTGTAAATTATGTGTAATAACTAGTTTTTAAAATAATTATATAATTATTTTAATATTACTAGTAAAAATAGCAATAAAAATCTGGTGGAAAATTAAATTGTCCCAAACGGTGCAAAAAGAATTATAAAAAGTATTCGCTTGTGTCATCTTTGAGTTATAATCTGCTGACATTTTCCTATTATCTGATTTAAAATCAACTAATGAATAGCCTAAAATCATTTTCACATCCTTGTGATATATGTATATGCACTTATTTAAATCTAGTGATTGAATACTTGTGTTAGCTGAATGTCACATCAACATCATTCACTAAAAGCTATATATATGTGTGTGTGTAAAAATGCAGTTTGACTGTTTGGGCTGTTTTCACGTCATCATCGTGGCAGTGCAGCTGTCGTAATGATGGGGCAGCCAAACAATCACTGAGAGCCATCAACACGCTCCAGTGCCCATCCAGCCTAGTAGCCTCGAGCTGCAGCCGCAACATTCAACTGGACAGGGATGCTAGTTACTGCTCAATGGTCACTGGTAACTGGTTGCTAGTAACTGGTTCCTCTGGTTGCGTTTCCCTCTGTGCCTGTGTATGTGTATGTGTGTGTGTGTATGTGTATGCGTAAGTCCGTCTGCTGTTGACAGAGTTTTGGTTTTTGGTTTACCACTTGATTGCGCGACCGCACGCAAAACCGATTTACCGTGTAGCCGCCTGCGGCCTGCGCAGCTCTCGAACCCAACAACCAACCTGCTAAAACCACCCCTCCCTACAAACCCGCCTCGCCTATCAACCCACTCCTTTCTAGTCCGTGTGTCGGTGCTTGAAAAGTTTTTAGCAGCTTAGACAAACTTTCTGCCTGAAAAATTTTGATGCTCCACTCGGACAATATTCGCTATTCTTTTCCTTTTTTTTGAATAGGGGTATTATCGTTTTGTCACCAAATTGGTAAAAGCTCCAACCTAACCTAAACTATAAAATTAATACAAAATACTACAATAATAAGAATAATATTACGTTGTACATATTTATGTATACCCATATTTAATTTTTGGTTATAACTTGCTTTAAATTTAAAGTAAATATGTATGTATGTATGTATGTATGTACGTATGTATATATGTTCATATGTGTGCACATATCTTTGGCAATGTGCGAGTTAATTCAATTTAAGTGAGCATTTTGACATTCTACTTGCTCGGCTCATTGTGCTTATCCTTGGCTAAATTGCCACTTACAAACAATGTTGCAAACATTTTTATGCGGCAACTGTTTACACACCGCTATAAATTTATCTCTACATGCAGCGTTGAGCCTGCACATCCCAATGTCCAGTTCCCAGTTCACAGTCGCTTCACTCCTCCAAAATAACCAACCCCAACCACAAGGTTGGAATGCC
This sequence comes from Drosophila macrothrix, assembly GCA_035042055.1. Lineage (NCBI taxonomy): Eukaryota > Metazoa > Arthropoda > Insecta > Diptera > Drosophilidae > Drosophila > Drosophila macrothrix. The sequence continues at coordinate 123,731 of JAWNLX010000587.1, read as the reverse complement.
AAACATGACTGTGCCTCCTCAACATCGTGTTGGGGTCCATGCAAAAAACTGACTGACTGATGACTGACTAGATAGATGGATGGATGCCTGGCGGGCTGGCGGGCTGGCTGGACGCTTATTGTTAGATGGACGGATGGATGATGTGTGCAGCTGCTGTTACTGTTCTTGTTGTTGTTGGTGTTGTTGGTGTTGGAGACAGTAGCAACAGCCTCGCTGCAGTTGTTGTAATCTATCTGCACACTCACCACGCACAACCGGCAAGAGTCACCAAGTACAGGGGTCGATAGAGTTGATGATTTGTGGCGCAAAATGCGAAGCTGACAGCACGCATCCGCTTAAGGGAAATTGAAATTCTTCTTTGCACAAAATTGTTGACGTATTCACACACTTTCCATATTCACGTTATTTATACCCAACGCATGCCAGTATTAGGCTATGGTTATCGCATTCAGTAAAACATTTTCAAACTGCATCGAATTTGTAGACGTGTATCCATCATAGAAACGTCAGGTAAAGTATTCAAAATTGTTCATTCAACATCGATAATTACAAATCGATAAAACCACAGATCTCCCACAATTAAACGCTAAAGTTACCAAACTCCTTCTAAAATTACTTTCCCCCGCTGAGGCTGTCAATGACTCCGTCTCGCGGATAAGACAGATGGGTGTTAGTTGCCCCAATGGCATCCTCTTGGTGCGCTGCAATTGCCACATAGTTGCTTGCGATAATTGAGCCACCGCAAGTGTATACTTGATGCGTAAAATGCACCGTGGATGTATTTACTTTGGACTCACAATACAACCGTTGACACTCTTTGCCGGCAAAGCTGCTGTCGACCAGTTGACAGCTTAAGGCAGAACTGAGCCAACGACGGGCTGCAAATTGTTAAACATCCTTGACAAACGATTGAATTATGGCAACACAAGACATCAAATGGCATCTATAGAAAGGTCAAAATCTCTCTAAACCAGTGTTATTCACAAGACAAGAAACTTATATTATCCATCGAAATTTTTGCTTAAGGTGCTTAAGTTTCGAAAGTTATCCTTATCATTGCCACTAAGCAGTCAATAACTTATCTGCTTAGTGTTATTTCCTTTATCATAATCAATAATAATTAACTTTTTTATACTAATAATTTCTATGTCTTTTTTTATTATCACGAAATGGACAAATACATATATCTATATAAATTTCTCATTATTGGTTTAAACAGTTTTTATTACTTATACGCATTATTGCATACCCATAGCTACGTCGGTGACCTTCTTAAAATATATTTTAGTTTAATAATATTTAGGATTATAAAAAAAACATATAGCAAATGCTTAGCATTGACGAAAATTAAATTGATGCCAATCGATAATGATAATTATTCGAATTATTATCACATTTTTTAAACAATTTGTTTTTAATATCAAAAGTCGTTTTTAGTTGCCTTCTCGTCAGACAAATTATTTATTCAAAAATAAAAATTCACAGAATTTTGTTTTTATTTCCATTTGTTGAATTTTCATGGATTTTATGTGAGCTGCGAGATTTGTGCACACTCTGCGGTCACATCCAACTGTATTCAACATATGTTGATAATGCGACTGTGAGTGTTGTGCCGCTTCCTTTCATTAACTGATAATGTTTAGCGGTGGCTGAAATGCTAAAATACTGAAATACTAAAACAACTAAAGTACCTGTTTCGGTTGGCTGGTCGACGACCAGCTGGTCAACACTCATGCTCCGCGTAGATGTTTGGTTCAAATGCATGATAGCGATAATCGTGGGGATGCTGTTGATGATTATAATGCATGGAGTCGGGTCAGCTGCATATGTGACAGGACAGCACACACACACACACCGCAAATGTGCGTACAAGTGCCGGTCAGCGAGATGTAAAGCAAACGATGCGAAAAAAATACTAGTTGCCATGACATTTTAAGCTAAACATACATATTCCGTAGTGTTGTGGCAGATAGACTATATCTACATGAATACATATTCATCTAGCTGATGGTGAGCACGGTAAGAGGGGTGTGTGTGTTCTGGAAGGGAAAGGGAGGGAGTTACATTGTCGCTGACATGCAGGTCATCTAATTGGTTGCATTTCACGCTAGACAGGATGTGGCAATCAACGAATGTCCAGCGGCTTATGTGCTGTACTCTTCGTACTTATTATTGTATCCATTTCCAAATATTTGTCTGTATAGTTGTATTTATTTGCTGCTGTGTGCGCTGCATGCTCCACTGCATTCGTATGCAGAGACAATTGGAGTGAAGTTGAAATTGCGGCTTCTTTCGCTTTTAGCTTCCTCCAATAAAAATATGTTTAGTTCCACTTGACTTGCTATTGTAAGCCATCTTAGCAAACTGTCAGCCCTCAACTCATTCTATTGACAGCACATTTTAAATTTCAACTTACTCACACATGCACACACACACACACCCAATAGTCGTAAGCAAACTCAGACAAAACTGTGGCTCAATTAGAACTTTTTGCGTGCATATAAAACAAATAAACAGTCAAACGTTTCGACTAGTGGATACTCTGCACAATACAATACAAAACAATGCATATTCCCATGCCCGAAGGCAAGCCAATAAAGATAAAATTGTTTTGTCTATTCCTCTTCTTATTGATTTTTCGAGCAACCTGCTTTTAAGAATTCCATTCTCAACCTAAAAAGATATGTACTCACACATACTCTAGGCAGAGGCATCTGTAAGAGTTGTTTGTCATGGACTCAACAAATGAATTGAAATGTTTGAAATATTTTTACTTGGACTATAAAGGTAAAGCTAATAAACTGATGGAATCACAAAACGAACCAAAAATGCTCTCTTGGCAATTTATTATATTATCTATTAAATTAAGAGAATATTCAAAGCAGCAACTCTACTCTACTCTATGGGGCCTTAAGTGTTTCCCTCAGCTTCTACAATTTTGTACAATTTAAAATTGGGTGCAGATGAAACAAAATCGAAACTTGATTGACATATGAACACAGTAAATATTTAGTTGTCGCATCTTCAATTGAATATGTTGCATGGTTTCACCTTGCACAGCAAACTCTGGCCATTCTCCAACGGGTTTGGATCATTCATCTAACTCTAGGTTGTGCTGGCGCAGTGGTCATAAGGATCATTTTAATACCTTTGTTGTAAATCCGCCAGTTGAATATTGGCCAGCTGTATGCGTTCCAGATCAGAAGCGTAGATTCAAGAAGGGGTATATACCTAATAGCTTATATATATGTATATACGTAAATATCGAAACTCTGCACTGCACTGCGTTGAGCCTTTTAAATTTCGCTATGACGATGGCACCTGAGCAGCATCACTATATATTAGTGACATGGCATCAGAGCAGCATATCGATTTGAAGTGATTTTCATTAAAAAATCAACACAGATAGCAGCACAAGCCAAAAGAAAATATATTTAAAAAAAAGAAACGAACAAAACTGAAAGCCGCGTCGTGCACAAACCACGTCAATGCTTTGGTCTGGTTTGGTTTGTTTTGGTTGGTTTCGTTTTGGGGCTTTGGCACCGACCTGGGGGTCAAAAGGATTGATGGGAAATCGCTATAAAATCAGCTTTGCGTTTCTTTCTCATGAAAAAAAGAACAACATACTAAAATTACAAATAGAAAAAAATATAGATGGCCTAGAGAAAGAAATACGTCATATTAGACTAAAGCTATAGGCAAAGTGGCCAGCGGCCGAAGGACTCAAATCTCAGCAGCCCAAGGATATTAAAAATAACCAAGCAAATCGATTATTAGCACACCCACACATAAACATACAAACAGAAGTGGAAGGGTCTACAATACAAGGAGGAGAGCAAAATATTTGCCGAAAACTAAATACCCTTGATTGATTTGATTTTATTCAACAACTTGTCAAAAGAGGCTTAAACTCATTTTTCGTTCTCGTACAACAACTCAATCCTAACAGATTGTTGATATTTCTAAATGACTTATTATTGGCATTTCTAGATTTTGTTTTATAATTTCTTAATTAAAATGTGCATATGTAAATATAGTATACTTTTATAAATTCGGACACAATATACAATATCCTAATATTCCAATTCGCAGGGTATAAAATGGAGAAGATTACGAGGAAGAAGACGAAGAACAGCTAAATAAAAATACTGTCGCTGCATCTGGTTTCGTTTTGTAGTCATTGTTGTTGGTGGCTGGCTGGAAATCTGTCTTCTGGCTGGAAATCTGTTTTCTGTTTTCCGTTCGATAAATTTACGCATGATTTATGACCCCGTTAACAAGTAAAAGTCTTAACGTGCGACCAACCAACCAACCAACCAACCAACCAACCAACCAACCAACCGCCTGCCTGCCCGCTCTCCAGCCATGCCACCCACCCAAGAAGATGAAAAATGAATTTCTCGTTTTTGTCCAGTTCAAAGAGAGCTCCCCGCTCCACGCATCCAAAAAATGAAGTGGCAGCCCAGCACGTAAGCCCACGGTGGCCCTAGGTTCGTGTTAGGGTTCAGGTTTTTCGATTTTTGGGCGTGCGCCACTCATTTGAGGCGTGCCGCATAATGCTGCCGCATATATCTAGTCAAATTTTAAGGCACTCAGCAGAGACAAAACAAGATACACGAAAAAAAACTAACCAATATAAACCTGTAGTTGAAACGAGCCCCTTATTCAATTCGAAGTACCTTAGACATTTGCAAATCTATAGTCCCCTCATCCTCTCATCTGGTAATCCTGTCTTGTCAATTTCCCAGTACTTCAAATAGAAAATAAAAAGCAAACAAACCCCTAATTGGAGCTGTAAAGATATGCCGGCACTTGTACACCAAATTGATGGGCACCATTTGAAGGCTTTATGCCTTATGGAATATAATCCGCCATTTATTACATTAGACATTTAGACAGTAGGTTCATGACCAAGAACTATCTCACGTACATGTGTCACAAGCTTTATTTATCCATATTAATATGGACAACAAATCTTATTTGCATGTGTCACAGAGTAGCCTTCGCAGAAAAGCAACCCTGAAAACATTCCACTTAATATAAAGTCTTCAAAACTATTATACGAAACAGAAAAATATATATATATATATATATATATATATATATATATATTTGTGCTCGTGCAAAATTGAATAATTTCTAATTGTTATAATTTACATCAATTTGTGAATTTGTCGGTAGATGGCAAGTAACTAAAATGGATACGAGTATATAAATTAGAAACGCTTTCGTAACAACCAATTCTGTACCTTTACGGCTTGTTGGTTCGTTGCATGGCTCGAATATAAAATACCCTATTTAATATATACAATAATATATATAAAAGTAAAACTTACATAATTATTCTTTTTTTTCATTCCAATTTTTAATTTTAAGTATAAGTTTTATGGTGTAAGCTAACATTTTTTACTGTATTTGTTTACAGGTATACCTTTTCGGAAACATCAGAAACTAAAATATAAAAAAATGCTTATAGAACACAATGTACACAATATTAGTATAAGTAAAGTTTCCTAATTTCATAACCTTACATCAATGAAACCGAAACGAAAGCCGGTCCTGACTAATTTCGACTAATGGTTCCGATATCAAATTCGGTTCGATTACCTACTTAAAGTATCTATCTCTGTGTTAATTTGTAAAAAAAAAAAGAAATAACATAAATCGAACAAAAAATCCATTTTTCTTAACCGAATTTTCTTAATACATGTAGGTATAAGCCAAGATTTTTAACTGTATGTGGTCAATGATACATATAGAGTCAGTTGGGTGTATACTCATCTTATGGCATATTTGCCAAGCAGGGTATTTACAAGTCGAAGGTGTGCCCTCTGTCCGTTGTAACACCGGCAACTGATGCCACCGCACGCTGTGCTCTGGCGCCGGCCGCATCAATCATCCGAGCACATAACGGTAACAGCCGGGCGGGCACGCACAGGAACTCGGCAACTGGAAGCGGCTATGAGACAGATACAAATTCGGACGCAACGCTTTCCGTCGTATCGCCATATCGCTAGATCGCCGGATTGAAGAATCACGCCGTTTCGGTTCATCTTCATAGTTTAGTGCTTTCAACTGCCTTGCTTTTTTTCTTCTTTTTTTTACGTTTTATCTGTGTAACAGTTCTCCAAAATGTTAGCGTGTGTGTGTGTTGGGAGGGGGACTGGTTGAGGATGGGTGTGCTGTTGGTTACCCAGACCCATTGGCATGGGATGCTGCACGCGTGCTGTTGATGGGCCTCGTGACTCGCAATGGGACTCTCGATGCCCTCACCCCCATTCACACATACACACACACAGTTCCAGCATCTGTTCGCGCATCAACTGGTTTGTTTGCGTTCTGTGTGTGCGTGGCAGGGATGGGGTTTTTGGGGGCACTCAAGCGTGTCAGAGTTACCTGTGGCAAGCTGTTAACTAAGCGAATGGCAAATGTTTGCCAGCAGGAAGACGTTTAACCATGCTTATTAAAACAACAGCAGTCGCCAACACCAGACTGACTACCTTGCCACATTCCAAACATCCGGCCCTAAACCCCTTGATACACCCGCACACACACCCGATACAGAAACCAGTTGGTAGTCAGTGAACTCAGCTTAAGGCCACAGGGGGCATGCCATACTTTTGCTTTTGCTGCTCAAACGGCGATTTAGCATCGCTGGCATTAACTAAACCCGCCCTTCCATTACCATACCCCTAGCCAACCATCAATATTTATGATGTTAGTTTTAAATTAGCAAAACCAAACTGCATTACCGTTAACATTCTCATTCCAATTCTGACTCCCATTCCGATTCCCATTCTGATTCTCACTCTGATTCCCATTCCGATTCCCATTCGGGCCTCTTTCATTTGTCAAATATGGAACAGTAACCCCGTTGAGTCCCGTCCGATTCCATGTACATTTCCCCAATGAACTCGCAGAGCAAATGCTTAGAAAGTGATTAAGCGAAATTGTAACTAAAAAAAAAAAAGTATAATAAATAGAGGAAATGTTGGCAGATCCATTTTTTCCTTGTCTTGCAAAACATCGATTCTGTTCCATCCCAATTTCGAAATATTGTTTATATATTCTTTGCTTAATCATCGAGTTCCATTGTAGATGGAATAAACGAAGGTTTTGCAACTAGCAATGTTCCGGTTCAAGAAAATACAGAGAACAAATATTTAACTCGAAACAAATATATTTCAAGTATTTTGGTAAAAACTTTCGATGCAATTATATTTTTAATTGCACAAATCGTAGACACGAAACTGAAAAAAGTAGACAAACTGGAAAACTGAAATGCTTCGATTTATTTCTATGTGAAAATTTTCCAAAACGGAGTAGATTAATTCCATGAATTTTGAGTGATAAGCTTATTTTCAAATTTAAATGCAATCAATAAATTTACAGAAAAAATCGACTTACAACTAAATTAAGACATATCTAATCTGTTCATTTGGGATTTTAACGCAAAGCTAGTGAGAACTATGAAGTTAATACCAGCAACCATTTAAAAAATAACTTTAATTTGGTGACTAGCTTCTTGCAAGTTATAGCTTATTGGTAATATAACTTCCAATAAACAACTGGGTAGTTATTGATGTTCTTGATTTCCTAGCTCAGAGTATTATCATATTTGAGCAAGTATTGAAATAGAGCAAGATAAAAGAACTCATAAGTACAACATAAGTACATATGTGTACATGTGTACATGTGTAGCAGGATTGTCAAAGCTTGTCTCAGCTTGTGTCTGTCTGTCTATCTATCTGCCAATTGAACTACTGATCGCCCAGTTCGACTCTAGCCGACTTAACCACAATGCCGCTGCCTAGTTCCGGTTTTTGTATTTGGCAGATAGCATTTGTGGATGTTGCGGTCAAAGTCACATGCATACATAGGCTGACCACACACACACACACGCGCACACACACACACATACACGCACATACACAAACATCACTCAATTGCAAAATGCAAACAAGTTCACTTTAATGACTCGAATCGACTCGACTATGTAAATAATATGTAGTTTTTATTCTAGTATCAGCTGCTCGTCCGGTCTCGGATTTCCATGTTATCGATACGACCTCACAAATCACAGCCATCCCCAATTAAATGAACAGCCATACTTCCATTAAAGCCAAGCCCTCCCTGATCCACTTGGCCACTTTGTGGGTTGGGGTTGGAGAGGACCCTCTACAGTCGCCACTCCACCCCTCAGCACAGCAAAGTACTGGGCAAAGCGACCAAAACTTTTCGCTTGACCAAAGATTTTGACGTTGCTTTGTTGAACTACAAATAGACCTGGGTCTTTATTCGGAAGTTTTAAACTGCTGCTGATTACAGTCAAAGTTCTGTTTGAGTTGATATATGTTTGTAGATAGACAAGAGCGATTTGCATATTAATTAAAGTAATTGAATTCATCAAAATTATAATATTATTTATTTTATGACCATTTAATACTCAAGCCAAAATTATTTTAGCAAATCAAAAATAATGAAAATTGCAATTTTCATTTCCTTTAATTTGTCATAAATATATAATTTATACGTTTAATTTTCTGTGAACAATTTTGGACATGTAAAATTTAATTTTGCTGACTCATGCTGGAGGCCATTGCTTGGACATGAATTGTCCATTTTTGTTTTTTATTTATTTGCGATACATTAGCATTGAACTGACATTTTCAATTAAATACCTGAGTTGAGCAAGTGAATCGAGTGATTTTAATGTTAAATAAACTATTGGAACGTTTGCAGTTTGTCGCTGCTGCGTTATTTAGACAGTTGTTGAAGAACTATAAAATCAACGCTGCTGCCAAAAACAGAGACAAAAGTAAAGACTGAGGCAGAGGCAGAGGCAGAATTGAAGCTGTCGTTTAAAAGAGTAGTAAAATACGTGGAGTTTATATAAAGTTTGCTGTAACACAAAACGTTGAACTTTTTGATGTTTTATTAATTAACTTTTTGCATTTTACAGTTTGCGCGTTGCGTGGGCGGCATAGGCGCTGTGGTATGGCTTGCTGTGATGTGGTGAGGAGCCAGGGGCAAGGGGAGTGGGAAAGGGCCGGTAGGTGGCCAACTGAGCGGCGAGAAAGTGTGTGGTTAAAACTTTGATGCCTTTTTAGTGACGTGCAGCACAAATTCACACTCCCACACACACACACACCAACTTACTTGGAGCATATTAAAATATTTATGCTGTTGACGTGGTCCGGGACGTGAGGCGAGGTGGACGTGGTTTTTTAACTTTCTGCAGTTTGCTTTTTGCTTGCCATCCCGTGTTTTGTGCCGCTTTTGAGCACAAAACTGTTGTCCAAGTACTTTCGCCATCTTTCACCTAATTGCACGTAAAATGTAAAATGCCAAAAATAAGCAAATAAAAAAAATATTTAAAAAAAAACGCGAAAAGCACGAAACTTTTCGTAAAAAAATTAATAGAAAAAGAATAAAAAGAAAAAGAAAATCAAAAATAAATATGTATGCGTTTACGTACAAGTATATTAAGTATACGCCGTCTTCGACCGACCATTGGCAATATGCACGAAGCACGCGTGCTCATTAATATATTATTGAGTTGAATGCAGATGGAGCTAGGAAATAAAGCGGGACAAAGAGCAGCCGTCGACTTCATTATAAATCTTCGAAAATATGCCATAAATAATGCAAACAATTTTCCAACACAGAAAACCATTCAAAAGACAGGCCAAGAAAAACAAAAAAAAAACACACACAAACACATAGGAAACCCGCATACACACACACACACACACACACACAGAGACACGCACATAGACAAATCAGCAAAGCCAAAAACGAAAGTGCAGAAACAGCAACAACAGCAATGGGAAAATGGCAAACGGCAAACAACAAACGCAGAAATTGGGCTATTGGCCGCCAGAAACAAAGAAAAGTAACGGCAGCAAGAGCAGCAGTAGCAACTACACAAAAACAAAAACAGTTAGGCTCACAGTATATTAACTTATGTATACTCTTTCTCACCTCTAGCCAAACGATTCGCCTAAGCTGTCACCAGAACATCAATATCATATCTACTTACACATATATTTTATAAAGTCTGAGTGTTAGAGAAATGTTTCAAGTATATTTTTGTACATATGAATATTCTATAGTAAACTGAGTAAGGCAAAATATTTCCAAAACAACAGATTAAAATTAATTGCATTTGTATGTATGTTTTTTACTATTTAAAAATTCACTTTATCCGTTTTTACAAATTTCAGCACGCCTGTTAATGTATGTTTTAAGAAAATATGATTTATTTAATATTTGTTGTACGGTCATAGATGTAGCGTATTGCTTTACTTATCATAATGCTAGGGTATATGTAGCTCAACAACATGAACAATAACAACTACGACAACTGGCGAGGCAGGCAGACTTGAATTTGGCGCGGCAATAAAAAAAATGGGGCCTGCTTTCCTTGCGTTGAATTAACAGTCACCGAGGAGCACCACCGAAAAACAGCGATGAGGTTATCGGGTGGGGAGCGGTTTGAGTATGGGTGAGGGGCGGGGAGGGTGGCATAACGACACAACAATGCGCACCAGGCACGAGTACAAAAGTACAATAAAATTGCATACGAAATCAGTTTACTGCAGACGAAAAAATTAAATTAATGAAGAGAAATGGTAATAAAGCGTTAGTCACGTGTATCTCACTGACATGCCATACACACCTACCCCCCGCTCCTCCCCACACAGTCCCTGCTGTTTCAGCACACCTCTCATCTGCCTCTGTATATACATATATATAATATATATGTGTATGTCAGAGTGTGTGTAACTATAAGCAAAAAGAGCAACCAAAACAAACTTAAATAAACTATGCTGCCAGAGAGAGTACAAAAAAAAGTGGAAGGAAAGAGACAGCGGGTAACCAAAATCGGTGAAAAGGCTCAACATAGTGTTGTGTATATAAAATAAATAAAAAACTGTGTTTTTTTTACAACTATTAAACTAACTAACTAATTTTAAATACATGTTTATATTACATCATAATTTTGAAAGATCAGTTAAGATGATGTTGATCATCAGATTGAACCATAAGAGATTTTCTATTGCAACTTTCCTTCATCCTGTACGTCCGGAAACTGAAAACGAAGACTTGACTGCAAATACTAATAAATAGCTGTATTCAAATTTTTCGATAACAAAATTACAGCTATAGGCTTCGATTCACAAATAATTATTCAAATTTTGTAAAATTTTAATCCACATCGTTGATCTGTGTTCAAGATTAAGCTATAATTTGTCATCGATGTTATTCTTCCAGATGAAAATATTTATCTAGCATTGTTGTGGCATTTATGAAAACACTTAGCAATATTATTCCATCCTGAAAAGATTTTTATATCATTGTTATTAAATGATTAATAATTGAGTTGATCGCAAGTCAATTTAATAATTAATTGGCAAATGCGAAACATTATTTTTAGTTCCATTAAAAAATATATATTTCTGCCAATTAATCCGCTTGATAGCCAGATAGAATTATCAGCAGCACAATACATATAATTTCTGGTAATTAATCTGCTTGATGGCTAGATAGAATTATCAGCTGTACAATACATATCATTTAAATCCAATTTGATTTGTAGATGAAAAGTTAATTAATAGAGGGGGCACGAGGAGGTCATTAAATGCATATATTTAAGTTATGCACACTAAATCAATGAATTTATTTTTTCTTTTGCCGTCAGATTTCTTTGTCGTTTATCGTTTGCATAAGTGAGTGTCTCACAGCCGCAACAGGACATATGCATATGTGTGTGTGTGTGTGTTTGTGTGTGTGCTGCAACTTTCCACTGTTTACACAACAAATATGGCTCGAAAGCATATCAAGCATAATCAAATTATTTCCACCCGATTGGTGTTTATTGATAAATTATACCACATACAATATTTTGATAACATCAATTATTGTCTCCAATGGCAGCTGCAACGACAAACCCATCACAAAAATCATCACACCCTTTGCCCACACTACCAGCACCACCACCACCACCACCACTTCGTCCCCTTCGTGCAGAACACTCTCTATATTACTTCCCTTAGACAACATTGCCAGTGATTCAACAGTAACCCAACGAAATATTCTTTGTAAGGCATTCTCTATATTAGATATACGAAACCTTCATTTAAATACTCTTGTGAAGGATTTCCCGAAGTTAATATCTTCGTAATTGGTCCTACCGAATTTATAAATTCATGTTTATCCGTCTCTTTGTATGAAACAGCACTATATAATCATACTAATATCAAAGCTAACTGTGTCCGTATAACTTCCATTAAGCTTTTAACCCGTAACTGGTATATCTAAAAGAGTATTTCATCTTCGGCAGGATTAGTTCTTACTCATCTAACAAACATGTATATTTATACTTTTGTGCATATTTATTTTCATGGGGTAGTTTACTGGCCTTACCTTACACACACACTCATATGTGTATATTTAAGTGTGTGGGTGGGTGGTTATATATATATATATATATGGTGCTAATAAAAATTGTATGACCAAATGTAGCAAACAATAGGCTGGTATTTTTGCCATGCGAACGCTTTAAGCCATTATTGCTTATCCGATTGTTCCCATGATATACATGTATATATGTGTATGTAAATATATGTATAAATATTTGCTGAATTTTCATGATTTTAATCAGTGCCATATAATGTGGTGACCCCCACGTGCTCTTTGAACACCTTAATAAACTTAATAGGATTTTTTTGTCATGCATATTTATAAACATTCCATTAAATTGTTTTTGCAACAGACGTTTTTTATACTTTATTAAAGTGTATTTTCATGCGGTCCTTAATTGGACAATTTTTTAATTAAGCGTAGCTTAAATTATTATATATACAAATAGAATACATGTACATTTAATTGATCAGATAAATTCGTAAAAGTTATCACGGCTTTCTGTTTCATTCAGTTTATTTAAGCTTATGGTAATATAGAAACAACGATATTCTATAAATTATTTCGAGTACATCAATAATAATAGCCCAAAAATTTGATTTGAACAGAAGACATTCCCTAAGCAAAAACCAAACTATCAAAATAAATTCCCAAAAAAAAAAATTATCAGTGTATTTAAGAGACAAATGCCTACATAAATTTATGGTCTACCAAACTACGTATAAACATATTAGTATTCAGCATCATTGAATGCTGAGTAAATTTGATGCACGTACGTAGTATTTTAATATGGCTCTATTAGTTTGTTTATTGCTGTATGTGTTGCAAACTTTGTGAAAATGTTGTCAATGTTACCCCGCCACCGAAACTTGGGCAACAACAGATTTATTTATATTTTTTTGTGCTTTCTGCTTTTTTATGTCTGGCCACAATTGATTTGTAATCTTGGTAAACAGGATTTAACAGATTAGACGTGTAACAAGCGACCGATAATCACACAACACGCACCCAAAACTCACATACACATACACGCACACACACACGCAAACACTCGCGAACAGGAGATACACGTGTCTGTGGACCTCTTCAATTTCGGCAACCCTCCTTTCTTTTTTTGTTGTTTGCAGTTGCCTTTATTTGCACACACATACTCACATACACACACACACTCACACACGCTGGCACATTGTATGATTGATACTTAATGCAGCTTTTAACATCGTTAGGATATCGTCGTCCTGTTTTTGGGTTTCGCATTCAGCTCTAATCGTCGGCTTTATTGGTATTTCTTTTGGCTTTTGTTTGACTTACAGCTGGCTGCCAATTAGCCGTATAACGAGTGAGAGAACTGTGCTTATGAAACACCCACACACACTAACATACGCTTTCTTTATACCCTCCCCAATTGCCCCGCTCTCCCATCTGCCATAAATCTCTATTTTTGCATTTGTCAACGTTAATTGATGATGAGCACTCATTAAGGGGCCACTGCTCAGTCAGTCAGTCAGTCAGTCTGCGAATTGGTCAATCGGTCAATCAGTCAGTTGGTCAGTTAGTCGCCTAGTGAGGCAGCTTTATTAGTGAGCAGGCCAGTCAGTTTGTCGGTCGATTGGTCTTCCATTTAATTTATGCGGTATGCCTCATTTTGATAACTGCCCCAGGTGGGTAAGCAATTTAGGGCTAATGATACATATGTGAATTCATGTGAATTCAATTTGCAATTTAGATTATCAATCGATAGCACATATGTGGTATTAATACATAACATGTTCTATCAACGGAAAGAAATAATCTAATTGAGTTCTCTAATCATCGCAGTTATGAGTAAGCAATTATCTGTTCGAAATGTTACATTTGTATAGTATAGCTAAATCTGAAATATAACAATAAACCGTTGTATATTATTAATATTATTTGATATATTTTGCTCACCTAGGAGTATATAGCTCCTCCACTAACGCTGATTCATCTACGAATTCAAGAATCTTTGTTGGGCTGTGAGATTCTATTTCATTCAAGCTTAAGACATTTTTGCATCTTCTTTTTGATAAGGTGACACAAGCAGCTAAGATGTGGCGTGTCTTAGATTTTGTGATTCTTAAAATACGCATAAACGCCAATAAATCTAATTGATTTCCTGTGCATTGAAGTAAATTGTTTGTGTGCAATCGTTTCAGCAATATTTACAAGTAGTACTTTAATTTAGCGTTACCATGCCACCCATAAAAATTGCAGCTAATTTTCCAATCCTATATCTCTTGTGCCTTTGACATTGTGCAACAACAGTAGCACCAACAACAACTACAACAAGGAGCAACGAATTTCCCAATTATCCCGAAAAATACTCGTGCGCAGCCAAAATACTCTATTGAACAAAAATTTTGGGCTGCAGCGCGGCACGGCCTAGTAATCAAACGTTTAATTAATATGACATATCAGCATACACATACAACACACAACAGATACACAACACACACACGCATACACATAACAGCACTGTGGATAAGCACAGCGATGGTGTGGGCATTGGGAGGGCAATTTCCAATGTCTGTTAATTTTTGTTGGCGACGCGGTCGCCTGGCAATGTTTTTCGGTTTGGCATATTACTGATAACAGCCCCGACAAATGGACAACCCGATTGCACCAGCAGCAGCAACAACAACAACAACGGGATCGAGAGGAGCGACAACCACATCAACAACAACTACAATAAGGAGCCCGAAGGTTTCGGATTCACGTAATTGCTTCATAATTGAACAATTATGCAAACGTGATTGAAGTGATTATTGGGGCACTTAGGCGGCAGTGTTTATGTCCTCTTCACTGAACTCCTAATTCCCGATTCCCATTTCCAATATCTGCGCCTGTTTCCGTTTAACATTCCACGTTGTGGTTTTTAGTCATTGCATTCAAAAGAGTCTATGCATTTAAACTGAATCTCTCTTTATCTTGCCTAAATGTATAAGTCGCTATATATAAATATAAATGGGAAGAATAGCTGTCGACACAAAGAATCGAATCGAATATATAAAGCAAACAATCAAGTCGATTTAAATTTGTCGTAAATGTTGTAGAACTTGTATTCTTCATTTTCATAAATATTAAAAAAATAATAATTTTACTAAATGGTTAACAACATTGTGCAAATAAATATAAATATATGCATTATTCTACAGACTACAGACTTTTAACTGTCGGCTTCAAGAAAAGGAATTCCTTGTTTCTAAAAACTTTTTAAGTTGATTTATTTTAGTTTAGAAAAAGCCAAGATTTTAAAGTACTTAAGTATATATTTAAATTTAACATGCAATGTATTCTAATTATTTAAAAAAATCTGTTACAATACTTTGAGGAATATATTAATAATTATTTAATTTGTCTCTGCTGATCTTACTTCTGCTTACAAAAAAAAAACCATTAAAAATAGGAAAGAGGATTTAATAAAATTGTGGAATAACCACTTTGATTTATTTAAATTGTCGATTTCATTAAATCGATAACTGCCATATTTTCCGAATATCGATACAAATCGATTTTCGATAGCACCTGTGCTTAACAGCTAAGTTCGGGGTATCTCATAGTCGAATCGTTTGTTGTATCATGAACTTAATCCAGAAACCCACCGATTCCATACTGTTATCAACTTTATTGAGTACTTAATTCAAGAGCAAGACCATAATGTGCAATATCCAATATACAAATCAGATAACACTCGACTACTTTCACGATGTGGCCTATTTATCTTCTTGGAGGCTTAGCAGCTTGTGCTTCAAGGCAATTTCGGGTGTGATAAAACCAGCTTATGCGATTTGTGCAGCTTAGCTTAGTCGTAAACTCAGAGTGAGTGATAGAGACAGCAGGAGGCGAGGGAGGGGAAATAAGTATTTGTAGAACCGAATGTCTTAACTTATGAAGAGGAAATTTGTTATGCACGGACAAAGACATATAAAAACGGGGGAAAACAATCACAGAAAAGCAAAACTGAGCGCGTTGAAGAGCGAAGGCGACAAAAACACGCCCAACATTGTAAACGCATACCAAAAATGGTATGCCAAAATGGCAATGGATATGGGAAGCCGGCCAAGACTGCGACTTAGACAAGAACTTGTAACTTGAAACGGGGCGTTGCAGCCAAGAAAACAATATAAACAAAAAAAAGGAGAAGAGAAAACACTTGAAACCAAAGCCAAATGAGTCTTTATGTTGTGGAAAGCTTATTTTTTTTATTATTTTTACTATTATTACTGATACTTGCTTCGTTTTATTACAGAAATTGTTTATGAATTGGAAAATTAAATTTCTAACTGCGAATCGCAATTGCTGAGCGTGTGTGCAAGTTTATTTGCTTGTGAAAAGTTCAATTCAAATTGCATGCTCCGCAGCACAACGCAATCCAAAACGCCTTCTCCCTCCCCCCCCCCCCCCCCCACCCCATACACACCACACACACATACACAAACCCACAACCACAGTCACACACACTGGCAACAAGCCTTCTATAAATTCGTCCAGACTTTATTTGAATTTGACTGTTTTTTATTCGACTCTGAAACTTTTTATTTTGTTGTGAAAGCAACAACATCAAGCACACGTTATATTAAAACAAGAAGGAACAGCTTTCTTGGGTACACCAAAGATTACATATCCTTGCTGACTGGAGTCCATCTGCTCACATCGGAACTGTGAAACTAGTTTGTATAGAAACAGTCAGACAGACTCGGCCAGTGATGCCGATCAAGAATACAACTCTCTACACCTTATAAGGCCGGGTATGTCTTATTCAGTGTTTCGCATACTTAATGACATTCGACATACCCTTCGAAAGTGTTAAAAAAGTATACAATATAAGAATTTCAGCGTTGTTTTCTTAACTAGGGAATGCCTCAAATGTGGTGCGACTTAAGGTATGTCTTCAATACGATAGACTTAAATGCATACAAGAAGCTGAGGATTGTCAATGAAACCAGCCTCCCACTAATATCATATCATAAATATCCTATCGCTAGAAAAATCGCTGACTCTTAGAAAGCGCATCAGGACATCATATTATACATTATACCATCAAAGGCTACCTTCCCTGCTTCTGCCAGATGATCTGGGTAATTAATTACAAACAAAAATATTTTTCTGATTAAATATTATTTGATTAAGTTACACATAATTAATGGGGTATACACATTCGATATTCGGAATAAATGTCAGTCTAAGAAATGTTTATATACTCAGAGTATACAATTTTTTCGATATTTTCTGATAAAGTTCATTTGTTTGTCTCTTGACGTATGGTCATAGAACTTAATTAAAATATATACAATGCATGTCTAGTTTTTATTTACAGCGCAACAGCGTTTTAAGTGCCTGAAGTTTCATTTTGTGTCGGCGACATTCAGTGCCAACGCTGATTGACCAACAACTACAAACAGTTCTCAAACAACAAGGGCGGCAAATGAGTTTTGATTCATTGCCGGGTGGCGGACTGGGTGTTGCAATGATGCCACTACTACTACTATCTTTCTATAAATATATATCTATTTGGACATCTATCTAGTAGTCGAGGCGAGACGAGGCGACGCGAGGCATTCAGCTGTCATTTCATTATTTATACTGCTGATTAAATTTCCGCTTATACTCATTAAGTTCCATTGTGAAACCACTTCCGTTGCCATCACCAAGACCGTTACCGACACCGTCAACAGAACACCAAGCAACCAACGAGAGAATGACAGCAAAGCGAGCAGAGACAGAACAGAAACAAAAGCAGGCAGGAGCTTACACTGGGTCCAGGACCACGACCAGAATCCGAGTCACAGTCGCAGTTGCTATCGGAGACTGTGTTCCTGGCCCTGCTCCTGTTCCTATATAACAAACTAATTAAGTCGATGGTTTGTTGTAAAGGCAAAATGTTTTGTAGGTGCGAAACTTGCCAAGCACTTCAAAATCACAATTGAGCCCACAATTAACAAAGATAACAGAGACCAGTAAACAGAAAGCGGCAAGCAAAACACAGTTAAAAACATTACGGAACAACTGGCAAAAGACAATCAAACTTTAGCAATGATTTCTCATGATAAAGCTAGATGCAGCTATACAGAAAATCACGATATTCCAATTAATTAAATTAACAAAAAGTAACAAAACTCACAAACACAGACGAAGCAAACACACACACAGAAAACAGAGCAGGATGCAGATACAAAGTCTTGCAAGAAAACTAATGAAATTTGCAACATTGCATCCTGAACCTGCAGTTAACAAACTGTTGGGACAAAACTTTGTTAGAATAGTGCAAATTCATGTTGTGTTTTTTCTGACTCTCAAATTAATACTAAAAATATGTGATTTAAGCGTACTTTTAATCAATAGTGAGTAGCTCTAGATTATCAACATATTTTGCATTAGAAATTTTTGAGGCAATCCACGAGTCGCGAAGCATTTGCTGTAGAAAGAGTATCGGGGCAAAAGCACTTGTTATCTTGTGTTAGTTATGCTTTAAATATATAA
Source organism: Drosophila macrothrix (assembly GCA_035042055.1). Taxonomy (NCBI): domain Eukaryota; kingdom Metazoa; phylum Arthropoda; class Insecta; order Diptera; family Drosophilidae; genus Drosophila; species Drosophila macrothrix. The sequence continues at coordinate 104,804 of JAWNLX010000587.1, read as the reverse complement.
ACAACACAAAAGAAAAATTGTTTATACGCGATATTAACTAAGCAAAGAGTACATTTAAGATAAGTAGTTTTTTGTAAGTGTTGCAGTTGCAGGCGGCAAAGAAAAAAAGTTGCACATCAATATTAATTGTTTGCATTCCGGTTTATCGCGAATTACGATCACAACACGCGTACATTGCCAACTAACATAAAAGCATACACAAGCACAAACACACACACGCACAGGCAAAGACAAGCACATGTTCCATTGATATGGGCTGGCTGCTAGCGATAAATTCCCGAACCAGTGTCATTATCCTTTTAACTTGCTCTCGGAATACGGCGAACAGCCGCTGCCACGTTGTGCTCGTTAATATGTAATACACACACACACACATACACACACACGTGAATCACGAGCACATTGCCAAAAACTTTACACACACACACAGACACACCCACACAAAAGCATACTCAGAGGACGACAGAGGCAGATGGACAGACAGACAGACTGACAGACTTACAAACGAAGCACTCAAGAGAGCGGGTAAGGTGAACTTTTAACTGGCTGCGTCGTGACATTAGCCAAAGTTGCGCCGACTTTGCCGCCTGTCTCTGCTACAGATGCGCTCATCTCAAACTAAATATGTGCATCGACACGAGCACGAATAATATATTATATAATTATTATAGATTTCTTAATATAAAACTGAACAACAAAACTGAAGAACATTTACAGCTTTTTTTTATTTTGTTTGTATCTATTATATTTGTTAACAGCAAACGAATCGCGAGTTTTATTCCACGCTTGCCTCGTGTCACGCTGCATGGACACGAGCAGCTCTGGATGCCAACTTCTAATTTCGCTGTTTGTGGCGCTTCATTGCACTTTCTTGTGCATCTTGTTCTTGTTCTTGCTCTTGCTCTCGGTCTTCTTCTTACGCCTGCTGCGCCCTGTCGTCGATATATTTTTCATTTAGTTTTATTTTGATTTGCCGCCTTATTCATTGCGACAGCATTGCAGTAGTCTTCGTCGTCCTGGCGGCCGCTGCTGCTGTTGCTTACGTAATTTCCAGGATAAGCTGCAAAGTTACAACATTTTCAACGTGCTTCAGCAGCAGCAGCGGCAGCAGCAGCGACAGCAGCAGAGGCAGCAGCAACGGCAACTGCAACATACATATGCTGCGACCGGAAAACCAAACTTTGCAGCGACTGCGACAGCATCCAGCAACTCCTGCAGAGAAATGCAAAAGCATCCGGGAAATTTGTGCAACAACAACAACAACAGCAAAAACAACAGAACAGCAGCAAAGCAGCAGCAGAGCGGAGAGAGCATATCAAATTAAGAGAGGGACTGCCAAATGCAAACGCTCTCTGAAGCTTTTTTACCGGCTGCTGCAAAATATGCAACGCAACTCTCTCCTCTGCTGCTGCTGCTTCGGCTCGCTGCCGACGTCACTGCCTCTGTTGCTGTTAAGTTGCATTAGCCGGCTGTGTTATTTTTACAGCTGGCGGGCATTTTGAGTGAAGATTGAGTCTGTTAATAATAAAATTAAGGATTCAACTTCATTATGCAATTTGTCAGTTATTTACAAAGAACAGCTACAATGTATTTTGATGCTTAGCTGCTACAAGCTATTTTATATATTATCTGACCATTTAAAATGACTATTCAACAAATAACCAAAATTAGTCTGTTAAATTTCGTATACTTAAATTGAATTTTACTTTACTTGTCTGTAAAAATCATTGTTTTCCTTATATTTTTTTTGCTTGATTAAAGTTGCCTTTATTAACTTCATACATATTACTTGCAAAAAGTGAGTAGAGTATACTCTTTATTTCCATAAGTGTGACTCCAATAATGTTAGGCCTGAGACTTTATTTACAACTTCAACCAACCAATTCATGCTTGAGCTTTGTGCAGGCAATCAGCACAAAAACAAAAATGTATACTACGATTATCAGCTTATGATTTCGATCCACCACATCGAATATAATAAGATAAATTTAACTGTAATACATTTAATTTTATTATTTTTGATTTGAACACATGTAATTAATGCATGGCTCTGAAAATAAGCTAAGGCGAGTTGAAACGTTATTTCATGCGTTCAAACATAAAATTAAATTGGTGTTAAAAACTCTTAAGAAATATTGCAATATGTAAACCAGTCAATCCCTGTCAGAGTTTCTTTGCTTCATGTATTTTGTTTTGTATTGATTAATTTTTGAGGTGCCCAATAAAGTATGCTATATTTTTCTTTACAGTGATTTTGAATTGTGAAATATGCAATGGTTAATCATTTAAAGCTTTTCCTGAAACTCTAAGATAAATAAAATATGTGTCAAAAAAGTTGTTTAAAAAAGGCCACAAAATCAACTAAAAGAAGAACAATAAAGAAATTTAAAAGCGCGAGGCAACAGCGCAGTTTTTTTTTTGGGTTGAGTAACTAAAACTAAACGATGGAGACTTGAAACTTACACCAAAAACTAAACACAGAAGTGATTTATTTTATGTCACAGAAAATCAGTCATGCATAAATATTTAGCATAACCCCCAGTTTGCGAAAGAATATTTAAATCAGCGCAGTACAAGCACACATACACATGTAGGGACATGCCAATATCTGGCACTACAAACATATCGATGGCAGGCCAAATGTATAAAGATATGCTTTATAACTCGGTGTAAGTTGTGCATCGAAGGCAGAGCGAAGGTGTTCACCGCCTCTCCATCGGGGTGCTTATCTAAATGTAGACGCTCCACTCTACATGTGTGTGTGTATGATTTTTTATTGGTAGCAACAGTAAACAGACATTGGTATTGCAGGGTGCAGAGTTCAAGTGTGTGAAGAGGGGGGAGGGGGGAACAACAGATGTAAGCAAGCTGGGAGCTGAAAAGTCCGTTGTGCACTGTGCACCGTACCCTGGCGCCTACTTCAATATGTTCAACGGACGCAAGCTAAACAAGGCATATAAAAAGCCATAAGCTTTGTGGACTAACGGCTCATGGATAGCAGAAGCAGCGGGATAAAGGGACACAGAGGACACGGGACAGAGGACAGAGGACATAGGACAGGAGTCGTTCTTCTACTTTTCTAGTCTGCAAGCAAATCAAATATGCGCAAATAAATAAAAATGAAAATTCAAAGCGAAGTGCAAGCAGCAGAAGCGAAAACGGTGCAAAATACCAAAGAAAAAAAATCTTTAACTGTTGATACATTACGGCTAAGAAGCGGGAACAGGCAAAAACGAGAGCGGACAAATACAAATACACAAACAAACACACATACACTCACATATAGCAAGCGGCAGTGAGGGATAGAAATGGGGAGAGAGAGAGAGAGCCGAGGAGCTGGTGTGCTGCTTGAGGTGAGCATTGCTCATGTTTGAAAAACACTTTACGGTATTTTTATAGTTTTGATATATTCATTGAAAGTGGTTCGGCTTATTTTTGTTTTCTTTTTCACATCTTTATTTATTTTCTTTTTTCGCTTCCATTTCTTGAGCTGTGTGTGTTAGAAATGCTTTGAAATATTTATGAATCAATAAGAACGACAACAAATAAAACCCTGCTTGCCCCAGTCCCTCTCGACAGTCGCCAAATTAAGATTGGCCAACAGTTTTGCCATCCACACAAACATATGTACTCACGTCTGAATGTGGCTGACTACTGTGTCAATGTGTGTGTGTGTGTGTGTGTATGTGTGTGTGGGTGTGTGTGTGGGTGTGTGCTTTTCTCCGAGCAGCTGACCAGAGCCCTGTCTGAAGTTAGTGTGCAAGTTGAGTGAGTTGAGTGTTTGGTTAAGCAATTGTTTATGTAAAGTTGACCCATTGGATGGCTGCGATGTAGCCAAAAACTTTTGACAGACACTGTAGTTAAGTTTTGGCCACATCCTGATTTGTGATTACAAGTTTGCCTTACCTTTTTGTCAAATTAAATCTGCTGCATATAAAGAGCCTTGATTGAATTCCACTCATAAGGTAAATTTGTATTTTGTAAAATTTATATTAAAATCACCAGAATGAACTAGATTCTTTGCTAATTAGATAAGGTTAGCTAAGGCGGTTGTCGACTGTACGAGCATCGTGCATAGGCCAGATTTGGCCCAGTTGTCATAATGTGATTTGGATTCTTCTCAATTTCGTGTCACATTTGAATCAAAAATGAGTCCATCCACTTGTGTTTGTGAATTTCGCAATCTTAGTTGGTCCTAGTTCTACTAACTCCGATAGATCGATAGATTAGAAAAGGCCCTGCAAATAGGAGCAGGAGCAAAACAAGTCTTCAGGATATTCCTCTTCTTACTACATTGTTTGACATGCGCCTGCTTTGCTCTTTGATAATTAGCTTAAAGGTACCCAGGATATACAATCCCTATATGGGCGGAGGGGCACAGTAGCTTAGCTGGCTCGTCAGCTATGCACTTGTCCTCAATGTCGTGGTGACCATTATGGGACAGCTTGTTTGAGATATCAAGTTTGTAGATATCGCACAAATGGATTAATATCGATACAGATGTTAACAATGCATAGTCTGAATTGACATACAATACAATCCTCCGGAAGTCCGACAGATTTCAGTATATTTAATTGCTCCGAGGAAAGGCCTCCGCCTAAACAATTGTATAGCTTTGAGCCATCTGTGATGAAAGTCCCGGCAGCCGAGGGTACTGGGGTACCGTGAATCAATTCCCCCCTTGGGGAAATGTAAGTAATGTAGTAAGATGTTCTATTGGCTCACAGTAATCTATTTATTTCGAAGTAGAAGGTTGCTGATTAAATAATAATTCAATTAAGTCTACCTGTGCAAAAGTAATTCTATTTTGTGGCTGATTGCATTTGTGTGTCTTTTATTTCAACAAACAATTTAAGCAAGTATTGCTATTAAGTAATGTTTCAAATTTGTATATATGGCGCACAAAAATTCTAGTAAAAGTTTCTATATGCATTAATAATAAACTCGGCACTCTTGCGAGCTGCCAATGTTCAATGTGAGTTTAAATGAAGGCAGTTTCCACTAATAGGTTCGAGGCTCTAATTTTCTTGCGTCCTTTTGCTCCTTTGCTCCTAGGAGCGAGTGCATAAAATCTAAATCATTTATGAAGAATTGTCTGCAGCAAGGGCAAGATACTTGAAGTCAAAGAGTGAAATAATACAACAACAACAGCACCGACAACAAAAAAGCTATAACAATGCCAAGCAACCTCTGTGTGTGTGTGTGTGAGTGTGTGTGAGGCATAATAGACAGACAATTCAAAACATGAAAATTATACTCTACAAAGCAACGTAGGCATCCACACCATTAAAAACCTCAAACTGTAAGGAAAACTCAACAAAAACCATCGTATGTATATTAATTGGTTATTATTATAACTTAATTAGTTATATTATAACTATATTATAACTATTTTCAAAAAGCTTTCTAGCTTAAATTTTGATCTGCATCAAAAACTATCGAAATGTGTAAAGCAGTGTGTCAAAGAACTACAGAAACCTATACTATTAGTTCATATAGTAGCATAAACAAAACCGAATACCGAATATATTCTTACCCTTTATATTTAACGTATCGGAACTTTAATCGGAACTTTAGTAAGAATCGGTTTGACACAGGAATTCTGGCACAAGTTTAATGCTAAAGTAACTCATAGCATATGTTTTTCCCGAGTGTTTCAAATTTGAAAGTAATCAAAATATCACCTTGCAATCTTGTATAAAAGATAAGTAAAATGAAATTAAAGAATATATATATTTAAAAAAACCTTTATTTTATGACTGAGACAAGTGCATTAAGCTGAAGCCCATGGCAAATACTGAATTAACTCAACTAAATTATTGATCTTGAGAAACTATTTAAATTAATTTACAAAAATTGTATGTTGGTGTGTGTGTGAGTGTGTGTGTAAGTGCATTGCATGCAATTGCAGCTCGCTGGCAGCGAAATGAAATTGGTAACATCTGGCTGGAAGAGTCTAGAAAGTTGCAGTAGATGTAGTAGTTGGGGGCATGAGGCCACGACATCTAGGGACTAAAAAGACAGAGCGACCAAAAGCACAAGAAAACGTCTGGGTAATTGTGTGTGTGTGTGTGTGTGTGTGTGTGTGTGTGTGTGTGTGTGTGTGTGTATTTGAGACCCGTGCACTGCCTGACTGTGACTGTCATGTGCCACAAACCCACTAAACTAATGAAAAATGAGAAGCGACGGCACAAAAGGAAGCGCAATTTTTACACACACACACAAGGAGTAAGGTGGGTGTAGGGGGCAGGGGTGGTGGGCTGGGGCTATGGCATTGGTAGCGAGACGATAGATGGTGGGGGATGTGGTTGGGTGGGGGACTGACTGACAGAGTTCGTCGCCCATATGCAAAAGCGGCACAACGAAATGTTAATTCCGTAATACTTTAAATGCGGCAGGCATCGAATGACATTTGCACTTTTGCTGTCACACGGTGCGCACAGTGGGGCCACTGAAACGAGAACTAACCATAATATATGTATCCATGTATTTACTATATAAATATTTGTATATACATATATGTATGTTTAGGTGTGTGCTACGTGCCATGCAAGTGAAAGCGTTGTCCTACACTCTGAAAATAATATGCACTAGAATCTAAAGTTATAAAATATGTTTTTTATTTTCAGATACATTTCATTTCTAAATTTACCAAATTATAATTTTTAGATGTGCATACATTTTACATATACTTATTAGCAACTATAATTTGGATAAATCCATTTTTTTTCGAGAGTTGTTGATAAATAAATATGAGGCCAGTCACTTTTTATTTTGAAATTACTACATTTTCATTATAGTTTTTTTAAAATTTATTTCTACGTTTTAATTTCAAAAATTCTACCTTATAGTTTAGAAGTTAATGAAAACCATTTTATCGGCAATTTTACAACATCCAGGTTATAGTTTTCTCCAAGTGCACTATGTGTTTTGTGTTAATATATAATTGTTTGGATGAAATATATAGAACAGTAGGTGCAAAAACAGGCACAGGAATTGCATGTGAATGCAAAGTGAAAGAAGCCAACTGAGAGATAGAGGGGAGGGAGAAAGAGAAAGACAGAGTGAGAGAGAGAGGGAGAGGGAGAGGGAGAGAGTGAGAAAGAGATGGCGATTGAGATAGGGATAGCGATACAACAAGCTGACCGCAACATACAATACACAATACGAAAGCAGCAAAATGACTAACAAAGTACACACACATGCAGACACACAAACACACATAAACACACTAAGCGAAAGAGAAAGCACGCCGTAATATTTACAACAATAGAAGTGACGGTCCGATTGGGTACCTGGGGTCAGTTAGCACCTACATTTGTGCGCTCGTTTGGCCTTTAACAAATGTGCGGCGCTGTGTTTCATTACAATGACAGCAAATGCTACAATAGAATATGACATGTAGGCGATAAAATTATGCCTAGAGCTGAAAGCGACTCGGAACAGAAAGCAAACACTGAAAGCAAACCCAAGACCCCAAACCCTTAGACCAAGCCCAGTATCCGACACTCGACTCCGGCTACCCGTCGGCGAACAGTCGGTATCCAAGTTAAAAGGTGAGCAATTGGTGTTAGTTTTGGTCACACACATAAATACACACACACACACACACACACAGATACATCTTGGAGAGCCACAAATGCCGTTGCGGCAGTTGTGCTAATTTGTTTGTTTGCCGTTATCATTCCTTGTGTGCTCTGGACCTGAAGCTGAAGCTGGGTCACCATTGTCACACAATGCCAGCACAAAAGCAGCACAAAAAGACACACACACACACACACACAAAGATGGAAAGTGGAAAGAGAGAGCATTTCTATTTTATAGAACGTTAAGGAAACGTTGAGGAGGTCAGTTGGGAAAGTTGATTAACGACTTGAATATCTTTAAGCCTTTAAGCATCTCTCCTCGCCCCCATCCTCAATTCAATTGATACTTGTAGATTAATAATTTCAATATTCACCAATTAACTAGATTTGATTAAATAGTAAGTACTTGAACGTCTTTGAAAGCATATCTGAAATAGCTCTTCGAAGATTTCGCAGCAATATTTTGTAGTTGAATTGATTAGAAGTAATCTAACCTTAATAGCTTTCAATGATTATTGATGCCGGATAATGTGCACATAATTACACTCTTGAAGGTACTGCCAAATTTCATACTCCATATACACTCGACTTGCCTTACACCCTGGGGCACAATGGGATTGTCTGAAGTTACAAAAAATCATAGCCTATTTATGAGCGCGATACTTGGCATCAAAGGAGACAGCGTCTGTGCCTTGTCTTCATCTTTCATCTGGCATTCGGGCAAGTGTGCGTCAGTTTGGCCAGCTCCGACGCCACCTCTCGCTGCTACTGCTACTGCTACTTTGCTGCTTGTCCTGCTTATTTATCGTGTATTTTGTATTGTAGCGCATATTAATCATAAAGCGGACACGCGTCGCTTTACGCACGTTTGGCGGTTGGCGGATACGGACGCGACAGCTTCAACACGACAAGCCAGCGAGGAGCAGGAGCAGGACCAGACCCAGACCCAGAACCAGCACGAGAAGTAGACGGAGATGGCGACGAAGATGGAGAAGGAGAAGGAGAAGGAGAAGGAGAAAGAGGAGCAACGACAGCGACAGCAAGAGACATTCAGACAGTGTGTAATTCAACTCCCCGCGCATTGCGTCCGACTTCTCTCGCATGGGAACTGAGCGTATTAGATTTAAGCGCGTTATAAATGAGCAGCGCATATTTTGGTTTTGCTACTCCCGACTCATAAATCAAAATTTTGGTATTTCGCATTTTTTTCTTCCTTCTTTTTTTTAGGGCAACGCAAAAACTTACTTTACTCACAATACTTGCTCGCAGGACCCAACAGTCGAAAAGTTTTGGAAAAAGCATAGCCCTTTGCTTATCCACAATGTCCCCTTATCACTCAAACATCCTGGCACCCCCGCCTCCCCCACATTCTCCCCTTTTACAGCCCTTACGCTTGCTGAACGGCTGTTGGCTGTTGTCCATGACGGATGATTGGATTTTATGTTGATTACAAAAATGTGCAAGTCGAATTCGGTTTTGATTTGTTTTGTTCTTCCATCTCCTTAAATTTTTTTTTCTGTGTCTCCTATTACTAAGCATTTACCCATGGTCAACAAACATAATCATCATCATCATCAGTATCATCATCATATCATGGATATTTGGTTGTTATTGGCCATATTTTAATGGGCTGGCCAACCGAGATTTGTCGTAGTACCATGTTTGATTTATTTATGTGTTTATTTGGATTTTTGTTGTTCTTATTGAGATACCATTTCATTAAGGGCATATCAACTGTCAACTAAGTACAGATATTGTTTTTAGCTATAGTTTAAGTCGGACAAGAAACGCTTAACCTAATCTAAAGCAGCGTAAGATATTAAGATGTCATAAAATAAATACCTAATTTAGACACATTCATGTCAGGTCAAACTTGAACCGGAACAGCAACTTTAGAAATTGAATTTCAGAACCGAAACTGCTGCTCAAAATTGTTTAGAAACTAGTTAGACTGACCGATATTATCATTCAATATATCGAAATTAAATGGCTGAACCAAATTTGAAACGAATTCATCACACTTACCGGATTCTTTACATATTACGTACCGGAATCGTTACTGAAATACGATTCGATTTGACACCCTGTTTTAAATAGATAGTTTCGTTTCTATCAAAAAGTGTATCTCAACTTCGGCACTGCGTAAATGTATCTGCACATTCTTGTTGTTATTGTTAGCTATGCGTCTGTGATTACTCATAACGTTTTATGGCTGCCCCAAAATTCGCCTATGTCTCTGTCTGCCTGCATTTATATGTGTGTCTGGACTGTGTTGTGGTGTCTGCTGTCGATTTGTTATTCGATTTGCATGCTAAGTACTCGAGTTTTATTTGCACCCTACATAATAATTTAATTTTATTTGTTTTGCTGCATCCATCCACATCGCTCAAGCCAGCTGCTTCTTTCTAGATTATTGTTTATTTTAGCTAATGGCACCTTGGTGGGATCCATTGCTTATTGCATTGCGCCTATGGGGAACACTAAATTAACACTAAATGCCACGCCTATCAGCCTATCCACCCACCTACCATTTCTATATGCATACATATGTACATATGTATGTGCTTTGCTTTTGTGTTCAACATTTTTCGCATTCATTTTGATGGTTTAGTTGCATATACATATATATATATATAAATTGGTATACCCTGAACTAATTCACAATGGGAAAAAGGTATAATTAAGTTGTGCAAAAGTATTAACAGGCAGAAGAAAGCACTTTGACGACATAAAATATATATATTCTTGATCAGCATCGAAAGCTGATATTGATTTGTAATAAAATTAGTCGTATATATAATATAATTTAAGTCTTTGTTTTAAACGATTTAATACATTTTTAGCAGCTGAATTCAGGGTATCTTCCAGTCGAGCTCTATCTACTTCAAACATGTTATATATCCCTTATATGCGTATCGTTGTTTGTTAATTTTCGTTATTTTGTTAAGGCTTTTGATGGGCCCGCTTTCATTTAGCGGAGGGTCGACAATTCCTGCAGCCTTTTGAGAGCCTTTCCAGCAACTAGGCAATCAGTCGTAAATTAGTAGATCACTTTCCCCACCTCGCTCCAAAAATCACAACAGCCAGCATAAAACATACGCGCACATACACACACACATACAGACATACACACATACTTCCGAATTACATATGCTATAAAAATAGTGAAAATAAGGTTATAAAAAGAGGGAAAAGTTAAGGGAAATAGTGTATTTCAGCGAAAGTCTGGTGAAAAAAAATTTAAGCCCAATTGGATGATGCAGAGTAATGCAGAATAATGGAAATTCTGAGGCGTCAAATCGGAACAAAAACCACAACTTTACCAGTTGAATTTCTGAGTCGAAAACGCAACTCAACACTTTCTTAATAATCAGTTACAGTAACCCATATTATTAGTTCATATAGAATCAAAATAACGAACGAAAATATTTGGTATGGTAAGATACTAAAGCTTCACTTAAACTTAAATGTTGAAACAATTAGTTTCAAATAAATATCTCTTTATTCTCTTACTTGCCTATCTCTATGGGTATATTTATTTTATTGACAGACAATGTGACTGTAGTCAAAATCTTTTAAGCTTTTGATTGAGATTCTGTCAACGAAAGTCGAATGTGCCGATCAAAATGTTTATGCAAAATTCACGGCTATTGCCGCAGCAGCCAAGTCAGGCTGTGTAGAAAGGTTTTAAGGTGTTTAGATTTTATAATAAATTTATGTATGTATATTATCTATGTATACTATCATTTGCAAGTTCTTTTGGGTCTGGCAGCTGCTTTTGGGGCTGTTGCACACTGCACTCAAATGGAAACTTAACGTTCAATGCAATTTGGCTCTTTGGTTGCCATGGCCAATTATTTGTGCTGTGCTGTTATCGTGGCCGTCACCGTCACCGTCATCGTGAGAGCGTCATCGTCAGAGCGTCACAGTTACCATTAGCAACGTAGACTTGAATCGACTTGCGAACAGAGCCGAGCCGGGACGACCTTCTTGTGTTGACCTCAATTTTGGCCAATAAGGTTGTCGCTTTGTGCACATAACTGGCAGGTGGCATTCCTTATTGTTGTTGTTGTCTTTTGCCAGAATTCTTGGCAACAGTTTGAAGTGCAGGGCACGAAACGAAGTCATTCTGAATTGGACTGGACTGGACTGTGTCTGGGATTGGCTCTTGCCAAGTTATTTGCTGTTTTTTACCAACACTGACTTCTAGCCAACTAAACTGATACAACTGGGGAACAACGCTTTTGAGTTTTACAAATATTGCAAAGAACTCACATTTTTATTAACGTTAATTGGATTTAAACTTACTTGACTTATCACTAGCATAATGTTTCAAATTAAAGCCAATAAAACCAACTAAAAAGAATCTCCTATATTTTTTACATTAATGGAGTTATTTCCAAAATTCCTTGAGCAAGTTTAAGGAAATTTTAAACTCAACCACTTCGTAAAAAAAATGTCATATAAAGAAAAAAATAAATGTTGAATACAAAACTACTGCTATTTTACGATTTCTGCTCTTTTAATTTTTAATGACAAGTCTGGCATAATGAGCTAATGAGCACATACAAGCATATATATATATTTATATAGATATATATATATATATATATATATATATATGTGTGTGTGTAAGTACTTGCATATAGAGTGGAACACATTTTGCATTTGTTTTGGCCCATCGGGACATTGCCAACTCAACCCAATTTCTCTCTCTCTCTCTCTCTCTCTCTCTTTCGCCTTGCTCTCTTGTGTAAACATTTTCTATATATATCTCTTTCTCTCTCTTTTTGTCTTTCTCTCTCTCTCTCTCGCTCTCTGTATGTCTCGCTGAGTGAATGTGTATCGGCCAGCATTGACACAATAAAATTTTTTCAGCACATTTTTCATTCGTGGCTGCCTCTTGTTGCAAGTGTAGCATTCTGCATTTATTGACGCATTTTGGTCTTTTGCATATTTGCGGCCGCGTTGCATGCGACAAATGAAGCGTTCGTCAGAGTCGTTTTTGACCATTTTGGGTCGTTTGGGGCCAGCAAACATGCGACAATTCATCGATGAAAAACAAGTCCCCATTTAGCTGCCACTTGAACAGGGTGGCAGACGGTGGGTGATGGAAGGAGAGGGAGGGACGGGATGGGGAAGGGGAAGGGGAAGGCGAAAGGGCGTATCAAATTGAAGGGAGTCAAGTGCATTGCATTTGGCATACTAATAAATATTAAAAAGTGACAAAAGTTGTACATAACATAAACTGCACGCAATCGGTTTTAATATGGCACAATGAACAAAATGGTTGTACGTGCTTCATTGCCTTCATAGCTGTAGCTGCAATAGTAACAAAGCGACACTTTAATCAATGGGCGGGATATATTGCAATTAACGGATTTCCTATAACTAAATTCATCAATTCAAATTGTATATGGCCAACAAACGATTTCTAATTGACAAATAAAATAATTACATTATTTTTTTTAAATACTATTAAATGAAAGCGAATGCAAATCTAATATCAGTGTTTTATATTATTATATATTATTATTTTATTATCACTAGATTGTGTCGTGACGCTTGTGATTCACCCCATAGAGTATATATATATATATATATATATGTTGTTGGTCAATATCACTAGCCGAGTCTATATAGCCATGTCTGTATCACTCTCTATCTCTCTCTCTCTCTCTCTTTAATCTTTTCAACATCTTTTTACTGTAGGCAGTACATATGTCAGTATCTGAAAAAAAATACTCACCAGTTATCCGTGTTATTATGCTTCTAACATTGCCAACAAAAAGCATCGAAATCAGACTAATATATTTTATACATTTATAATACTTTTTTGTTAAGCAATTTGTCGCAATATGCATATTATTAACATTTCAAGTTTGGACAATAATTCGTCAATATCAGAATACTATTTCATCTTGCTCCAATCGGTCGGTTTTTGTACATTTACAGTGGAAGGGTGAACGCAACTACCCAACTTTCTTGCCAGGGTATGTAATCTTCGGTGTGCCGAAGAAAACCGTTCTTTATTTATCACCAGTTATCACCAGGTTTAGAATTATGGACGCGACGCGACGTCAGGAAACCCGTAGTAATTGTGTTTTTATACAACTGCAATTTAAGTAATTACTTAAAATTGAAACTGCAAATACTTTTTAAGCGCCAGTAAGCTTATCAAGTTGCCATTTTTCTTTTAAATTAATTCGCGCCAAATGCGATAAGCTTAACTGCTTTCAGGTGTGTGGAGGCAAGTGGATGTGTTGAAGGGGGCGACTTTGCCAGAACTTTGCATGTGGTATAAAGTTTAGCTTACGTGCAACAACAATCAGCAAGAATGCTGTAGTCGAGGGAGCTCACTACTATATACATACCCTGTTAAAAAAAACTACATTCTAAATTTCACATTTCAGTAAGCAAGCGTGGAAATGCTCTCACTTCTTATGGCCGGACCAGGCACTATGTATATACGTGCCTTTAAAATTATGGTTTTTATTGCCATCGAAAATCGATTAGCATCGATATTCACGAAAGCAGTTATCGATAATATGAAATAAACTTAATACACGAGCACTTATAGTCTCTGAGATCTGCCTGTTTATACAGACGGACAAATGGATATGGCTATATCAACGCGCCAATTGATCATGTTAAAGAATATATATACATATATATATCTCCTGGAGCCGGAGATGCTTTCTTCTGCCTGTTACATAAGAATATGTTTTCAATAAATGTATATACACATTTTAGTTGTAATTTTCTTCTTTCTTCTGCATATAAACAAATTGATTTGAATTTTACATGATTTGATTTTTTTCATAACATTTGTTTTTTTTTTAGAAATTTAAATAAAATAATAATGATATTTGTCTCGGACAGTGATTGGCTTCGAGGAGCGATTGGTGTACACTGCTATGTGTACGGGGAGGTCCCGCAGGGTCTTACAGTCGTACAACCACTCGCTCCACTAGGCCACATTTATTGCGTTCACACCCACATCCGCATCCGGCGTTCCCGGCGATGAAGTGTTATAGCTGGAGCGGCTTGATATTTTCTGGCGCCGTTTGTTAACCATCAGTATGGATATTTTACGCAGCGTTATGGAGTCCGTATTGAGCATGCGACAGAACTCGATGAATGTGCACAGATAGGTGGCCTTGAGATCCACGGCCAAACGGTAGGCATTATTGAGAACATCCGCCAGACGCTCGTACTTGCCGAGTATCGCATGCACCTTTACCTCCAACATCGTGGCCAGAAACTCCCAGATCTTGATGTTGGCACTGCGCGCCTCATCGATGGACCTTGTCGCATAGTCCAGACACTGCACTAGATGATTATGCGACAAATGGATGTCGGCTAGCTCATGCAACAGATAGCTACGCTCCATCGGCAGACGGGCGAAATGCAAACGCTTCGAAAGACCATTTATGGTCCGCCTAACGGATGAGCATGCAGAAGCAATAATAGAATGGATATGTATGTATATATAGCTGCTGGAAATGAGCTAGTTGAAACTTACCTGAATACTTTGGCCTCTTCGAAGGCAGTATCGGCATCCTCATAGGCGTAGGTGGCACGATTCCCAAAGACAATGCTCTGGAACTCGGCAGGTTTCCACAACTGAACTCCAAGTAGACGGCACATGGCGTCATTATCGTATGGGGACACCCTATATGTCGGCATGCGAAAGCTCTCACACAAGCTCAGTGCCAAGTGATTATAAACCTCGTTCATAAAGTTCATTTGCCACGGCATTACCCTTCTCGTCTTCAGCACATTGTACTCGCCCATTACTTTCGATACCAGTTTTCGCAGGCCCTACACCGAAAAAAAAACCACGGAATATCAAAATTATAATTTTTCAAATTATTTCATTAAGTAAGAGTGAGAAAAATCGACTGGGAGAGACTTTGAACCAAAGCAAAACATATAAGAATGCTCTAGTCGAGAGAGCTCGATTATAACATAATTTCCAGTTACATTGCCACATTCCGGCTCTCCGAGATCTGTTTGTTCAATAATATCTAATAGACCTTATGGGGTCGGAGACCCTTTCATTATACCCTTTTACCCATGTCTAATGAAAAGTTGGCAACCGTACACAAAAAGTGTACTTTTTTGAGTAACACTCTTCTTTCTTAGCTACTAGAAGCAACCTGTTCATTGTATCCACCCACTGACAACTCACCACAGTGTCGTTCTGGGCGCGTAGGTCTCGAATATTTCGCAATATGGATAGCATGTTGCGACGCGTCTGGTACTGAATGCGATATATGTTTGCCTGATGGAAGCATTCCAAGACCTCTGGATTGCTGCATCGACGATGGACCGCATTGTAGATGGGACTGCGTGCGTGGAGCATTCGAGTGAACTTTTGGACACGCTCGTATGCAGCACTTAAATAATTTTTACGTTCGTTGGCTAAATTGTAATATTTGTCCAAGAGGACAATGGGGTTCTGACGCAGTGCTTTGAGGAAGGCAATATCGATCCAGGCACCATTTAGATAGTTTTGATAAAAGATTTTCGTTTTACGCTCGCGTCGAGCCGCATCCAATGGCGAAATTATCTCGACCGGCTTAACCACTACACTTTCAACGTCGCATTTCTTTTGATCCGACGTGATCTTTGAGTGAGGAAATGCCTCCACTAGCCCTGTGGATTTCAGTATCTCACCATGGATGGAACTAATTTTGGATGAGTGTTTGAGAAAAAATGGACCAAGACTAGCGCCGACATTATCCTGGAAATTATTGTTGACACACAGCAGACGCTGTTCAAACTGTAAATTGGGGATTCCTTTATGTCGCACAATATTATGAAGCGTCAGCTTGTTGTCCTCAAACCTGTTGAGATCATATAATGAATCGGCTATCTGCAGATTGACTAAGGCACTCCCTGGTGCTATCGTAGCGGCTTTCTTGCCATCCTCGAGTGCCTCTTGTGGCTGTGCTATTTCCCGATTAAACTTACTCCGCATGCACAGGGCCGTAAATGCCTTATTGTTGTCCATATCATGGATGCACTTATCAAAATAATGCATTGCGACTGTAAAATTACGTGTCTGGGCATATCTCAGCGCCCAGCTCCGGTAAACCGAGCGACGCTCTTGCGAGGACCAGCCATTTATATCCCACGGTGGCAATTTAGGCACTATAACAGATGGATCTAACTGAATGTCGCTCATTGCTGATTTTAAATGTAAAACTCTCCAAAATAAATCACGTAAAACAAAATGAAATAGAAAACAGCTAAAAGCGATAATGTTTTAAACGAAACTAAAATCGTTTTAGAATGTTATTCAAAAATAAATTTCATGATAAACATTTGCCAGAATGCTTTGACCAACAAACAAAACATATTTATATGCATACAACATTACAGGGTATTTCTATTCTCGATACGATTGAGATCAGGTGCCTTAACACCCTTGCTTGGCCGATTGGCTACATCTTAAAAGTTGCACATTTTACTTTAAATATATTTCACACTCATACCCTCAACCGTAACAATATTAAAATTGTATACATATTTCAAAACAAAAAAAAACACAATGATTCTATAATTTGTATGTTTAAGTATTAGAGAAAGTTATAGCATGGCTCATGTCTGTTCCTTATCCTGATAGGGATCCTTGGCAATGTACTTGTCCAGCCGTGCATTGCCATCAGGTTCGACCTGTGACAGCTGAGAGAAACCCTCCTCATCCACAAAGCATATCTCATGCCCATCGGGATCGGCTAAAATGATCACCGTAACGGATGCCTTGCCGGGCGTATCCAGCGTAATCAGTGACTTTAAAATGGTGCCGCCAGCTTTCTGCACAGACTCGAACAATGGCTTTTGAGTTGATGCGGGTATCGCAAATGCAATGCGTCCGTATGCCTTGGCCCGATCCAACGGATCAGTCAAACGAGTGAGACGCAGCTTTGCTTGTTTTTCGCCATAGTTGAGCCAAGCGGACTCTTTAGTCTCGCTGACAAGCTTCATGCCAAGCAGCTCATTCCAGTATTGGAGCGAGACGGACAAATTAGTGACATGCAGCTCCACCTGCTGAACGGGATCTGGATTCGCCACAGTGGGCGTCACATCAACAATATAGAACTTATAGCCATCTGGCGATGTGAGCACGTTGCTCTCGCATTGCTTGCTAACGGGATACGAATGCTCAGCAGCACGTGCCAATATATCCTTGGAATGTATGGTTATGCCACCAAAATCATTGCCTGCAAATACATAAGTGATTAGCACAACTATTTTTTAGTTACAAATTGGGTGCTGGATGCAGTTACCCATCTCGTAGCTCTTAACGCCATAGTTGTAGGTGAGCTCAATGACGAAATGCGACTGCTCAGGCCCATATCCCACCATGGTCTTGCTCCAACGATTGTCATAGGGTCTGCACAGAAAGTTCATAATATTATATATATATATATATATATATATAAAGATATCTTGAAACTTGATCCGTATTTACCCATTGCATTCCGCATCGCAGCCTTCTTTAAATTCCTCATGGCGCAAAACCTAACAATAAAAAATAAAAATGACAAAAAATGAAAACGAGGAAAACCCGCAAATAAGCTTCATCGAGAGACAGACGGACATGGCTATATCAACTCAACTGCTGGTAAAAACTATATATACGTATATACTTGAACGGATCGGAGATAGTTCCATCATATCCAAGGGTATAGAAATTATCAATCTGAACAGTTTTGCATTGTTGCCATTTGTTGCTTATCTAGAATTAGTTTTCTAAGCGATTACTTCACAGTTGTGCTGCCAAATCACATTGTTTTTTAGATAAATGATTCAGTCGCGATTGTTTAGTCATTAATTATCAGTAATTATCAGTACATACATTATATACATACAGATATATATGTAACGTGGGGTGGTTTAACCTTTGACCAATTTTGTAACCATAGCCCTCAAAATGTATGGTGCAAATCTAAAACAGGGTATCTTTGTCTCGACATACACATTCTTTGTTTGTCGCCGGTCACACGTATACGCATACATACAAATGTAGGTTTCAGCGGGATCATGTCACAGTGCGCAGACGGCTGTTCTAATAACAAATTTTGCATGTCGAGACCCCTTTTAAGATTTGCATTTTTCGTTAGCAAAAAGAATTGCTGTAGATTGAAATATATTGTATTAGACTTTTTATGAACGCATATTTCAAGAATTAATGCGAAAGAATCAACTTTCATATTTGGCAAGGTAGAATTGCCATTTGTAGCTCAGCTTTCTAAAGACACTTGTCTAGTGGGTATCATTGTCTCGATAGAGACATACATAGAGACTCAGAAAACAACTGATGCACTTGTTGTCGATTTGATGCCTCTACTATACTGTCTGCTTAGTGTTTATATCCATATACAGTGTCTCACAGCTCAAACGTAACAGTGCCTAGCAAAAATTTTAATTGCCTGCCATAAACTAATTATACAATATTTTTCAAAAATTCCAAAGACCGATGGCAGGTACATATATTAACCACCATAATGAATATATGATCCCAATAAATTGGGGTTTCCCCACGGGCTAGGCCGGGTTATGTAAAAAAGTACCTTAATTTATGGTCGCATATTATTTGGATCAGGGGCGTTATGGACACCTGGGTGCCATAAAACCCGGATTTTTTACGTCAGGTTGATGATTTTCGGTATAAATAGACCAATCCTTCGTAGTCAGTTCAGTTATATCCTGCATCTCGGGTGCAACCAGCCAACAAGGACTATGGGCAAACGGACTACCATTGAACAACGGAATCTCGTCCTGGAACACTTCAAGATTGGATATTCACATCGCCAAATAGCTAAAATGGTAAATCTAAGCACCACAACTGTATTCAACATCATTCATCGCTTCGTCGACGAAAATCGGATAGAGGACAAGGGCAGAAAGGCACCAAACAAGATTTTCACCGACCAGGAGGAGCGGAGGATTGTCAAGAAAATAAGGGAAAATCCCAAGCTATCGGCTCCAAAACTGAATCAACAGGTGGAGGATGAAATGGGGAAAAAGTGCAGTGTGGAAACTGTGCGCCGGGTTCTGCGCAACCATGACTTTAATGCCCGAGTACCACGGAAGAAGCCCTTTATAAGCGCAAAAATTAAAGGGACTAGGATGACGTTCGCCAAAACCCACTTGGACAAGGATTTGGAGTTCTGGAACACATTCATATTTGAAGATGAGCCCAAATTTAACATTTTTGGCTTAGACGGACGGAATTATGTGTGGCGACAGTCCAATACTGAGCTGAATCCCAAAATCCAAAAGGCAACAGTCAAGCACGGCGGAGGAAGTGTCATGGTATGGGCATCTATCTCGGAAGCCGGCGGCGGAAATGTTGTGTTTTTTGAAACAACAATGGACAAGAGTGTGTACCTCAATATATTAAAGGAAAATTTACTCCAAAGTGCCGAGGAGCTAGGAATCCGGCGTACTTTCCTGTTCTACCACGATAACGACCAGGACAACAGCCAAGCATAAGTCCGGATTAGTACAGTCCTGGCTTATCTGGAACTGCCCCCACATCATAATTCCACAGGCCCGGTCTCCAGATTTAAATGTTATTTAAATTTTTGGAATCTGCTGGAAAATAACATCCAGAATCACAGATCCGATCTCAAAAATGCTCGGCTGGATGAGTGGAGTAAAATCAGTCCAGAAACTACCCGGAAGCTGGTATCTTCCATGAATAATAGGTTAAGGAATGTTGTTAAGGCTAAAGGATATCATACTAAGTATTAACATCCTTATTTAAGTTTTTATACGCATAATATGTTACTTTTCTAAGACTGTTCCAAAAAAGCGTTGACCTGTATTTTGGATATGTTTTCAGTTTTTGACTAATTTTAGTTAATTAATTAATATTTTAATAAAAACTGAAGTTTCCTTTTCAAACGTGATATAACATAAAACAAATTGGCAATTAAACATTTTGCGTTTGTTTTTTTATTTAAACCTCATAGCACTTTACATTTTTTGCTAGGCACTGTTACGTTTGAGCTGTGAGACACTGTATGTATGTACATATATGTACTTGCATTTAGCCGAGATTCAGGCTTTCATCTCACCTGCATGCCCAGAATGTTGCGAAAGAAAAATGAATTCTTAGCTCGATCGCCAATCTTGAATACGTAGTGTAGGGCGCGTCCTGGTATAGCTGTCATATTGTTTTTGTCGATGCGTGAAAATTTGAGATGTTTTCAAAGCTTATGAATTGAATTAGAGATGGGCGGTGCTGGCACTCGAACCTATTGTAAATATGTTCAGTGAGGAGTAAATTCTGTTAAGTGTCGAGCAAACTGTTGACAGAATAATGAGGCGCAAACAGTGCAACTTGATACCGGACAATCGATATATTTTTTAATATTTGCTGTCTTCATTTCAAGATTTAATCCTGATTTTTCATACATTTTTTTTCAATTTTACATGACAGCTGTTATTGTACGCTAAAAAAAAATTAAATACAATTAATTCAAATCGATAAGCGTAAAGTGACAATTTTTGTTGGGCGCGCAAATTCAAATCGGATTAGCTATTGTAGCTATTTTCCCACAATATAACTATCACATACCGATATCATCGATAGATATTGTAGTCGAAAATAGCACATCGCTAAACATCTGGCTTGCTCTTGTTGTGTAACTGAAACGCGTATTTTCAGTAAGTATAACGAAATTAACAAATATTTGCATAATTCAACAAACGCCGACTATTGGCAGAAGACGCCCACAATGTCCGCACCCGCTGCCCGTGGTACAACATCCCTGCTGAAGCGCGCCTGGAACGAGATACCCGATATTGTTGGCGGCTCCGCTTTAGCCATCGCTGGTATTTTTATGGCTGGAATTGGCTTGGCCAACTACTATGCCAAGGATGGTGACAATCGCCTCTACAAGACGAGCTACGTTGTCTTCCGTCACGACGATCCGCGTGCCAAGAAAGTGCGCAACGATGAAGATGATTAACTGAAAATGCTGTGCAACTGCAATCTTTACCCTAATTTTTTTTTTTTTTTTTGTCATTCGCAATATAAATAGCTAAGTACAACAAACCAAATTATGTGTCTATGAGTTGAGTTCAGTTTATGCAGATGCTATGGCGTATAGCAGACGAATTGACAATTCCGGTGAATGGCTTTGTGATGCATCCTGTAAGCAGCAAACGTGGAATAGCCTTCGGGGCAAAAGGCACACCGATAATTAACCTCAGTTTCACAGTTCACATATTCAATGAAGTCGCTAGCTATAAAATAAATAAAACAAACATATATGAATTATATTAAATTAATAATCTCTTAAAAAATAAAACTTACGTTCATTGACCACCATTTGATCAGCTGCAGTAATATTACCGGCCGCATCAGCCGGCTTAGCTCTCATTGGCAACTGGGGCGGATTAAACTGCGACTGCGTTTGGAAGCGGGAACGATTCCGGCGCTGTTCAAATTTGAGCGCCACGTTGAACTCATTGTTGGCCGCCAGCCATTTCGTATTGAATTCGTAGATCATTGTCAGTTTCTTGATGCAGACGCGGCATATTTGCTTGGGAAAGTCATCATCATTGCTCAGTGGCGGCAGCGACGCAGACGCTGGCAAACATTTTAATATAATTTCCGAAATCGGCACTTGCTTTTCCAGCACCAAAACACTGTCCAAGAATATGTGCATGGCCTCCAAGCAGTCGTTACCGCAAGTGCGGCAAATATTTTCAAATATATCCATTACACTAGATTCCCACTTGATGATGCTTCGTACAAAAAAATCTTACATTCGCTACGAAACTGTAAACAATCCTGTGCGAAGAATTCGAATTTCAATAGTGAACAGTGGACTATAAAGAATGTAAGTGCAAAACTATATTTGCATGTAATTCGTTTTTTATATTTAATTAACAACAGTCAATATAGAATCAATCGACATATCATATCTTAAATAAAACTCCTGAATGTCTCACAACGTGAGTAATTATTACTTGTTTGGATTGGGATGCACTAAATATTATCCTTGTGTTTTATGCATACTTATCGATTAATAGAAACGCGCATCAAGAGATATATATATCGCTATATCGATATATTAGCATATCGAGCATAAATGCGATGTTTATTCTGGTGCACTAGTCACTTATCTCTAGTGGCAGTGCAAAAAGTAGCAGTTCATCGTAAAAACCAAACAATGCAGCGAAAACTGGTTGTGTACAGCGTGGTTTTATCGTTTCTAATCGTTAATCCCGTCACGCAAGCCATACAGGCGCGCAGCGACAAGGAGCAGCCCCAAACTGTAGTCTCCGGCACAGCTGTGCAATCCGTTGTGCCAGTACAATCGCAATCGCAATCCCAGTCGCAGTCGCAGTCGCAGTCACAGGCGGGCACCAATTCCCAGGCATCGTCCAATTTCAATCCTCTCGGGCCTAATGTGCTGTGCTCATTTTTGCCGCGTGACTTTCTGGAGTGCAAGGAGCCCATCGATCATAGGAATAATGAGACGGCATGGAAGGAGAAAGGCTACGGCTGTTTGCATTTCGGTGGCTCCTTCTACGCGGATGTTGAGCACACAAGAGTACAGTGCACGGTCTACACCGACATCGATTGCTATGGCGCAAGGACCTTCTTTCGGGACGGTGTACCGTGTGTGCGCTACACGGATCACTACTTTGTGACCACATTGATATACAGCATGCTGCTTGGCTTCCTTGGCATGGATCGCTTCTGCCTGGGACAAACGGGCACCGCAGTGGGCAAACTGTTGACGATGGGCGGCGTGGGTGTCTGGTGGATCATCGATGTAATATTGCTTATAACGAATAACCTGCTGCCCGAGGACGGCAGCAATTGGAATCCCTATGTTTAATCATAACGAATATACATACATATGTGCCTTTGTGATAATACTAAGTAGTGAAAGTCCTGTAAATAGATTATATACACATATTTATCGTATTCGGACATCTCTGAGTATGAAGTCTTTTAGTACCTAAGCTAAATATATATAAATATCCCAATTCTTTTTAAACGAAATCTACAAAATAAATTGTAAACTGATAATACCACTTAAAGAAATCTGTTTATCTGTGTGTATATTTAAGTCGAAATAGATTTAAACATAAAAAGTAATATAAATAATTTTAATTCAATGGAATACTACAAAAATTGTATATATTGTACATGGATATGTATATTGCATTAAATTAATTTATATATTATAATAATGATGACTTAAATAAATATTGAAATATAGGTTTTTGTTTACAATCTATAAATTAAGTTTTAACATCAATATGAACAGTATTGATAGAATATCGTACGCTGCGATTATTCCGCATCGATATATCGATAAGAAATACACAAATGCCATCAGCATCATCAATACAATGTCCGCTTATCAAAAACTTTGAAAGGAACAACGCATATAAATCGTGCTTGACTGAACGCTTGAACAGTTCGCATTCGCTGCTGCCGACTGTCAGTCCAGCAGATAACAAGTCACGGCACCTTGTAACATTCGACTAATTACAAATATATACACACATATATTTACATAGCCAAACGCTTTCTCGGCCGCATTTTTTTTTATTGCTTTGTCAGCGCCATTTTGACAAAAGTGTGCAGCTCAAAAAGAAAGAAAAATGAAATTCTTGATAGCGACTGTGTCGCTGCTGGCACTTGTGGCCATTACTAAAACTACAGAGTCCGAGCCGCATATGCTTAGCGATGAATTCATTGAGCTGGTAAAAAGCAAAGCCACAACCTGGACGGTAAGTCAATATGATGACCATGACTATCACATACATATATATATATATATATTTATACAAATATATTTCTGTTTTTATTGTTAATCGCAGCCTGGACGCAACTTTGATGCGGCTGTGTCGGAGCATCATATACGTGCCCTGATGGGTGTTCATCCCGATTCGCACAAGTTCACGCTGCCCGAGAAGCGAGAACTGCTGGGCGCTGATGGTGAGGATGAGGATTTGCCCGAGGAATTTGATTCGAGCAAAAATTGGCCCAATTGCCCAACAATTCGGGAAATTCGTGATCAGGGCTCCTGCGGCTCCTGCTGGGCCTTTGGAGCTGTCGAGGCCATGTCGGACCGTGTAAGTTAACGCCCCCATTTAAAAAAGAACAAAAACAACAACAACTCACATGACGCGGCTCCATTTGCTTATCTCTTTGTGTTATCGATTTTTCCTACAAATTGCGTTGCAATGCTAGCTTCTGGCTGTGTGTATATGTATGTGTGTGTGTGTTGATGTACTCTTTGTTTGGACTGAATTGATTGTTAAATTGCTTCTATTGTATGTGTCTGTCTTCTACAGGTCTGCATTCATTCGAATGCCACTGTTAACTTCCACTTCTCCGCTGATGATCTGGTGACCTGTTGCCACACCTGCGGCTTTGGCTGCAATGGTGGTTTTCCTGGCGCCGCCTGGAGCTACTGGACGACCAGGGGCATTGTTAGCGGCGGCTCCTACAATTCCACAGAGGTAAGCAATACAATTTCAATGCTTTATGCTCAATGCCAAAAAAAATTCGTTAATTATGAATATTTGCATTATTATTTTGCAGGGTTGCCGACCTTATGAGGTAGAGCCCTGCGAGCATCATGTCGATGGCCCACGTCCACCCTGCCATTCGGGCAGCACTCCTCACTGCAAGCACCAGTGCCAGCCCAACTACTCCGTCGACTATGAAAAGGACAAGCATTTCGGCGCCAGCTCATACTCGATCAATCGCAATCCGCGCAACATTCAGCGCGAGATCATGACCAATGGACCGGTGGAGGGTGCATTTACTGTCTATGAGGATTTGATATTGTACAAGACGGGCGTCTATCAGCATGTCCATGGCAAGCAGTTGGGCGGTCATGCCATACGCATCGTCGGCTGGGGTGTCTGGGGGGAGAGCAAGGTGCCCTATTGGCTCATTGCCAACTCATGGAACACCGACTGGGGAGACAATGGTTTCTTCCGCATATTGCGCGGCAAGGATCATTGCGGCATCGAGAGCCAAATTTCTGCGGGTTTGCCCAAATTGTGAGCTAACAAAGTGTCTTTCAAATTTGTTTCTCGTATGTACGGCTTAATTAATGATTTCCACTATGTATATTAACATGTAATGACAACCTAAATTTGTTAGGACCTAAATAAATCAATCAAAATGAAATAAAAACAACCAATAATAATAAGCATTTAATTGATTTTTAATGAAACCAAGTGATCTATGTTTAAGTTGCTGCATGTCAACAGCCCTCATTCATATACAACTACTAAATATCAATAGAAGAATCTCATCATTATGCTCCTCCCATATTGGCACAGAGCCTCAGTGTCGCATTAATCACTCTCCCTCCTGGCTACGCCTCCATCGGCCTTATATATTTTGGAAATATTTGGCAATCAGTCAACCGGGGGGGGGTCGTGAACCGTTTGGGGCTTATCATCATCCCCAAACCGAGCGGAGTAGATTTCAATCGGGCAATTTCAATAATTTGCCGAATGCAATTTTAATTTGCTCAACAGTTCAAACAGCCTGCGTAAAGTGTTTCATAAATAATAGCTTGCTTGTGAGTTTATTTGTATATATACATTTATATTTATATATATATTTCAATATTTATTTTTCTCATTTGTAACATCAAATAGAACATTTTCTTATATTTATTTTATAGTTTTTTCATTTCTTTTGTGTATGAACGTTATTTTCTTTAAACTGCCAATCGCCTTGTCTCTATTGCGTATGGGGCATTTAACAAACAGGTAACATAATGTTGATCGAAAAATATTTGGACTGCAATTTGGAATGCTCTCCAAATTTGCGGAACACTCTCAAGTTGTTCTTCACTTATTGTTTCGCTTAGTTTTTATTTACTTGCACTTCTTATTTAATTTTTTTTTTTGTTGTTGAAAAAACACCAACATATATGCATTGTTTTTGTCTATAGCATCTATACATCTCGCAATTTGCTAACATTTTTAATGAAAATTTGAGTTATGTTTATGCTTTTTCTTGGTATTGTAAATATATTGCATCTGGATCGCTGCATTTTGCATTTAATTTTTGTAGAATTTGCCCTCAATAAATACATATTGTATATACCTGTGTACTGTTATATATATAGTATATATGTTTTTTTGTTTTGTTTTTTTTTTCTCATATTTTCTTTAATCTCTAACGTTGGACTTTTGCACCCTATATAAAATATTACATTTATATATTTACATATGTATGTATGTATATTGAACAATTGTTGCATATATGCACATATATACATACGTACATACATAACAAGTATTATAATGAACGCTTTGTTTTTTTGTTTATTGTTTGTTGTTTTTTGCTGGATTTGCTTTGTTATTTGTTATTTGTTTTCTGGGTTTGGGGGGTGTTTTGTTCACATTTACGTTTCACACACACTTACACACACACACACACAACTAGGTATGTATATATGTGTGTATACTATGTATAACATTGTCAGCGGGGGGCTTGCTTATCAGCTAAATGGTGGGTTAAAATATCAATACAATTCAAATTCAATTATCATTTTGCTTTTGTTTGGTTTATTTCTAGCTTGTTCATCTTTCTGAAGTACAATAAGAATCGGAATTCAAGCGATATGTATGTAAATACATACATATAATGTTTTTAAAAGAGATGAAATGCATTCGGTTTCAAGAAGCGCATTATATATATAGAGAAAAGAAGTAGGCTATGGAATTATTGAAGATAGATCGAAAGAACTCTACAGTGGAAACATTGCACACAAACAAATACATACAACTACACATACATAACGTAGCTTATCGATTATGTTTTTTTTATTATTTTCTTTTTTTAAACTGCCTTTGAACTCCACTGCTTTGAACCATTTTCCAGAACAACTGTCGAATACGAAACATTTTGGGATATTGTCTCTGACACCAATAATTAATATAAATGTAAATTCAATTATCTGATATTTGTTAGAATTGAAATGTGAATTAAGGAACATATTCTTAAGATATTTTAGAACACCGGCTTTCATATGTTGTTTTATTTATTTGTTTTTTCTTTAATGTTTAATTTCGCTAGATTTAAATAGATATATATTTATATATATAGGTATGCACATATGCACATAAGGTTACATTAACACATATGCACGCATATATATGTATGTATATGAATAAATATTTTTAAACTCTTCAGTTTGCATTGTTAAGAAGTAAATACATATATATCTCTTATCTCAGCTAAATACTTGAATGTCAAACTAATCCGTATTCTTGGGTCCATTTTGTGTTGCTTTCTCTTTGTATTTTGTGATTTGTTTTTGTTTTTTTTTCTTTCTAGATTTTGTAGTTTTAGTTAACTTCTTGTGTGGACAGCATTTAACGTGTGTGTATATGTATGTATATAGTATATACATACATACATACATAAATATGTACATATGTATGTATGCATATGGTTTTTATCTTTGCATTATCATCAGGTCGCATTGAGTTTAGGATTAATTAAAGACTGCTTATCATCATCATTATCATCTTTATATACTATGAACTCAATTCTTGCTTATCACAAATGAGCGCAGATTTGTATTTGGTTTTTGTTGCATCTGGTTTATGCATAAATAGTTCGCATATGGGTTAAATACTGTTATTGAACTTGGAACCGAACACAAAACAATTCATAATTTACATTCAAACGTTAGTTACAAATATTTTGCATATGATTTTCACTGTTCAACAAGAGTTAAGTTCAACTCTGCATTTTATTTATAAAGTTTCCATTGCTTATACATATACATTTAAATTTTAAATGTATGTATTTTCTTTACAATCCAAAAAAAACTTTCAATAGATTTTGAATAATTTTTTGCATCTTTTAGTAGCGAAAGACTATCACAATTATAGAGAGTTTTCTTACGGGTTTCCTTCAGGATCAGAATAAGAATCCGATTGTTTTCTTTTGCATTTTTCTTCTTTTTTTTTTAATAAGTTTTTAACTTTGCAAGCACATACACACACACAGACACAATAATAAGGTCCTTACTTTTGTGAAAGTAGTTTTTTGTTTGTTTCTTTTTTAGTTTTTTTTGTTTGTTTAACTGTTTGTTAGTATATATATAATATTCATTTGGCTTGTTTCGGTAAATGCTTTGAAGGCTCTTTTGCCTTTGATTTGAATTTTGATTCTGCATCGCATTTAACGCCCGACAATTTATCCAGTATGTATTATGTTCGTAGTAGTAGTTCGTTTAGAGATCTTTAGTAATACTCATAATACTCATATTTTCATGTGTTGTTGTTGTACTTATCTCCAGTTGTTGTTCTTTGTCCTTCAGTTTACCACATTATTGAACTTTGTTCGCTTGCATATGTTAAACGGTTTCATAGAGTATATTTATATACATATATAATATTTATGTAGAGTACTGTAATTTTGTTATATAATTTAGTAAATACGTATATATAATATATATATATATATATATATATGTGTGTGTGTGTGTGTGTGTGTGTGTGTGTGTGTGTGTGTGTGTGTGTGTGTGTGTGTGTGTGTGTGTGTGTGTGTGTGTGTGTGTGTGTGTGTGTGTATGCTCTGCTTTCACATTTTGTGTGTGATTTGTATTTTTCTTTATGTGGTTTGCAAAACCATCAAACAACAGGAGGAAACAGTCTTTCTTTCCAGGTACCTAAGAAATAGATTGAAAATGGGTTTCAATTAATCAAGTTTAATAATCATTTTCAAATTGTCAGGCAAAAAACATAAATCGAGAGTTGAGCATGGATTTGAAATTAAAATGTTATATTATAAAAATTGCAACTAACTGCGATTTTTCGTCTACTCACCGCGTGACACATTTGACTTGTGTTATATGTTGTACAATTGATTTATTATATATATATATGTGTATAGTTTTTTTGTTTTTTTTTTTTGTTTGTAATTTTGTATATACACCATATAATTTGCTATATATCGCGCATAATATTATAAGTTGATGCATTATACACATATGCAGTTTATGGGGGCATCAATGTTGAGATGTTGTTGTTCTTGTTGTTGTTGTTGTTAAACTGCAACTAATGCTGATCCAATCAGAGAGTAAGATTAGATGTTTAGGTATTTGTTGAATGACTTCTAAACAGGCTCAAAGCACATTTTATATGTGGTAGGTAGTAGTAGTAGTAGTAGTAGTTGTATTATATATATGTATATATGCTATAAATACAGATACACACATCTAGTTGATTGCTAATTGCATGGCTTGTACTTATGAGAGTTTGCTGGTTGCTGGTTTCGTCGTCGATCGGGGTTCCAATCAGCGGCACTCTAAATTACATATCATATAGGCTCTCATTCGTATCGGGTCAAGTAGTGTTCGCGCTCGCTCTCTCTCTCTCCCTCACTCTCTCTCTTTCTGTTTAGCTGAGTGCCCTTTTCGTCCTGCACTTTTCGTATTTATTGATTAGTGATGGGTCAGGTAGGTTTTGCGCTTCAGATAGCCGCTGCGTATGGGCGATGAGAGGCCCGTCTCATTGCTGTCACAGGTCCATGTTGAATTTGTGTGTGTGTGTGATTGTAGTTGTGTGTAGATTTAATGTGTGATTTGTTTTTGATTAGCAGAAAGTTTGAATTTTTTTTTTTTTGAAAAAAGAGATAAGATTTGAAGTTGAGACAGTTTTCAGTTGATCCAATTTAAGGTATTTCTGTTTTTTTGGTTTTCAATATTTTTTTGCTGCACAACATCGAATCAATAAAATGCATTAAAAACTTAATATAAACAAATCAAACTCAACTCAAAATAATATCAATCAACTCTGCACTAAACACCAATTTCTCGCGCACAATTCTGTCCACTTTTAAAATGCAATGCGCTCTTTGCGTAATAACTACGGTGTTTGGTAAACGTTTTTAAACTTCATTCGTTGCTTTTTCATGCAGCCTATATGTGTGTTTATATGGTATACATGTGCATGTGTGTGTGTGTGTGTGAGTGTGTGCCGGTTTGATTGATTAGAGTGGATCGTATCAGCACGGATCAAATCGAAGGGGGGAGGAGGCGTGACGTGACGTGTGGCAGAAAGCGGTTTAAAGCGTCGGTTATTTAAATCAAAGAACAAACAAAGAAAAGATACAATTCAATATCGGTAACATCATAAATCATATTGCATGTATGTACGTCTATAATAAATATATATTCATATTTCTATTTTTGTAACTCTTGAAAGCGTTTTATTGTATATATATATGTGTAATTGTGCTAAATACTAAAATGTATGCATACATATATATATATATATATATATATATATATAAATACAAAATGCATTAAAAAATACATACTTATATATTTAAATATATAAATATTTATTTTATATATAAATATATATATATATACATATAAAATGCATTAAAAAAATACATACTTATATGTATATACTCGCATGTGTGCTTGTTGGCCAAACTTGATTTCTTGTCGTAGTTTTTTTTTCGAAGTAATTACAATAACAATAAATTGCCAACCAAAATAATACATGATACAAATTATAAAAGCACTAATCATAATATATTGCATACATATACAAATAATAATGCAAACTTAGCATACAATACATATATATTTATAATACATAGTAACGGCATTGCAATTCTTTCCGACAACTTAAAAATTACATAAATAAATCAATATAAATGGACTAGGCAACGTTTTGTGTGTGCTGCTTGAGGAGAGAGGTGGGCGTGGCTGGACGGAGGAGCGGAAAGATGCGCACTTGACCATATCCGGGCGACACATCCACGCCGGCAATCTCTTGCTCTAATTCAAGGCTCTCGTTCAGTTGGCCCAGGCTGGCGCTGTTGGGCGTGGCAGGTAGCGGCGATTGCGCGTCAAATGCATTGCTGATCGATAGAAGGTGGAGG
The DNA here is from genome assembly GCA_035042055.1 of Drosophila macrothrix. Classification (NCBI taxonomy): domain Eukaryota; kingdom Metazoa; phylum Arthropoda; class Insecta; order Diptera; family Drosophilidae; genus Drosophila; species Drosophila macrothrix. Next base: position 73,280 of record JAWNLX010000587.1, on the reverse strand, counting down.
TGGCCAGCGCCACAGATTGTAGTGGTTGGTATTGTTGGTAGTGGATGGAATGCGCGTTTTATTGTTTGCAAGCAAATATATGGCAAAGAGGTAGACAGATAGATAAAGACAGAGAGAGAGATAGTTGCAAATTTGCAGCTGAAATACAATTAGCTAATTACAAACGTTCTTTCACATGGGTCACATACGGTTACGCTGTTATCGAAGGACGCACAGGACACAGGTGCGGGTTACAGACAATATACATACACAAATAGGTATATGTATATACCTATATATATATATATATATATATATATATATATATATATAAATATATATATATTTCCAGCGTGCAAATTATGCCAACAAAATTAATCAAATTAACGTATCAATGTTATACAAACTAATTAACAAACTTAAAATGTAAGTTGACATAAGCAAACAAACATAGAAACAGAAACACCAATGTTTAAAGTATACAATACAATACAATACACACTATACAAATATTTGCCTATTAATACTAACACAAACATATACAATTTACACAAGACTGCGGAGGAGTGGCACTAGTCAGAAGCGACTAGTCATAATTTCTGAGTTCTGAGTCTACGACCTACCTTCGGCGACGCGGATTTGCCGACTGTCCGGGCAGATTGAAGCAGCCACGTGGTATGACCATACGTGCATTACCCTTGGCCGGACGGGAGCCACCGACCGCCTGAAGACCAGCCAAGTGAGCGGCATAGCCCTCGGTGAGCACCGTTGCATTCGATTGTAATTTCTTGCCAACCTGTTAGGCAGTGGGGGGGGGGGACACAATTAAAATATATAGATAAATATATATAATCGTTGTTTATATGTACCTTGCCAACAATAAAGATGTGTTCGGGTCGCATGCCCACGTTGGTGTAGACGCTAATATCCTTGCTGCTGCCGTAAGCGGCGGTAATTGAGATTCCGTGATTTTGCACCAGATTATTGAGATAGGCGGTCTTGTGGCCCAACGGATCGGTGGAGAGTCCATCAGCGAACGAGATTAGGCCATGCGGAAAATTGTGCTGGCTGAGCCAGGAGACGACACGCTGCTGCTGCATATCCGGTCTCCCGGTAATATAAATGAGCAGATATCCAAGCTCCTGCCAATGGCGACAGACATCGACGGCACCGGCGCGCACCTTTGGATCCCTGCCGGTCACCGACATGGATGCCGTGAATGAACCATCAATGCTGAATACAACGCATTCGGTTAGCGGCGGCACAACAGCCATATAACAATCAACGGAGGTGTGGTCGCCGCGCACCACCATCTTGACCGGATAGATGCCATAGCCGAGAGACACCTGATCGGGTATGCTGTATGAGATGCGTCCATTCTTGTCGGTCATTTCGGTGGTTAGGAATGTCCATTCTCCCGCCGGTGGATCCTTCATAAGGTGCACATCGACCTTCTCGCCGTGCAGCGTGATCATATCGAGCGGTCCATACATGAATCGAGCATTCAAACGCTGCTCCCGCCCCTCCTGAACGATAACATCGTTGGCCCGATGATTGGCGGCCACATTCTTCAGCTTGACGGAGGTGCGCTTCTTTATCCACTTTTCGCGCGGCTGCCCGGGATGGAACGAGGCGTTGTCCTTGTCATCGTGCGAGCCCACAAACGGTATGCCCTCAAATTTGCCAATCTGTCGCAATATGAATGCAATCACATCGGGACTCTCCCAGTAGCTGGCATGGAACAGATGCGGCAGCGCATGTGCCGGAAAATTGCTCAGACCCTCCGGGCAATAGAGCGCATAGTCCAAGCGCTTTGTGCCCCACCATTTGTTTTGAACTGCAAAAGCATACAAAGTCAATTAACTACTGAATCAGTCAATCAATCAATCAGTTCTTACGTGAGTGTATGGTACTTAAGGAGACATTCTCAATGAGACCAGAGATGGTGCTCTGCATGGATGCATCCGATAGGCGACGACCGGCAAGCAGATTGTTGCCATCGTTGAAATGCTGCGGATGCGACTGTATTACTTCCACTGAGCGAGAGAGAGAGAGAGAGAAGAGAGAGAGAGAGAGAGAAAGAGAGAGAAAGAGAAAGAGAGAGAGAGAGACCGTTAGATTATGCCTGACTGTAATCCATAGATGGATGGTCCTTACATAAATACAATGGCTGTCCATTGCCCAGCGGATATTTGGCATAGCGCGGCACATTCACTGGCGAGAGTATGGAGAAGCGTGCGCTTAGCAACGGTTCCAGGCGGGAGGCAATCGGATCGGTTGGATGAAACAGATTGTACACCTGATGGCAATTGGGACGTGCCAGTGCCGCCTTTGCATCGTGCAATTTGCGGGCGGCCAGCACGACAGACAGTGGTGAGCCGAACATAAAGAAGTCGCTGACCTCGAAGTCCAAACGGGTTACGCGCGAATCGCTCGAGGAGCTGGAGCGACGACGTCGTGGCGATGGTGCCACTAGCAATCGCTTCGCATCCAGATCAGAATCAATGAAACGCTCATCATCGTCCATGCGTGACATGCGTGCAATATTGTCGCCACCAGCGCTGATTGGGCCATGACCGGCCGCCTGTGATAGATTGGCGGAATTTGACTGGTTGCCATTGGAGCGACAGAGCGCCTCGTAGGCCAGCAGCGATCCCATCGAGTCGCCCAGCATAACAATTTGGCCGGAGAAGCCGTGACCCTCCTCCGATTTGAGGAACTCATGATAAACAATGTTGGCAGCAGCGACCGTCTTGTTGACCGTCTCCTGAAATTCGGGCGAAGCCACAGCCAGCAGCGGTATGGCACCAATGGGCACATCCGCTATATTAGGTATATCCGCTGCCGACGGTGATGCGTCAAATGAATACGGACTGAGGCTGGAGAGTATGCCCAGTGCATCCGTACAGATTGATGGACACGGCACCATCTTGATGGTCATGTGTGTCAGGAGACTGGGATAATGCTGACGCATAACAGCCTCGAATGAGCCGCGAAATGTTGTTACATCCGATTTCTTAGCGGTTAGCTCACTGGCCGCATCCAGCACGCTGCCCGCATGCACCACCAGGATCAGTATGGTTGTGGGGCAGGAGGGTGTGCTCGGCGAGCCCGGTGGCGATGAGTCGTGACTGCGATCAATGCTGGCTGAAGAGCGCAATTGTCGCTTATTGCCACGCTCCGAGGCGACACGCATGAGAAAGTCCTGATTGAATATGCTATCCTCCTGCTTATGGCGACCACCAGCATGACCGCCAGGGCCACCGCTGCCAGAAGAGCTGCCGCCATGTGGCGGCGGGCTGTCATCGCCCTCGCCCAACAGCTCCAGCGAACTCCATTTGGCCAGCGAGTTCGTCTCATTTGTGTCTGTAAGTAACAACAATTAGTTTAGAGCACCTAAAGCATATGGATGGCACATACCCAGACAATCGAAGAACTCTTCGTCTGAGTTGGATTTGGAGTCCACCTCGAGGCGTTCCATGCGCCAGTTGGCAACCTGCAAAAGGACACGCACACACAAAAGTAAAGACCATCAATCTCTTATCCGCAATTGAATCTAAATACAAAAGTTTTGGGTCCACTACAATCGCTCTATGTCTATGTGGGAGGTGTGCTGAGGCTTGCAGCTGGAAGTGCATTTGGAGCAGGAACTGGAACATGAACAGGAACTTACATGTCTGCGTGACGCTGGCTTTTTATTCTGCACAAGATCGGATTGGTTTCGGTATCGGTATCGGAGCGGTTTCGGTATTGGATGTGTTTTTTTTTTTTTGTTGGATTTCATTTTGTGTATGACAAGAGCAAATCAAAGATTATTTTTAAATTCGTTTTTTTGTTTTTCTTTTTTCTTGGGCAAGAACACGCTGCTCAAAGGATACAAAAGCATATAGTTACATACACATAAATGAAAACCCGAAAGATATTTGCAAAATTATCGATTTCGTATGCTTAACTTTTGCAATTCTGTATTTAAAAAAAAATACACAAGAACAAATAATGAAAGAAAATAATTAAATTGACTACGGAAGTTAACGCAGCTATATCTTTTTATGGGCATATTAAAATTGAGACTAATCAAATTAGTAATTTACAGATACTGGGAATGTATGATTAAATAAATAAATGCTTGCACTTGGCAAACTTTCGAAAATTAAACATCAGTTGAACTTCATCAAGTTATTGTTAATAAAAACTGGGATTGATTCAATATGGAATACATCGCATTGTTAACTATTCTGATTATGTAAACATTTAGCATGAGAATGAAACACCATCGAATTGAAAGTAGAAACCAACTGAAAGACAATGTACAGCAATAAAGTCAAGGCAAAGCACAAAGTACGACAATATGCTAAGGAGGGAGACAATAGACAACAGATAGTAGACAATAGGCAATAGACAGTAGCAGCAGCATCAACAGTTGTAGTTGCAACAGCAGCATTTGCAGTTGCAGTTGCAGCATCAGCATACCGCACACTCACCTGCAGATCGAAACTGTGTGCTGAACCCACCGGCGAGTGCAGGGCACCCTTTGAGCCGAATTTTGTTTTGTTGGCCATTTGAATGCTTTGGGAACGTGAACGCTGATTACTGGCACTTTGGGCAGCAAGCTCCACATTGCTGGCGACATTATCGCCATTCTCATCATCATCGTCCTCGTCGTCGTCGTCCCCCTCATCCGAACTGGCCTCGGCGCTTGGTGGCTGCTGGGTGACAATTGGTGGCACAGCTGGCGCTGATTTCTTGCGCTCGCTGAGGCCCGAAGCTGGCGCCACTGTTGCACTGCTCATATACGGTTCCGAGATGCTATCTGCAATGCCAAAAAATATATATATATATATAAAGTCCTGTATGGATCACACTTTGTGCGAATTGGTATTGTTGGTGTTGTTACCATCACTACACTCCTCGCCGCTGCCCATTTTCTTGGCTAGCGCCAGCTGCGTTTGACGCTCGAGCTCGCGTATATCCTCGATGGTTAGGCCATGCCACTCATCCTGCCACGCCCACGCTTGGCGATGGGCACGCAGCATTGTTTTGCGCAGGGCAACATCATGGATGAACTTCTCCAGCTTCGTTTGCATGCCCCAATATCGAAATTCGACGCGACAGATCTTATAGGCGGTCATCAGAGACATATTGCGTGCCGTTGGCTGCTTCCTGCCCTTCACCTCGCGCCAATACTCCTCCAGCCAATCATCGCCGAGTGGGCCACGACCCGTCTTATCCGATATGAATTGCTTGGGATCCTCATCCTTCACATAATCGCCACCCCATAGCTGATCCTTCACAATATCAATCACATCTGTGACACAGCAATCAAATACAAAAACACATTACTAATGATGTCAAATCAAGACAAGATTCGATTTAATCGACTTACCCACAACCCGATTGCGAAGATCGCTGCCCGATAACTGAAACACATTGTCCTGATAGCCATTATCTGGATGATAATAGGTCTCGATGTCCAGCGAGAACTTCTCCACAAAGGGGCAAGTGTAGCGTGTCCGCGTATACGGATACGCATTCCATGCCTCCTCCTCGACGGTCAGAGCACTCTTGGGCAGTAGACCTGCAAATGAACCGCTGGAATATTTACAAATTCAATATTATATATCTTTAATCTGATTCTTACTCTTGATCCAGCCCGGCAGGTGACTGCCAACGTGATAGATCTTCTTTGTGTACTGGCCATTGCCACCGGGTCCATCCTTATAGGGTTCATTGATGATAATCTCGACGCCGCTGCCTTCGCCATGACTCTCCTCGCGGCTCTTTTTCTGTAAGGGATAACAAGCAGTTCTCATGCAACAAATGAAATTATTTGTAAAAATACTCGAAGTAAAATCACAAATGGAATGAATGAATGCACAAATTAATTACTAGTTGAAGCTAGTATATGTATATACTCCTGATCAGCATGATTACCCGAGTCTGTCTATGCAAGCTAATTCCTCAATTTTAAAGCCATCTTGATGAAACTTGCCGACTGGACCGTTCTGGTTACTTGTTTTAGAGTTGTATTTTTACCGAATTTAAATCATCAAATTGACTCCAATACAAGTGAATACTGTAAACTTGTTTTAGTCATCCCTTAAAATGTATTATGAATTGCAAATGAATAACTGTGTGTGCGATTCTGCAGTTTTCACACATCTTTAACCTGTCTATAAGTTAATTTTGATAAATCTCGATCTCGTATATATCCCTAATATATATTTATTTAATGTGATTTAAATTTAGAAAATAAATATTATAATCATAAGTTATTTGCAAGCATTGTAGGATTAGCAGAGACAGCAATTTTCTTAGAGTGTATTAGGATACTTGGAGTGTACTTGGTGCTAGGATTATGATCAGCTCACTCATCGTCACTTACCGCTATCATATACAGCTGGGCAATCCGGTACTCCTCGACGGTGAGGGGCAGTGGTATGCGATACTCTTTGATCAACATTTTTGTTTTCCTGGACTATTTTCTATCTATTTTGTTATTTGGTCAGCGTCCTTGGTGTATTTTACGGCGGATTTACTTTCTCTGTTCCTCTTGCTCTCGCTTGCCCCTCTCTCTCGCTCGCTCTCTCTTTCTCTCTCTCTCTCTCTCTCTCACTTTCGAGCTTTAATTTGTTTCATAGGCTTTAGGCAATCATCGGATGTTGTTATTGGCATATGAGTGTTGTTGTTATTGCTGTTGTTGTAATTGTTGTAGTGGCTGTGTTGCTGTTGCTGCCGCTTGCTGCTTGTGATGCGCATGGCTGAGGTGGCGTCTATGACCTGCAAGTGTGGCAAGGTTGGATTACATTTTTCGGCCAGGGGTTGGTTCGGCTCGATGTTGCCTCAGCCCTAGCTGCTTGTTTGTTGCTATGGCTTCCGTGCATCTGTATGTGTCTATATGTATATATATATATATATATATACATATATATATATATATATATATATATGTAATATGTGATTCATGGAGCTGCAGCTCTAAAATGTAAATAACCGTTTCGACTATTGATTGGCACCTCCGGGGGAGACTCGCATAACATCAGCGAACAGCACAGCACTGCTGACAACATTCGAAGTGTCAGGCGAGCTTTCAAGCCGTCAATTGGACAAGTACTTAATACCACAAAGAGCAAAGCTACACTCAGCCAAATATGTCACCGAGAAGCGATAAGAATGCTCTAGTCGAAAGACCAATACGAGGATTGCTGCTGATCGTCCAGGTTGTTCAATATGAATATATGTTTCTTATCCAATCTGAGTGAAATGTGAACAATTCATTAAAAGTCACATTTTGAAAGGCCATTTGTGCCTCTTATTGCCATCGGAAACGTCGATTTATGTCGAACGTTGGCAGTTATCCATAAAAGTAAATAAGCTGGATCTGCGTACGGAATACGAGCACTTGTATTCCCACGTATGAAGTCTCTAGCTTTAATAGTCTAAATGAACATTAAATGCAAAATCAACTCGACTCTTAATACTGATTAAGAATATGCATACATATGTACTTTATGGAATCGGAAATGCCTCCCACTGCCAGTTACAATCATTTGAAATATAAGAAATATTTAATAATTATTAATATTATAAACAGAAATATTATATCTTAATTTCAATAATAACTTTCCCTGTTTTCAAAATTTAAAAAGGAAAGGAATATCGTGAATATTAGTAAAATATTCGCTCTAAATTACATAGAAAAATAGAGAGAGAGCATCCAATGGCATAAACATATATTATTATTGCGATTATCGTGCTACAGGGACAACAAACAAGAATAAAATTGCGAACAGGAATGAAAATGTCCGATAAGGTCGCCGCGGCTCACATTTCTCAAATGGTAATACAAACAAAAACCACAATCAAACAAAAGCAAAACCAAAAACGAAAAACGCAACAAAAAAAAACACTCGAACATAATTTTGGTTTATCGTGCATAATTTTTGCTGTTACCTTGAACAGCTTTGCTAATTGGATTTATTGTTGACTACCGCCGACAATGGGAACAGAGAACAGACCCCCTCCCCTACCCACACACAGACACATACACATCTCCTCTCGCCCTTCTTTCCAAATCCACAGCACTTTGCAATTTTCAAGCTTGACCTAAAAACTGAAAGAGACTAAGTGTGAGAGGGAGAGGTAGATGGGGAGAGGGGGAAATGTAGTTAATTTGTTGTTGGAGCTGTTATTATTTGGCATTCGTTTCCCCTCTCCTCTAATGCAATCGATCCGTCAAAGTGACAAGCGACAAGCGAGTTTATCGTCAATATAATAATATTGAACCATATATTCGATGGACTTACCGTTTTATGGAGCTTTTCAATTCAAATCAGACACAATAGAGATATACATATATATTTATATATTATTATTTTTATTTATATATATATATATATATATATATATATATATATATATACATAGGTAAAGTAAGCAGTTATTGCGATGAAATACCTGAGATGTCAGCTGAAATGGTTACATGAACTTGAGAGCTTAAGCTCTGTCGGATTACAGCATTAAGGTTAACCACTAATTACCTTTATAGCTTACATATACACATAAATACATTCAAATATACATATATGTGTATATAGGTTTTAGGTTGGTTTTTGGTTTCGGTGCTCTTGATTAGGCCAAGGTCGCAATTTTACCGTTTGCGAATAATAATTGCAAAGCATATGCAAAACGCAGAAAAATGTGGATATGGAAATGCGAATGGGAATCGCTAGAGATAGAAGAGTATTCATTTCATGTTTAGTACACGTTAAGTTAATTATTTATATTCTGATTTGTTTGTAAACACATTCTACACTACATATTTATGAAAGTGGAAATAATCGAAAATCAGCTTAAATATTAAAATCAAAGCGCGTCTGCACTATATCTATATCGTATACATCTGTAGATACATCTGTATTTGTGTAATTGCGTATGTATGTATTTATTTGGTTGACCTTCAAATGGGGTTTTTCCGTTTGAAGCTGACCTGTGCGAGTCAAATTATGAAAGTCTGTGTAGATGTAACATTTAAATGTTTGATTATCATACACACACACTGACACACACACGGGCAAACACACAAGGCAGCAACAACTTCAACCCTTCCCTGCTCCACAGCAAATGTCACTTTAATCTAATCTATTATTTGTAATTAATTATTTATGACGGTTGACAGACATTTTTTTCTTCCTTTATTTTTTTGATCTTTGGCACTATTTGTCTGCATAGGTGAGTTTAGAAAGTACTTACATTTTGTATGTATATGTGTATGTACATCTGTATTTTGAACTAGGGCTGGATCTCCATCCATCCAGCTAATGGACGTAGCCTTGGCTTGCCTTGCTGGCAGCACTTTGCACTTGACTGAGGCAATTGCAACTTAATTAATGGCATTTCATGATTGACAATGCTGTCTGTGGCAAGACACAAGTCTCACAAGGCCCTCCACCACTCGCTCACCGTGCCTTGTATATACATACTTTGGATATCTGCGATGCCAACTTAATGACGATACTGTTGCAAGCAGCGCACAAAGGCCATTAATCAATAATTATGAGGACGATATGGTATCAAGAGGTACAGAAAGAAATAAAGCGTGGTAAGAAAAAATAGATATTTAAATATGTTCTTTGTAAGCATACATATTTAAATAAGCACACATTTATATATATAAGTATAGCAATTGAATATCAGATATGTAAACGAAGTTTATTTATTATTAATAAAAACTCAAGATTTAATTAATTCTAATTTCCACTTAAATTGAATAGCAGCAAATTTGAGCTCATCAGCTGAACTTGAAGTAAAAGAAACGAGTAAATAAATGCGAAACTATATATTATATTTTTGCTAGTGTCCAAAATGGCTACAATTTATCGTGTATCTAGCTGTGTCATATCAAATACGAGTACAGATGTACATATGCATATATGTTTATGCTCGCTATAAACAAAAACCGAAATGGATAAATAAATATGTACACACACACACACACACACAACATAACTAAATATATATGTATGTATGTGTGAATATGTGTATGTAGACAGTAATCTGTGCACTTTGCACGTAACTTGAACGCTAGCCGTGTTTATAGTCTGTCGCCTGTCATTTTACAGTTTGCGTTTGCTTTATGACGATGATCAAGCTCGTGTCAAGGGAATACTCTACGACAGGGTGGGGGGAGCGACGGACGCTGTCATGTGCAAAACTATGAAGTGTGTGTGACACAAAGTTTGCATAGGCCTGCTGAAGCGAGCAACAACAACAACAATAACAACAGCAAGATAAGTGCTTGCAAAGCGCAGGAAAAGAAGCAGCAGGAGACGCAAAGCAAAAAAAAAAAGAAAAGGTTTTTGCTTCTCTCTTTGGGTGTTATTGTTTGCACGCTTTGCTGGTTGATGAATAAATTGCCACAGGAATTGGACATAAGAAAAGTGTAAAAAATAAAATGAGAAGAAACACCCAAAAGCGCAAACGGTAAAATAAATGGCGCTCAGCGGCTGCCGACCAATCAAGCATTAATAATTGAACGTGAAAGCCCCGGAAGCAACAAAGCGACGAAGCGAAAGAGACGATGACGACAAAAACAACAACAAACAAAGTCTGAGAGTGCACGTGAGTGTGAATAGGCAAGCGCAGAAGAGAGGCGCAGTATTGTGTGGTGATCAGCGTTGCCACAAAATGAGAAAAGATAAAAAATTCATTAATAAAAATGATAATTGGTCAATGATTTAATAACTTTCTGCGATTAGTTCATAAAGCCAAAATAAATAAAAATAGTCATTAATAGCTTTATTCAGCTTTATGGAAAGCAAAAACTAGCTTTTAAATGGTCAAAAGTATATGTATATATAAATAGTTACAGGTGATCGTTTACATTTTTTTGCAGTTGCACTTGGATGGCTTCGCCGAATTATGTATATGTGTTTGAGAGAGAGAGAGAGAGAAACCATAATAACAAAAGTAAGTGCAAGGCACAAAAGGTGTCAGCGAGTTGGACGGAAACCGACTTTTGACCCGCTGAAGTAGCCAGACACGACAGACAGACATACAAACAGACAGAAGAAGAGACGCGCAAATTACGAATTACGAATGAGCGTTGCTCGCTGGGGTCGCAAGTATTCGCTCTCAGTGGACAGCACACCTGTGGCGCGCTTTATGTTTATTAATAATTTATATATTTATATATATATATATATATATATATATATATATATATATATATATATATATATAAATATATAAATATATGCAAGCACATACATATACGCAACAGTGAAAACAGAACTGCTTGTAAAAAGCAATGCGCGCGCAGAGAACATTTTTGCCCTAGGCTCAATTTAGTGAAGCACAACAGTAAAGTGGAGACAAAAATAAGCTAAATCACTGGCAGCAGCAGCAGAGAATATATTTCTATGTTCCAACTGGGAGACTATCAAAATTTAGTTGCGGCCGTTTTGGGAGCTCAAATCACAAGCACACAATGCGTGCTCGTCAGTGTGTGTGTGTGTGTGTGTGTGTGACCTAGTCACGCATGAAAGTGGAAAATGGGGCAGATGGGAAGATGTAAATGCCAAAATGCAGCTTAAGATTCTTATCACACACATACACGCACAATCATACATACACACACACGCACGCATTTCACGATTGTGTTAGTGCAGCATTTACTTGATGTTGTTCTTTTCGCTTCTGCTACTTCTTTTGGGGGAAGGAGAGATAGAAACCTTTGCTGCTGGAGAGAGTAAAATTCCAGGCCAGACTCTGAGCTTACGCATTTACGTTTACGCGCTCACTCACACACATACACGCACGTACGCACGGAGTATGCCGTTTTCCTTACTCTTTTACGCATTTGTAAATTTTTCTTGCAACAATTTAGCTGCAATAACACAGACGATGAGCAACAGCAAAAACAATAACATACGCACAGACATATGTATAAAACTCACATATCTATTGCTGCCAGCAGCTGTGCACTATTAAAAACAATAACAATACACACACACTCAAAAAAAAAAAACAATAACAAAAAGCGAAACAAAAATTTTTGTTGATTGACCGTTTTTAATGAGAACTTTATATTTTTTTTGTACTCGCTGCTCTTAGCACACACTCACACACGCAAGAAGAAAATGTTGTATGAAATTTTCTTGCCCTTTGCTGCGCTTCTGCTAGTTTTTGCAATTACAAACGGACATACAAAACGACAGCGTAGGCGTAGCGAGCGACGGCTGCAACGACCGACACACGTCCGCGTTCGCTTTTGAACTGAAAACGAAATCGAAACAGAACCAGCTGAAAACCAGCAGCAAAAGCACCAGCAAGCTGAGATACAGAGGTGAGAACGCGAGAAAAACAGAGAGGGAAAAAGCATATTCGAGGTATTCCAATAAACAGCTGCCAAACGATAAAAGAGCAGAATCAAAATTTGTGCTTAGTTTTACTACTTATCATAGGTTACTTTTCATTTTTTTTTTAGATACAATTAATTGAAAAAAATATGTTCATTTATGTAGCTATCAAATGATAACTAATATGGGCTAAAGACTCGCAGAACGCCCTATCAGATTTTAATCAGCGTAGCAAAAGCGCGCGAGAAAACGTCGAAGCGCAGGCAATATGCTCTCACTCTTACTTGTGTGTCTGAGCCGTAGGCAAACGGAAATTCGCCAAAAAGGGGTTTGCAAATTAGATTTTGCAATTACATATTTCACATCACGCTTACAGCTATGTTTTTCCTGGTGTAGATCTTGCTGTCGACGTCCTTGTGCCCCAAGACAGAAAGACAGAGAAAGAAATAGAGAGAAAGGGCAATGTATACATTGTTTTACGCTGTTGCCGTTAGCGTCGTCCATTTAGGAAGGGGGAGGGTGTTGCTTGCTGCTGGCTCTGACGTGAGTAAAGGTCGCCTTGGGCAGTGAAGCATCCCACTAATACTAATACACACACATAAATACGTATTTACATGTAAATGCGCATATGCACAAAACTTGTCTCTGTGTGTGTGTGTGTGCGTGCGTGTGTATGACTAGTATGTGCAACAAAGCTTATGCATTATAGAAAGGAACCAAAAGCGAATATTGCTGAGTCGCTCTGCGGAAGCAGGAAAATCAACAAACAAAAACGCATTCTGACTGCTCATGTCACTGCGTCTTGCCTATGCTTGTGCCTGTGTAATCTATTGACTGCCACCGATAGAGTAAAGTTCAACTTTGACATTTACAGCAGAAAACAAAGCATTCATGGCGCATGCTCCACTCCACTCCACATACATAGATGCATATTCATATCTAAAGGGTAAAACCAACAAAACACGATGCCAACCAAGCAAAGGGCGCGCAAATATTCAAAAGTTTTCACTTATCGATAATCGGTGTGATAGCATCGATATGCCTATATTAAATATGTAATTAGTACATTTCAATTCGAAACTTAATTGTTGCTTGTATTTGAATTTGTTTTATTTGTATTATCGGTTAGATAATTACATCGCAAAGCTAAAAAAAAAATAATGAATAAAACTCAGCTTTTGTTTGTATAAAAAAAAACTTAAAAAATCGGGGATATTTCTTACATGAACCGCTGAAATTTTCAATTTATCGTTGCACGAAAAGAAGCACTCTGGGATTTTTTTTTTTGTTGATGAATATGCATTTCCTCATTGTGGTCATGTTCTTTTCACTATAACTTAGGGAACGTGATTTTTGTTTTGTTTTTCTTTGCTTTGGGTGTATGTAAAAGTAGTTTAGAACTGGGTACAACGACTACTGCATATATATTTAAATATACGATGACTATGGCTCGTGTGTGGGATTAGCGTGGTGCAACTGTTCAAATGCAGTTAGCGGCCTAGAATGTTGCGAGACCATTGCTTGACCATTGGCTTCGGTTTCGCCTGTTCGATTCGTTCAGCCTCCTGCATTTGCTCGGCCAGCTTGCGCTGATTGTCCCTGAACTGGCTTATGGGATCCTCGAATTGGCGATAATAATGCAAAACCTCGCGCACATCGTCAACATCATTTTGCGCAATGACTGCAATTCAGATTTGGTTTTTTTTAGTGGATTAAATAGACTTCTACATTCAATTTTTTTTCAGCTCACTCTTTAAAAAGGCGGCCAAGTCGAACAGCTGCCCATCATCGTCGTTGCCATGCCAGCGGGCAATGCCAAATGTGTTGTCCGGATGCATTTTGGTTGCATTGCTATCCCAGTCGATGACAATCACCTGCAAACCAAACAACACAATTTTTATTTTTTATCATAGAAAAACATCTGCATGGTTTATCCTTGCGGGGAGTCCTTAAATTGTTGCTGTTTGTAACTGTTTGGTAGTTATTATTAAGGATTAAGGATGCAAACTTACACGTCTTAGGTCGCGATTTAAATTGTCCAGATTTTTTACATGATGACCGTCAACGAAATGGGTGGCATCGCGCACCAGACGATACATGATATAGCCATTGGGATCTAATGCGTCCAGTATGGGAAATACGGTCATTCCCTGTTCGGCAGTGAAGACAACGATTTCAAACTCTTTAGCGCATTCCTGCAGAAAGTGATCGACACCCGGACGCTTCTTAAAGCGCCAACCCGTCTGATATGTCCAATCTGGATGCACGAGCACATCCTTCATCTCCAGGACGAGCGTGTAACGTGGCTGCACATACGGATGCTTGAGCGGATCGGGCAATAGTTTCGCCCGCGACGGTTCCTGAATCATTTTCTGATAGTAATGCAACGATTTCCACATACGCTGCAAATACTGCTGCACCAGCGGCTTGTGTGTAAACTCATCCTCAATCGTCTGACCCTCGGCATCCTGCTCCGGTTGTCCAAACTGATAGATGCCCCATAGCACAGTGGCAATGCCGCCGCCGCCAAAAATGGCAAAGCTTCAAAAAATAAAAAATAAAATCAAAATAAATTGGAATAACAAAAAAAAAAAAATGGATCAATGGCTAACCCGAGTTTCATGCGCTTCCAGGCGCGCTCATTCTCCTTGGCTTCATCCTCCTCGCGCTTCTTGCGCTCCTGCTCGGCATTCCCGTCTGCATCGGGTGAGGTCTGTGGAAACAATTTCGATAGCAATGGCGCCGCTGTCTCCTGTGGAGCTACCGGTTCCTCTGTGCGTGCGTTTGTGTGAGTGAGAGGGAGAGTGCGTGTTAAGTAATCAAAAGTGAACACAAAGGGCCCTCAAAGGGGGTGTGGCCGAGGGTCGATTACTCACTGGTATTCTGGCTGTAGCCTCTGTTGATACTGCCAAACCAGCTGTTATCCGCTGCCCGCGATCTGCCTGCGATGTGAATCGAGGCAGAGGTTGACAGTGGCAGCGACTGCTGATTATTCAATGCAAATGTGCGCCGCAATCGGTTGGCGAATGTGGAAAGGGGCGCACGTGGCGCGCCTAAACGAATTAACTGAATGGCTGTCGCTGGCGCCATGCTCATCTCTGTGTTATTTCAAGTCCGGCGTACAAATGCCGTTTAGCGTTCTCACTTACAAATGTTGATTTTCTTTCGCTTTCAATTGAGCAACAATCGAACCCCCTTTAGAACTTAACCGGCATGGCTGCGAAAATTCTATACATATATGCTTTTGTGTCAGCTGGTCACACTAGGCATGCATCAGCTGACTAAAAAAAAGTCTGGCAACTCCTCTCAATTAGAGCTGCCAAAATTGTGCGCGTAAACACCAAGTAAGCCAAGCTAAAAAACAACAACAACTAAACTGAGAACTAAGAGAGAAACACAAAAAAAAAAAACATGTCCAATTCGGAAGATACGCTTGAGAAGCGTGCAGAGCATATATGCCGCGCTTGCAATGTGCCATCGCTGCAAACTCTCTCGCTCTTCCAGCCGCACATGATTTCCGGCGAGCTCACGACGCTGGCTGCGCAGCTCAGCTACTGCACCAGTCTGCAAGTACTCGAGGAGGAGCATTTCCTGCCCAGTCAAATCTGCACGCGCTGTGCCGTGCTGCTAACAAAGTTAGTTGGCTTTCGGGGCACAGCGGTACGCACAGATCGTATGCTGCGCAAGCACAATGCCGATGCATCCAAATTGGCAAACTCGTCCTGCTCTCCATCGTTAGTTAAATCGCTGTCAGACGTTGTGGATGTTGATTTGGAATTGACGGACACCGATGACTTTGTCTATGTGCTAGATGAAACTGATGCGCTGGTTGTGCAGGATCACGAGGTGGAGGATGAGGAGCAGGAGGAGGAGAGAGAGGCGAAGGAGCCGGTGCCTGAGGAAATTACTGAAGATGAAATTGATTTTGCCGGTGATAAGCATGTTGAGGTTTTCGAAGTGGACTTTGATCTACCCGACGAGGATTTTGAGAAGCACGAACCAAACCACACAAAAGCAGCCAACTGCATCAAATTGCGTGGCACACAGCGACCCAAAACCGTCAATGCCGCCCTCCTGTGTCCCGTAA
Source organism: Drosophila macrothrix (assembly GCA_035042055.1). Taxonomy (NCBI): domain Eukaryota; kingdom Metazoa; phylum Arthropoda; class Insecta; order Diptera; family Drosophilidae; genus Drosophila; species Drosophila macrothrix. The sequence continues at coordinate 56,858 of JAWNLX010000587.1, read as the reverse complement.
GAAAATAACGTGCTTTGAAAATTAATAGAAACAAAAATGAACACAAAATTTTGTTGTTGCAGATCTGTGGGAAGCAGCTGAGCACCAGTAACTCGTACAAGTATCACATGCAGCTGCACGGCGATGACAGGCCATTTGTCTGCAAGATTTGCGGCGATTCATTTAAGACGCGCAATGCGTACGATGGCCACATAACGCTCCATAATCCCAACAATCCCAACAAATGCCGCATCTGTGGCAATACATATCGGCAGGCATCATCGCTGCGCTCTCACCTTTACAGTCACAGCGGCGTCAAGCCATTCACCTGCAACATCTGCGGCAAGGGCTTGACCCAAAAGTCCGGCTATAAGAAGCACATGCTCATCCATACGGGCGAAAAACCGTACTATTGCGATACCTGCGGACGCCATTTTCGCTATTCCAGCAATCTGATTGCCCACAAGCGTTCACACACCCGGAAGAGCAGCCCCAACAAAAATGCTTTGGCCCCACTGAATGCAAACCAACCAAATATTCTTTAATGTTTTTAAGCACTACAAATACAAATATTTGAAATGTAAGCTCTTACTAAATCGTCTTTTGACTGAAATTAATGTATCTCAAACAAAGAAAGGTTTACAGACTATTTTCCTCTTCTCGAATTTCATAAATTGTGTTCTTGTATTCCAAACACAAATAGGAATCTATAAAATAGCGCTGGCAAATCGTAAAAATTATATATTTCTAAAAGTTATGTTTTTCTTTTATTGGCTTGCTTTAAATTTGTTTTTTTTTTCTTTATCTTTTAAGTTTTACAATATATACACACACGCACATATTGTCGAAATACAACTAATTACAGCCCTTTCAATATCTGTGAAGGATTAATGTTGAAGAAGCTTTACCAGACGCTTGAGAATTGGTTAATAAATCACATATATGTATATATATTTTCAGAAATTACAAATTACATAATCGATGTTGATATTTGGTAATATCGAAATATGTTTCAAGAACAATAGAGAACGGCTATTGTAGTCACGACGCAGAGACACCCTTATAGAGCGGACTTAACATGCTGACATATATATTTATATTTTAGTCCGGAAATATGGTTGTAAAAATATTTTATGAATATGTTTGCTGTGTCACGACTGGATAGTCTACGCCTATCTCAATCCCACAACTTAAAACTTATCTTTCGACCGAAAGACATGGCAGTTATAGATATATGCCACGCAAGATAGTTTTCAAACTCAGCGAGTACAACTTATTAAAAAAAATACAAGGGTATATATATAAAAAAGAAAGAAAAGAAAACAACTATCTTAGGTCTGCCGAAAATAAAATACTCTTATTGGAATCCAATCACTCGCACCTTTAAAACAAAGCGACAAATTCAGAGCCATTCACATAACATTCAAATCCAAACTGAAACCTGACTGATCAAGTAAATATGTATAATATCTGTCAGGATACACAATACATACACATATATATTGTGCGAGGAATCGCAAAATTGGTAAGCTAGTCAAATAGCGTTAATAGATTGATTTTTATACTCAGATACCGAAGGTTTAGAGACTTGAAACTTGGAACATATACTGGTCTGTGCCCGCGTCAGACAAAGTAAAAAAAATTGGAGTGCTACGTCCACTAAGTTGCCACAATTTTAAGGCTACATTCACCAAATTTGATTGGTACGTTGTTTGGCGATGTCCTTCAAAGATCGGCATATGCCGGACTGCATCGTTATCACTTGTTGTACATATGTGTATTTAAAGATTTGGACTTAAACACTAAGCGTAACTAGGGCGTTTATAGAACCACAACTACCTTTGATGTTGATACCTGATGATCCATACCATCGGTCATATTGATGGCTGCCCGACGGCCGGCTGCAACCAGTGCGGCCCGTTCCGACTGCCCATTGGAGCCGGGGCTGATAATATTGCTGGTTGTCGTGACGGGCGCCTCCTTGTTGTGCACACGCAGATGGCTATTGAGGCGCTTTTTCGTTGGGAATGCCTTCATGCACTTGTCGCACTTGAATGGCTTCTCGCCGGAGTGCAGTCGGACATGGGCGTTCAGGTTGCTGGTGAAGGTGAAGGCACGCCCACAGATGGGGCATTTGTGCGGCTTTTCGCCGGAATGCACCAGCATGTGCTTCTTGTAGCCCGATTTCTGTGAGAGGCCAACCCCGCAGATTTCACAAGTGAACGCTTTCTCGCCCGTATGGCTAATCTTGTGCTGTCGCAGGGACGACGAGTCATAGTAGGCCTTATCACACAGATCGCACGCATATGGACGCTCGCCGGTGTGCGTCAGCTTGTGCCGTCGCAGGTGATCGAAGGCCGCATAGCTGCGTCCGCACTGATCACACTTGTACGGCTTGTCCTCGGCATGGGTGCGCATGTGGGCAGCCAAACTGGATGTGGTGCGATAGAAGCGGGAACACACCAAACACTTATGCGGCTTAACGTTCGTGTGCGTCAGCATATGCTCTTTGTAGTTGCGCAAGTGTTTCAGCTTTTTCCCACACACCTCGCACTTGTGCAGTTTTTCGTCCACATGGGAGCGCATATGCTGATTGAGACGGCACTGCTGTCGGAACGCCTTGTTGCACACATTACACACATGGGGCAGGACCTCGCCGCCAGGTCCAGCGACAACCAGTAGCGATCCCCCATCGGCCATTGAATCATCCAGAAATTCCTCACCCTCCTCACTATCACCTGTTAGCTGCAAACAAACAACAGGAATTAGTTGAGTATTTTGAAATACAAATATTTAGTATAATTTATATACCAAATGCTCCTCGCGCTCGATGTCCAGTATATCGTCGGCTTCGACTTCGCCAATTACCTCATCGATCTGCTCCTCGCCGGACAGGATGACCATGTGATCGTGAAGCATTTGGATTTGCATTTGATCGTTGACCGTTTCGAGGACGGGCGAGTCCATAATCTCGATATCATCCTCGTCCTCAACTTGCGAGTCGTATTCTGCTTTGATTGTCACATACTCAATGTCTGTTGTTTGGAAATCGAGTGCATCTTCTGTCTCAACATATGCATCCAAATCCGGATTATCGACAATAAATTCATCTTGTTCCGCCTCTGGCTCCATATCGTTTTCTTGTTCAGAGCACGCATCGACAAGCGTTGCGGCATTCGATTTGGCCACAGATTCGGTATCGTTTTCATCGCCCAGCAGCTCAATCATTACATACTCCTGGTTGTTATTGTCAGTGGCATTGGGACTAGACGTGTTATCGACTATCTCAAGACCTAAACGGAGCAGTTCATCGGAATCGATGACCATGCGCTTAAAGTTAAACGCCTGCTCCAACAGCTGAAGGCAATGCATACAAATGTGCTGGGGCATTGAGGCGCCATCCTTGGGCTCAAATGATAGATTCGAGCAATAGTGGAGCATGTTCGCTAACGTGGTGCTGCCCTCGGGACCGATCTCAATTTCATCTTGTAGCGATTTGTATTGTTTACAAGCCCGGGTGCATGTGCGGCAATTGAGGACAACGCCCGACTTGCTGCCGCCGCCGCTCATGGTGGTCCCCGTTTGCCTCTACAACAAAATTGTTTAGCTTACGCAGTTGTTGCCACTGTTTACAAATTGCAAGTGCAAAGCGCCGATTTTAATGCGCAACTTCTTTTCTATTTGCCATTCGCGTGTAATATTGTCTTGAGTTTGAAAAAAAAACACACAAATTGTATTGGCATATGCAGTCACACACTCTCGATAGCTTCAAAATGGCGTCGTTTGGTGGTAATCGGTCACAAGCAAGCAAAAACGCCAGCAAGCGAAGAAGAAGCACATAACATAAGCAGTGTTGGTTAAGGTAAATATAAACTGAATAAACTTTTTATTCAACTTATGCTTGATGTTATTACATTAAAAATCTACAAAAGAAATGAATGATTATTATGATAGCTAAAGCCGGTAATAGCTGAAGAAACTGTCGAATTTTTCGTTTCTGGATATGAGGAAAGCGATTCACACCCTGGTTGTGCTATCCCGAACAATACAGTGATCCTGTCCGGGAACGGGAATACATATGGATTCCTGACGTTAGCTGCGATGATTCGTGTGAAGGCTCCAATTTCCGCTGCTTGAGTTGCCTAAAAAGGATTAAGGAATGTTAATATCTTCTTGCGGTGATGCTTTTCAGAGTAACACTCTTACCGTCGTTGGGCCTCCATCCTCTGAATTTTAGTTTGATATTTAATTTGGCGCGCACGAAACTCGAGTTGCTTACGGGCCATACGATTCCGATGCAGTTCCACATATTGCTTCTGACACACTTTGTATGCCAACTGCATGTGCTTGTTCGACTTATCCACTTCTTTTGCCTGCAGAAGTACGATAAAAATGTATCCATCATTCATCTGAAATTGTAGACAGAATCTCTCACTTTTTTTGCAATGTACTCTTCCAATCTCTTTCGATGGTCTTTCTGAAAGGTGTCGATGACGTCATGGATCAGACCATCACGCCACGGCTCCGGATGAAACATATCCTTGAGATTTGTGGGCAGCGCATTGTTCACCTGACGCCCACGCACCCTTTTGACACATATCGGGCACATAAAGGAGGGTGCATCTCCGGCCTTTCGACCAATGCTGGCTGTGACGCATTTCTCACAAGCCAGGTGCTGGCAGGCGAGCAAAAATATGATCCGCTGATCAATATAAAAATCAAAACAGCTATTGCAGTGTATCCACAATTTTTTCGACGTGCCCACATTAATTGGAACTTGTGAGCATTTACCGTTGGCGCCCGTCATTTTTTCTTTCGTTGATTTCCGATGTTGCCACTTAAATTTTTTTAATAATAACGGTGTTTTCTGATAGAAAATCAGCTGTTTATGTACCATAACATAACAATAAGAGTTAGATCGTCTAAGCTAGATACACAGCTCAACACAAAGTGTAAACATCGTTTAGTGGTTTTTAATATCAATAATCGACAAACAAGCAAACTAATAAATAAACAAGTAAGAGTGTTGTAGTCGAGTGAGCTCGACTACGATTTACCCTGAACCCAGCTGTTAAATATATTCTAAAACTATTGGCAAATTTCCATATATTAAGTTTTGCACCAAAATGTGTGCAGGTCTTATAGTAACCTCAGGAACTGAAGAGTAAAAGAAACGAGCAGCGCATGTTTTTATTCACAAGCCCGAAATCATACATATACACGCCATAGTAACGGGGGTCTGCAGAGTACATATAACTTGACTATAAGTCGGCTGTTTCTTAACCGATCTTGATGAAATTTAGGAAGTTGATCAATAATATGCATATGTATACTATGAATAAATTTATCGCTATCGGAAATTTAAATGTATCGATAATCAGGAAACGGAGGCTGTTATCGATAAAGTAAAGCAAACTTAATCTGCGCCTGGTATACGAGAACCTTTATTCCACTTTGAAGCCTCTAGCTCTTATAGTCTCTGAGATCTGCGTGATCATACAGACGGACGGACACTTATCATGAATATATATACTTTATGGGGTCGGAGATGCTTCCTTCTGCCTCTTACATTCTTTTGCACTAAACCATTATACCTTTTTTATCCATTTTTAATGGGTATAACGGGTATAAAAATACAACAAAAAATAAAATATTGCTGCATATGTAATTATATATTGACTTTGCTCACATCAAGAGCGAGCAGCGTACTGCGCCTAAGCTCTTGTCTTAAACTCGTTTACGTTTAGTTTCAGCAGCAAAATGTTTAGTTTTGTGAAACCACTGCTAAAATATCGAATTGCATGCATGCTAATCATAATAGCCGTGGTGGCCAAACTCTATCAGAAGGAGCTGCTGCAGCTAATACAAAAATCAGCCGGACGCTATTTGGACACCACTGTCAGAAGCGAGGAACAGGCTGAAAGTGTTGCCGTTGAGTTTAATGCAGATCCACGCGGCGTGCTCTTTACGCCCGCACAGCTGGCCACGTATAACGGGGAGAAGGTTGGTGGCGACATTTATCTGGCGCTGCTCGGAGCCGTCTTTGATGTGAGTCGCGGCCTGAAGCACTACGGACCTGGTTGCAGTTACAACTATTTTGCAGGTCGCGATGCGTCCGTTTCCTTTGTGATCGGACAATTCGAGCACTACGATCCGGAGACGGCAGACGATGTGCTCAGTCTCCAACCGAATAATCTGATCGAGCTAGACAAATGGCGGCAGTTCTACGAAACGGAATACAAATATGTTGGCAGGGTCATTGGACGTTTTTATGACGAGACGGGCAAGTCAACCGTCTACCATCAGAAGTTTCTGGCATTGCTGGAGCAGGCCCAGTTGGCCAAGGCACAAATCGATGAGCTGCGCAACCGTTATCCCGGCTGCAACATCGAGTGGTCCGAGGCGAGGGGCACTCGCGTATGGTGCACGACAACCAGCGGCGATGGCCAGTTGCGCGACTGGACCGGTTATCCACGCAAGCTGTATAATCGCGACAAGAAGAACTTTCACTGCGCATGCGTGCCCGAAGCGGAACTCAACGATCCCATCTTTAAATCTTATGACAATTGTGCGCCCCTCGCACTTGAATGTTTTTATCGTGTCTAGAAATTTGTCAGCTACATAAATTCAATATATAAAAATCTGTTGTCTTGTATTGCTGTCCGATTCGGACGGATATATTTCCAGATTCATTAAGATTATTTAAGAAACAGAGCTATATATACTTAATCAGATTGGAGACGTTAACGACGAAATTATAATACCCTCTGCAACGGTATAATAAAATGTATACACAAGTATTTATATTTATGTATTAGTACATTGTTCACGTCCAATAAAATTTCTCAGATTTTTTAAAACTAAATTCACATATTATTTTGATTGGATCTTTAAATTAATTTAAAGAAATGACTCGTTTTGTGCTTTTATTATTTTGACTATATGGCAACTTTGTAGGCAGCCGTCAGCTTTTTTTGACTCGATTGCCGCTGACAATCGACAGTCAACACAACGCCAACATAAATATTGTCACAGAAAAAAAAATAAAAACAGAAGGCAATTCAACTTTTGACGTTAGATTAAGGAATTTCAAACCAAATACAAAATTATACGTGAAAGTACTTGATTCACATACGGATTTTCGCAATTTTTTTTTCTTTTCTTCACATTTCGACTACTGCCAGTGAGTATATTTAATGTGCTATACGTGCAAATATATATATATACATATATATATATTGAGAGAGAGGGATAAGGTCGATTTGCGAATAATTGCGTGTTTGCTTTTTGTAGAGCTTATGATATAATGTCGCGTACGCTGACTCGTATACTTGGACGCTGCCTGATCAACCACATAAATATGAAGCCCTTGCAGCCAAATAGTATGTCGAGCTATCTGCTTACCTCGAAGACGTTTCGAGCTCAATGTGTTGGCTGCCAGGCATCCTATTCGAAGCGCTCCAATGCGGGGGAACCCTTTAAAATTGTGACCAAGTCGCGCGGCGTTGATGATGGTAAGTATCAGCAATCAGCTAGCAGCGATTAATCACGCTTATCTAATGTTTCCGCAGACGATCTCAATAGTTTGGAGGGCGAGCCCAACTGGGAGCTGACCTCGAAGCGTCACAATCGCTTCTATTTGCCAAATGCGACAGGTCCGGCGTGGCAGGGCGATACATCTACCGTGTCTGATGGAGCCGCTGGCACATCTAGTCAATTTCTTTAGGGAACCAAATATGGACAAATCACGTCTGGAGTTTGCGTGCTGTCAGTGTCCAATGCTGATACGCGACTCCATCTTTGAGCTGTTCCCAGTGCGTGCCATCGGTCAGAAGGACTATGCCATAACGCTACTCACGCTCAGCTATGAGGGCGAGATTGAGCAGGGAGCAGCCAAGGCAAGCAAGAAACTATCCCAAAAACATAATCATTCAGTTCACACTTAATTTGTTGTGTTATTTACAGTTTGTGCTGGCGGCCAGAGAAATAAGCGACCGCTTGTTGTCTTTGGGTTACTGGGCTGATTTTGTGAATCCGTTTAGTGGCCGGCCATACTATTTACCAAGAGACGGCTCCACCTTGTACAAACAAGACTCGCGCTTTCGTGGCGTAAATATGTGCCTTTCGATCTACAACGAATGTGTCCTTATCGCCGCCGAGGAGAACGATAATGTTTGCTTTTCAGGCACAGTATTTTGTACAGCGCCCAATAATTATGGCCTGCTCGTTGAGCTGCTAGCGCCCGCCGAGTTCAAGTTAAGAGCTGACGATATGCCGGAATGACAGACAAAAACCATTCTATAATTTGCATAGTAAAATTTTTCCAACTGTTACCAATTATGACAAAATAATAATAGCACCATAATGGCGATAGCAATGGCTAGCTAACTGAGAGTAACGTAATTGAAAGACAAAGTCTAAGAACTCCGATAAGTGATGACAACTGTATTTAATGTCAAGTTATTGTTTGGATTTGTCACACAAACAACTATTTACAACTGCATAAGTTTGTAATACATTTGAAATTAAATTACACACACACAAAGACACACATATATATATATATATATATATATATATATATATATATATATATATATATATATGTAATAACTGATTTTGCTTACTGTTTTTGGTTTTCGACTATGTGGTGTGTTAAGTGTTTGCCACTTGATTGCAGTGTCTTTCAATGTCCTTCAGGCGATTGATTAGCGAATGCAACTCTTCGGCATTGCACATGAACTCCACAATGGTGATGCGTTCGCCGCTGCTCTGGCGATAGTGCCCTAGATTGATGTGGAAATGTGGAGCACCGCTGCTGAAATCAGACGTTGATGATTTTGTATCGCACACAATGCGCCACTGTACGTCGGTAATGTGGGGGAAATTGTGGCCCAGCTGCAGTTGTCGCAGCACAAGATCCTTGTGATTGTCATCGTACACACGTGTTAGTTCGTCAATGGCACTGGCGTGCAGTACAAGTGACTCCAGTTGTTGGCGCAGCATCCCACTATCCCATCCGTGTTTTGTGGCTACTGCGTATAGTGTGACGAGAGCATATTCGCTCTGTTTGGCACTGGCTGCATTTGTTGCGTATATCTCGGGCACTGGCGCTATAACTATTAACAAAAAACAACTGAGTGTACACATTTTATGGATTAAAGTAACAAACAAAGCGACATACTTGCATCTGGATGGAGTGTCAATTTCAATGCATTGGCAATTAGTGTTTTACTTATGGCAGCTGTTAGCGTTGTGCCCAAGTTTTTGAGACCAGAAACCACGGTTGCTGACAACAATCCATTATTGGCATCTGTCGTTGTATTCGATGTGGATGAAAATTGTGTCGCGGTGGCCATTAAACAAAATTTTGTTTACCCGTATTTAAGAATATCCAAAATAATAATAATAGACAGCTGTGCGTTTTGCCATTCACAACAAGCTGCATCTTTACGTATACAGTGTATTTACATTCGTGAGAATGTACAGCACGCTAACATTAGTTTTTAAGTTGAAATATGCATTGCCGTCATCGTCGATAAGCCTCATATCGATATATTAACATATTGAGTCTATCGAAGAATAGTGTGCCGATAGCATTAATTATTGTCTGCGAAAATTTGATATTCAGTTGAGCAATTTGAGTTGACAATTTATTCATGCGGTATGATGTTTTATGTTTTTGTTTGCTTAATTCTTTTGCTTATTTGTTTATTCATGGTAGCCTGATATTGTTTCTTTTTTCAAATTATTTAAACATACAAAATGTATACAGCGTATATATTATATTTGTATTATTTGCTTGGGCCAAGTGCGTGCGTGTAAAACGTCTTGTCTTTCTCTTCAACTCCGCGTTTGATGATGTGCGGTATTTGCTTAGGCTCCATGCTGCAAACATAAATTGAATTTGTTATTATCACAATTATCAAAATACAAAATGATCACAGTTACACTTACCGAATGCAATCGATGATGGGACACACGGCAACGCAGAGCGTGCAGCCGGTACAGTCATCATTGACGTGAGGCAAGTGGGTGTTCTTATCAAATTCAATTGCCTGGTAGCCGGAGTCGGCACAAGTCATATAGCACTTGCCACAATTGATGCACATATCCTGTGTGGAGTATTGAGTGTATTTTGTATGTAATTGTGGGTTTTAGATAGACACTACTACTCTGGATACTTACATCATTGATGAGAGCCACCTTCTGTTGTGTGTTGTCGAGGCTCTTGTATGGACCGATCATTGGTAGTGCTGCACCGATAACGTCACTCACTTTGGGTGCCAACTTAATGGAAGCATCGCTCGAGCTAGCTGCACTTGCCTGTTGGGCATCCCAAAAGGCGCCCTCTAAGCGGCGCAGATCGGCTAACTTGATGTAGCGCTGCTTCTGATAGGGGCCAAAGAATCCAAGCGTTTGATTGCCTATGCCCGTCAAATGGATGACAGGTTTACCCTTCTGATGGACGGGCGTTGGCGGCGATTGGCCATCCCAGAAGGCGCCGTTCACCGGCGGTGGATTTGCCTTTAAATAGAGCAGCGTCTTCAGACTCGTGCAGTAGTCATCGATGAGCGTAAAGTCCTGATTCTGTACGGAGGAGCAGATCTGCAGCACTGTCGCACCGGCCTGCAGAAATTGCAGTGCAACCTCACCGGAATCGATGCCACCAATGCCCAATATGGCAAATCCGGGCAGCTTCTTGGCAATCTCCGAAACGGCACGCAGAGCCATCGGGCGTGTTGCGTTGCCGGAGACACCGCCATATGTGGTGCGCTGCTCTTTGCCAATCGCTGGCCAGGCGGTCGCATCCGCTTTAAGGCTCATCAGGCCCTGGACCGTATTGATTGCTGATCCACCATCGGCACCGCCAAGCTGCGCTGCCCGGGCAATGGACACAATGTCCGTAATGTTGGGCGTCAGTTTGATGAAGAAGGGCACCTTGACAGCTTTGCGCACCCAACGCGATATATCCATGACCAGATTGGGCTCTTGGCCACAGGCCAAACCCATGCCGCTTTCACCCATGCCATGGGGGCAGGATAGATTCAGCTCGAGAGCATCGGCACCGGACGCTTCCGCTTTGGTGGCCAACTTTGTCCAGTCGGCCTCGTTGTAGCTGCACATAATGCTCGCAATGATGATCTTCTCGGGAAAATCACGTTTCAGTTCGCCAATGGAGCGCAGCCAGTATTCGGCAAGCTTTTCCGAGATGAGCTCAATGTTGAGGAAGCAGCCCTGTTGCGGTCCATACCGATAGCCGGACGTTGTCCCCCGCACGATGCGCGGCGATACGTTCGTCACCATATCCTTGTCGAGGCCAAATGTTTTCGTAACCACAAAGCCCCAGCCCTGCTCGAAGGCGCGTCGTATCATTGCCGCACTGGTCGTCGGTGGTGCCGAGGCCAAGCCAAAGGGATTCTCAAATTTCAGACCACACATCTCCACAGAAATGTCCACGTTGTCAATGTCCGTATGGAAGAGTGGCAGGGCCGCGGGTGTGTCCAGTGGGAGACCCTGCAACTGACAGTGTATGCTCCAGGCGGCCACTTTGCCATCGTTGACCGACTCAACGGTTGTGTTAGCCACACCGCCCAGATCACCGCCAAGGAAGACCTGGGGCACACTGCTCTGCATCGTTGTGCGATCAACCACTGGCAAGCCATTACGGAATGTGAGCGGTGTCAGTGCAACCTTCACCTCTGCATCCTGAAGTCCCGAACCAAATGCCGAGATGACAAAGTTTGCCTTGAGACGCACCAACTGTTCCTCATCCTCCACCCATTCGTCCTGATCGTTCTGCTCGGTGCGACAGAATTCCATGGCCGTGATCTGACCATCCTTGACAATTACTTTGCGTGGACTCAAGTATGGCATTAGCTCACAGCGCTCCTCACGCGCCAGTTCGACCTCCTCGGGCACGGCCCGAATACCAGACGATCCCTTCCGGAACACAACGAACACCCGACGCGCTCCACAACGCAGCGCCGAGGTGGCACAATCGAAGGCTGTATCTCCGGCACCCAAGACGATCACATTGCCATACAGCTTAGGCAGCGACTGAGCCGATTTGCAGGGACACAGACCCGGCTTCGAGCCATCCGAGACCATTGGCAAAAAGTTCTTGGACGTATAGAAGCCCGAATGAGTGTTCAGGCCATTGAACATGGGCTCCAACTTTGGTTCGGGCAGACCAATGCCCACAAAGATGGCGTCGTGTCCACTGGACAGCAAACCCTGCCAATAAAATTCAAACATTGTTAATTGAGCAAAATAAACAGCGCAAATATTATAAATAAAATTGGAGTGGGAGGAGAGAGAGAGAGAGAGAGAGAGAGAGAGAGAGAGAGAGAGAGTTCCAAAAAGAGTTAACAAGGCAACAGAACTCAAAGCAAAAACAAATTTGCAAATGGTTTTTGGTTTGCAACAGATCATAACCAATCAATAATTCCAATTTCCGTTCTGTATCTTTTACTCGGCTTCCATTCTACACACATACATACATACATACATAAACGCATGCAGACATGCACATCGCTGATGGCAAAACCGGTTATAGCGAAAGAGATGTACGGAGACGGCATTAATACGCAGTAAAGTGTAAAGTGAACGAAACTTAATACGCGAATAACATAGAGCGACATCTAACGGGGCTAAATAGAAAAGAGATTCAATGCATAACATCTAAAGACAGGATGAGCTGCCTTTTAAAATGTTGCACCAGCTGAGTAACTTGTTGCAGCAGTTGCGCAACTTGTGAATCTTGTGACTTACGTTAATAGTCAAATCCTTGGTGCTGAGCGCTCTATTCAATTCGAACTTAACGCCCAGATCCTTGACTAGATCAATCTCAAAGTTGACCACATCGATGGGCAGACGGTACTGCGGTATTTCCGCGGAACTCAAGCCGCCCAGATATCTACGGCGCTCGTAGATGGTAATATCGTTGTAACCCAAGCGGCCCAAATATGTGGCACATGACAGTGAGGCGGGTCCGCCGCCCAGCAGGGCAATCTTCTTGGCCGGCTGTGCCAGTGGCTTCAATGACGGCGAACGTCGCTGATGAACGCCCATTTGCTTAAACGTCTCGGTGGCGAACTGCTGCAGGCCGCCAATGTTGATGGGACCACTCTCGGAGGCTTGTAGATTACAGCCGCCAACGCACAGATCACTGGTGGGGCAGACCATGCCGCAAGTCAAACCCAATGGATTATCGGAGAAAATTGCCTTGGCTGCGCCATAGTAATTCTTATTGGCAATGCTCGTGATGAAGCTCTTGATGTCCAGCTGCGTGGGGCAAGACTTCTGGCAGGGTGCATCCGCGCATTTGAGACAACGGGCCGACTCTTCGAGGGCGCTACGCTCCGACAGTGTCGTATGCTTAATATCCTCAAAATTATTGGATAGCGTTGTGCATGGGCCGGCAGTGTGATCCACATTCCGTTTCCAGTGCTTCTTGTTGTCCTTGGTCTGCTTCGTGGGTACGACGCTGCACTGCGTCTTCACGCGCGGATTCAATGCCAACAGATCCTGAAAGAATTAACAAAGAGATCAGCATTAAACACTTTATTGCTATATACGCAACTGAACGATTATAATCACCAATATAATTATTAATTATTTTAGCTTAAATTGGACAGGCAGGTTACCTACCTCAATATCGGGGGCATCTTTGCTTAGCATTGCCGGTGGGCTCATCTTGATATTCACAGACTAAAAACCACTTTAACTCGGCGACGTGTTTGCTGCAAAATGCAAAATAAATATAATAAAAATGGACAGAGTGTAACGAACACGTTGAAGTGTGCAGCAAACTGGAGGCGTACTCTGCATACAGGGTCGAAAGTGCTCTGGGTAAATGGGGTGGGTGCTTTTGCTACCTAGTAAGCTGCCGTGTCTGCAGTCATCTTGATGTTCTTCTTCTTTTACCCGCCCAACCTGTAAAGACTAATATTCGGTGCCTTTACTCTTAAAGATGCAAAAATATATTTATCTCAGGAGCCCATTAATCTATTTTAATCCATAATTAATTCTTTATATACTTCATAATGATGGTTTTAGTTCCATTACTTTTAACATTAATTTTAGGAGTTTTACTTAATTACTAGTTTTCAAGTTTCATGTTTGAGAGGATAAGTAACCCTCCCAAACATGAAACTTACTAATAATTCATTCAATTTCTTTTCTTCAATTTGGATCTAATAATATTCCATAATAAACTTATGCTAGAAAGGCCCTTGGCTATATACTCGTATCTTATTCGACATGTATCGTGGTGGAGCATTCTGACTATATTTGTAATACTAATTTAAGCATGTTCTGCCTTGTCTGAGTGAGTTTTGACTTCTTTCATAAAATGTGATGCTAATAACTTCTGATGGATATCGTGGCCTTGGCCTTGGCATAGGTCATGAATTACGATAGCAACAAAGCAAAAGAAACAACTAAAAATAATTTCCAAAAAACTTAATGGAATTTCATTATATATGTATGCATGTATGTATGTATTGTATGTGTGTATATATGTATGAATGTATATTATCGGCAATGTCGGCTAATCGGCACTTCTATTAAGTTTTTGTTTTATGATGTACACACTTATGTAAACATTTCTCTTGTGATTATGCGGTGACTATAACTATATAGTGCAATCAGTCTTAAGCAAATGCACTTATGCCTTATCGTCAATGTATATTTATAATATTTCATGTGCGCAAAGATAGAAAAAATAAAACAAAACAAACACATTAACAAATTGATATTTTAAACGAGTTTAATCATCTGCATTAGTGGTGACTGTAGGGCACTGGCTACTGAGTATAGCTACAGTGAAAACTGTGCTCCACGAACAGTAGTTTTATTTATATATCACATCAAAAGCTTACTTGGACAATTGTTCCATTTGCCCCCCCACCAACTATTTCCGCAATAGTCGTCAGCTGTGGTTCTTACTACAATTTTGATTAAAGCTATAATTAACAATATAAGCAATACTATTTTATGTACTGTCAAGCTTTCAGGTCTGTACCTACCCCGTTCCAGATATGACATTTCCGCCTATTGTCAGCTGTATTAATTCCATTTCAATTTGAATTTCCAGTTTGATTTTCGATTATAGTTCTAATGATTCTGACATTTGCCACAGAAAAAACATAAAATGCTAATGCGACTATTTATGTTTTAATTATTACTCAAATATAAATATTATTATTATACACCGGTTAATGTATGTATGTGTATATATACCTATTTATCTCGTATGTGTTAAATGACAAACTATTTTAGGGCGTTGTCTATTTATCTATATATATATATATTTATCTGTATCCATCTATCTAAATATGTATGTAGCTGTCAGAACGAACCTTCTAAGTTGATTTTCTTGTTGAAGTCGCGTTTGACTTATTTCACACAGATTATCACCACAAATGAACACCACTTACAAAAATACAATAAAAATTTCGTTTCGTTTCACTTTTTGCACGTTTTTTTTTGTTGAGCGGAAAACAGAAATCGGTCTTCACGCTAGAAAGGTACAATTCCAAATGATATTTGCTTGTGGAACGTCGGCATCGATGTCGACATCGGCGCACACATTCTACCCGCACACACTCAAATACACATACACACACACACACATACATACATACATACAATATTAGCAACAATTCATTATTTTATTTGCTGTTGACGAGTTGCTTTGAAATGCTTTGCTTTGATCACACGCTTTTCTAAGCGCAAGATTTTACAAGATAGCTTTGCTAAAAAAGCTTAGCTTAGTAAATAAAACACAACAAAAGCTTAATGCTGTTTATATTCTAATATCAAAGGTAGAAGATATAATATATATATAATCATATAATCAACATATTTGAAAGGATGATTCCTATTGAAGTCTTTCAAGCATAGGCATTTCAATTACCTGGCCACGCCCACTCCCGCCATGCATTGTTTTTAAGCTAGAGTCACCTAATTTTCAGGGTATATTACGGTAGGAGTGAAAATTGAAATATATATATATATGCATATATATGCGTGTGCGTGTGAAGCGATCTAATCGCTACGCTGGGGACTTAAGATTGTAGTTTATTGCCTGGCGTTTGGGTTTGCTCCATATCAAGCGGGCAACTCGAGAGATTAGTCTGTTAACAATTCTGAAGTGCCGAGCGAGTCGCTTGCCAACTAAATGTCTATCTATATGCATAGCTGTGTATATACCAAATGTGCCAAAACTATGTACATATGCGCCATATGCCCAGCTACTTTACGGCGTCTTATCATTATCAGTCAAGGCTAAATATATATATATATATATTTTTTATTTGATGTATATATATATATATATATATATATAATCAGTTATTATATTATATTATATATTTCATGTGCAATGCCGAAGAGTTGCATTCGCTAATCAATCGCCTGAAGGACATTGAAAGACACTGCAATCAAGTGCCACTTGAGGCACTATCGCTAGGGCACTACCACTAGGGCACTATCGCCAGAGCAGCGGCGAACGCATCACCATTGTGGAGTTCAAGTGGCACTTGATTGCAGTGTCTTTCAATGTCCTTCAGGCGATTGATTAGCGAATGCAACTCTTCGGCATTGCACATGAACTCCACAATGGTGATGCGTTCGCCGCTGCTCTGGCGATAGTGCCCTAGTGGTAGTGCCCTAGCGATAGTGCCTCAAGTGGCACTTGATTGCAGTGTCTTTCAATGTCCTTCAGGCGATTGATTAGCGAATGCAACTCTTCGGCATTGCACATGAACTCCACAATGGTGATGCGTTCGCCGCTGCTCTGGCGATAGTGCTCTAGATTGATGTGGAAATGTGGAGCACCGCTGCTGAAATCAGACGTTGATGATTTTGTATCGCAAACAATGCGCCACTGTACGTCGGTAATGTGGGGGAAATTGTGGCCCAGCTGCAGTTGTCGCAGCACAAGATCCTTGTGATTGTCATCGTACACACGTGTTAGTTCGTCAATGGCACTGGCGTGCAGTACAAATGACTCCAGTTGTTGGCGCAGCATCCCACTATCCCATCCGTGTTTTGTGGCTACTGCGTATAGTGTGACGAGAGCATATTCGCTCTGTTTGGCACTGGCTGCATTTGTTGCGTATATCTCGGGCACTGGCGCTATAACTATTAACAAAAAACAACTGAGTGTACACATTTTATGGATTAAAGTAACAAACAAAGCGACATACTTGCATCTGGATGGAGTGTCAATTTCAATGCATTGGCAATTAGTGTTTTACTTATGGCAGCTGTTAGCGTTGTGCCCAAGTTTTTGAGACCAGAAACCACGGTTGCTGACAACAATCCATTATTGGCATCTGTCGTTGTATTCGATGTGGATGAAAATTGTGTCGCGGTGGCCATTAAACAAAATTTTGTTTACCCGTATTTAAGAATATCCAAAATAATAATAATAGACAGCTGTGCGTTTTGCCATTCACAACAAGCTGCATCTTTACGTATACAGTGTATTTACATTCGTGAGAATGTACAGCACGCTAACATTAGTTTTTAAGTTGAAATATGCATTGCCGTCATCGTCGATAAGCCTCATATCGATATATTAACATATTGAGTCTATCGAAGAATAGTGTGCCGATAGCATTAATTATTGTCTGCGAAAATTTGATATTCAGTTGAGCAATTTGAGTTGACAATTTATTCATGCGGTATGATGTTTTATGTTTTTGTTTGCTTAATTCTTTTGCTTATTTGTTTATTCATGGTAGCCTGATATTGTTTCTTTTTTCAAATTATTTAAACATACAAAATGTATACAGCGTATATATTATATTTGTATTATTTGCTTGGGCCAAGTGCGTGCGTGTAAAACGTCTTGTCTTTCTCTTCAACTCCGCGTTTGATGATGTGCGGTATTTGCTTAGGCTCCATGCTGCAAACATAAATTGAATTTGTTATTATCACAATTATCAAAATACAAAATGATCACAGTTACACTTACCGAATGCAATCGATGATGGGACACACGGCAACGCAGAGCGTGCAGCCGGTACAGTCATCATTGACGTGAGGCAAGTGGGTGTTCTTATCAAATTCAATTGCCTGGTAGCCGGAGTCGGCACAAGTCATATAGCACTTGCCACAATTGATGCACATATCCTGTGTGGAGTATTAAGTGTATTTTGTATGTAATTGTGGGTTTTAGATAGACACTACTACCCTGGATACTTACATCATTGATGAGAGCCACCTTCTGTTGTGTGTTGTCGAGGCTCTTGTATGGACCGATCATTGGTAGTGCTGCACCGATAACGTCACTCACTTTGGGTGCCAACTTAATGGAAGCATCGCTCGAGCTAGCTGCACTTGCCTGTTGGGCATCCCAAAAGGCGCCCTCTAAGCGGCGCAGATCGGCTAACTTGATGTTGCGCTGCTTCTGATAGGGGCCAAAGAATCCAAGCGTTTGATGGATGACAGGTTTACCCTTCTGATGGACGGGCGTTGGCGACGATTGGCCATCCCAGAAGGCGCCGTTCACCGGCGGTGGATTTGCCTTTAAATAGTGCGGCGTCTTCAGACTCGTGCAGTAGTCATCGATGAGCGTAAAGTCCTGATTCTGTACGGAGGAGCAGATCTACAGCACTGTCGCACCGGCCTGCAGAAATTGCAGTGCAACCTCACTCGAATCGATGCCACCAATGCCCAATATGGCAAATCCGGGCAGCTTCTTGGCAATCTCCGAAACGGCACGCAGAGCCATCGGGCGTGTTGCGTTGCCGGAGACACCGCCATATGTGGTGCGCTGCTCTTTGCCAATCGCTGGCCAGGCGGTCGCATCCGCTTTAAGGCTCATCAGGCCCTGGACCGTATTGATTGCTGATCCACCATCGGCACCGCCAAGCTGCGCTGCCCGGGCAATGGACACAATGTCCGTAATGTTGGGCGTCAGTTTGATGAAGAAGGGCACCTTGACAGCTTTGCGCACCCAACGCGATATATCCATGACAAGTTTGGGCTCTTGGCCACAGGCCAAACAATTGCCGCTCTCACCCATGCCATAGGGGCAGGATAGATTCAGCTCGAGAGCATCGGCACCGGACGCTTCCGCTCGTTGTAGCTGCACATAATGCTCGCAATGATGATCTTCTCGGGAAAATCACGTTTCAGTTCGCCAATGGAGCGCAGCCAGTATTCGGCAAGCTTTTCCGAGATGAGCTCAATGTTGAGGAAGCAGCCCTGTTGCGGTCCATACCGATAGCCGGACGTTGTCCCCCGCACGATGCGCGGCGATACGTTCGTCACCATATCCTTGTCGAGGCCAAATGTTTTCGTAACCACAAAGCCCCAGCCCTGCTCGAAGGCGCGTCGTATCATTGCCGCACTGGTCGTCGGTGGTGCCGAGGCCAAGCCAAAGGGATTCTCAAATTTCAGACCACACATCTCCACAGAAATGTCCACGTTGTCAATGTCCGTATGGAAGAGTGGCAGGGCCGCGGGTGTGTCCAGTGGGAGACCCTGCAACTGACAGTGTATGCTCCAGGCGGCCACTTTGCCATCGTTGACCGACTCAACGGTTGTGTTAGCCACACCGCCCAGATCACCGCCAAGGAAGACCTGGGGCACACTGCTCTGCATCGTTGTGCGATCAACCACTGGCAAGCCATTACGGAATGTGAGCGGTGTCAGTGCAACCTTCACCTCTGCATCCTGAAGTCCCGAACCAAATGCCGAGATGACAAAGTTTGCCTTGAGACGCACCAACTGTTCCTCATCCTCCACCCATTCGTCCTGATCGTTCTGCTCGGTGCGACAGAATTCCATGGCCGTGATCTGACCATCCTTGACAATTACTTTGCGTGGACTCAAGTATGGCATTAGCTCACAGCGCTCCTCACGCGCCAGTTCGACCTCCTCGGGCACGGCCCGAATACCAGACGATCCCTTCCGGAACACAACGAACACCCGACGCGCTCCACAACGCAGCGCCGAGGTGGCACAATCGAAGGCTGTATCTCCGGCACCCAAGACGATCACATTGCCATACAGCTTAGGCAGCGACTGAGCCGATTTGCAGGGACACAGACCCGGCTTCGAGCCATCCGAGACCATTGGCAAAAAGTTCTTGGACGTATAGAAGCCCGAATGAGTGTTCAGCCAATTGAACATGGGCTCCAACTTTGGTTCGGGCAGACCAATGCCCACAAAGATGGCGTCGTGTCCACTGGACAGCAAACCCTGCCAATCAAATTCAAACATTGTTAATTGAGCAAAATAAACAGCGCAAATATTATAAATAAAATTGGAGTGGGAGAGAGAGAGAGAGAGAGAGAGAGTTCCAAAAAGAGTTAACAAGGCCTTTTAAAATGTTGCACCATATTAATTTTAGGAGTTTTACTTAATTACTAGTTTTCAAGTTTCATGTTCGAGAGGGTTACTTATTTACTAATAATTCATTCAATTTATTTTTCTTCAATTTGGATCTAATAATAAACTTATATATATATATATATATATATGAGTTAACATCCAATATTACAAATAACTAAAACCAACGCATTCGAATAAATAAGCCAACACTACGAATAACC
This sequence comes from Drosophila macrothrix, assembly GCA_035042055.1. Lineage (NCBI taxonomy): Eukaryota > Metazoa > Arthropoda > Insecta > Diptera > Drosophilidae > Drosophila > Drosophila macrothrix. The sequence goes on along the minus strand of JAWNLX010000587.1, from coordinate 36,303 downwards.
AATGTCAATGCACTCGAACAAATTCCATAAAACACGCGCACCCCATCAGCATATTTTCAGCAACGCGGGACTCAGATAGAAATATGATGAGCCCACGATCACAGCTAAGGCGCATGGACAAGCGGGGCGCCCCGTTAGCAGATCCCACGGGAAGACCATCGTGGGACCCAGAGCGAATAACTGACAACATGAGCGACAAAGTGGCAGCAATCAAGGCGTCAGCGACAAAGTCGCAACGATCAGCAGAAGCAGCAGTCCGAGGTTTAGTTATGATAAGTAACAGTTTATAAATTCAGTCTTAATAAAACATTCAAACGAAACAAACTGGTTTTTTTTATTAAAAACCTTGAGTTAACTAAATCAGGTAGGTATTCACATATGTCTTTGTATGCCACATCTGTTATATGGTCATTATTAGTTGGTTATTTTCTTTATAACTTACAATCTCTGAGTGCGGTTACGCTGTACTTACACCATCAAAACAGCTGTGTTAGTAGTCCATCGTAGTCGACAGGCCTGAAGACGGATGACGTTGCTGTTTGAACTTCAAAACGGATTGGACAATATAACTGCTGATATCACATATACATACCATACCAAGTTTAGTTAATGCATTACAAAATTAAATATTAGAATAAAAATAAACAAACACATTAACAAATTGATATTTTAAACGAGTTTAATCATCTGCATTAGGGGTGACTGTAGGGCACTGGCTACTGATTACAGATACAGTGAAAACTGTGCATCGCGAACAGTAGTTTCATTTATGTATCACATCAAAAGCTTACTTGGACAATGATTCCATTAGTAGTTATAGGCATATAGGCATAGTTTTTAAGCTAGAGTCACCTAATTTTGAGGGTATATTACGGTAAGAGTGAAAATTGAAATATATATATATATGCATATATATGCGTGTGCGTGTGAAGCGATCTAATTCCTACGCTGGGGACTTAAGATTGTAGTTTATTGCCTGGCGTTTGGGTTTGCTCCATATCAAGCGGGCGTGGTCCGTTGGCAAATTGAAAACTCGAGAGATTAGTCTGTTAACAATTCTGAAGTGCCGAGCGAGTCGCTTGCCAACCAAATGGTCTATCTATATGCATAGCATATATAATGGTCTATCTATATGCATTTGCATATATATATATACCAAATGTGCCAAAACTATGTACATATGCGCCACATGCCCAGGTACTTTTCGGCGTCTTATCATTATCAGTCAAGGCTAAATATGTATATATTTTGTTTTGTATTTTTTGCGTATTCTTAAGCTTTTTAAGGGATTAAATTGTTCCCAAATGAATTAACCCGATAAGCAGAAATTTAGATTGAAAATTCCTATTTCGTAACCGTTTGAAGTTCAATAGTATTTTGTGTGGAACTCAAAACCAATTGAAATGGGAAAAGGGATACCCCTTGAAGAATGAGAAAACCTCCGATCTCAAAGACTATAAGATAGGGTTATTTCATATTATCGATAACTGAATAGGAAGCGCAGATTTTAGTAACCAAAGGTATTCTCATATTGAACAAACTAATATCAGCAAGCTTAATATGTCTACAAAAGCTGGATTCAGAGTATATCTTATTCGACCTGTATCGTGGTGGAGCATTCTGACTATATTTGTAATACTAATTTAAGCATGTTCTGCCTTGCCTGAGTGAGTTTTGACTTCTTTCATAAAATGTGATGCTAATAACTTCTGATGGATATCGTGGCCTTGGCATAGGTCATGAAATACGATAGCAACAAAGCAAAAGAAACAACTAAAAATAATTTCCAAAAAACTTAATGGAATTTCAATTTATATGTATGCATGTATGTATGTATTGTATGTGTGTATATATGTATGAATGTATATTATCGGCAATGTCGGCTAATCGGCACTTCTATTAAGTTTTTGTTTTATGATGTACACACTTATGTAAACATTTCTCTTGTGATTATGCGGTGACTATAACTATATAGTGCAATCAGTCTTAAGCAAATGCACTTATGCCTTATCGTCAATGTATATTCATAATATTTCATGTGCGCAAAGATAGAAAAAATAAAACAAAACAAACACATTAACAAATTGATATTTTAAACGAGTTTAATCATCTGCATTAGTGCTGACTGTAGGGCACTGGCTACTAATTATAGCTACAGTGAAAACTGTGCATCACGAACAGTAGTTTTATTTATATATCACATCAAAAGCTTACTTGGACAATTGTTCCATTTGCCCCCCCCCCCCCCCCCCCCCCCCCAACTATTTCCGCAATAGTCGTCAGCTGTGGTTCTTACTACAATTTTGATTAAAGCTATAATTAACAATATAAGCAATACTATTTTATGTACTGTCAAGCTTTCAGGTCTGTACCTACCCCGTTCCAGATATGACATTTCCGCCTATTGTCAGCTGTATTAATTCCATTTCAATTTGAATTTCCAGTTTGATTTTCGATTATAGTTCTAATGATTCTGACATTTGCCACAGAAAAAACATAAAATGCTAATGCGACTATTTATGTTTTAATTATTACTCAAATATAAATATTATTATTATACACCGGTTAATGTATGTATGTGTATATATACCTATTTATCTCGTATGTGTTAAATGACAAACTATTTTAGGGCGTTGTCTATTTATCTATATATATATATATTTATCTGTATCCATCTATCTAAATATGTATGTAGCTGTCAGAACAAACCTTCTAAGTTGATTTTCTTGTTGAAGTCGCGTTTGACTTATTTCACACAGATTATCACCACAAATGCAAGCCACTTACAAAAATACAATAAAAATTTCGTTTCGTTTCACTCCCACTTTCGCCCCAGAATTCACGATACCAAAACGTGGAATGAAGTAAGTTTTCTAGGAATCTCCTTCTAAGATTGGTAAGAAAATAATTGATCAAGACACCCATATGTGCCACAATTTTGATGGTATTGACATCAAGTTAGAAAGGTACATTAATGACATACGAAGAGCTTTTTGCTTCTGTTTAGATTAGGAGTTGAAAATACTCAACATATCCTAAGAAGAACGCATTATAGAACTCAGGAATCTGCACTTGTAGCAAGATGATTACACACCCTTATTATTTAATCGGAGTTAATCTGTTTGGACTTTAATTTGATTCCCGTATGCGGAGTATTATTATGGTTTAGTACGTTTTAAACAAAATTATTTATATGTTTTTTGCTCACGAATTGAATTGAAGAGCGACACACACATACAAAACAGACAGACAGACATATACATATACATATACATATACATATACATATACATATACATATACATATACATATACATATACATATACATATACATATACATATACATATACATATACATATACATATACATATACATATACATATACATATACATATACATATACATATACATATACATATACATATACATATACATATACATATACATATACATATACATATACATATACATATACATATACATATACATATACATATACATATACATATACATATACATATACATATACATATACATATACATATACATATACATATACATATACATATACATATACATATACATATACATATACATATACATATACATATACATATACATATACATATACATATACATATACATATACATATACATATACATATACATATACATATACATATACATATACATATACATATACATATACATATACATATACATATACATATACATATACATATACATATACATATACATATACATATACATATACATATACATATACATATACATATACATATACATATACATATACATATACATATACATATACATATACATATACATATACATATACATATACATATACATATACATATAAATTCTACCGGTTGGGATGCATACAAAAATGCATAACGGATGGTTGGTTGGCTTTGCTGTGCCCATTGGCGATGTAATGTCTGAATTTTTAGCCATTGGATGTTCATTACAAGGCATAACTCACACGGCGGCGGAATTTCGCCCTGATATTTTGGCCATGGACAGTAAATGAAATAGTAAAATGTTGGCTTCATTAATATATTCTACAATAGATGATAATAAATGGCAGCGGTATTTCGCGAAATATAAGCGAAAACTGTAATTTTGCAAAATATTCAAAATATTTTGAATTGATTTTCACTTTTCATTTACATTTGTCAAGCAGTCAAATGGCCATCGAATCGATGGCAACATGTCAAACGTGTGTCATTAAAGGCAAAAAGTGTCGGCAACATTGTCTAGAATTAATAGTGACAGTCAGCAAATGTTGTGTGTCTCAGCAATTAAGTTTCAGGCACAGATCTTTATGTTTAACACATGCACACATTTCATTTGTTTTCTGTTGTCTTGTGTTGTGTCTGGCGCCATCTGTTGGCCGATGGCAGCAACAAAGGCAAATCAAACTTGGCAGAGACATGAGACCTTAACTATAATTAATCTTGACAGCAACATGAAAAATATGAATGGGAGTGAAATATATAGATAAAATGAATGTACATACCTTTACTTTTATTTTTATTTATTTATTTCTTAAATGTCGAAATTGTTGAACAAAAAGTATGCAATTAATCACCGGATTCTTTGAGCAGACAAAAGTCGCTTACTCTCCGCGTCTTTAGTTTGTCGTTTTTGCCGTTTGAGTGCTAAAAATAATTTATAATTAGGCAGCATGTGCGACAAGTTCGAGGCCATCTCACATTATTATTATTGGGGGGAATTGCACCGCGACCTACTTGATCTATTGTGCCCCCTTCTGAGCCTATAGCTCTTCCATCAACACCAGCTCCCGCACGAATGTGAGGATCCTTTTTGGGTTGAGGTCTTCTATGTCTCCTCCTAGGATGCTGCATGTTCTTCTAGTTAAGGCGACACATTCTGCTAGGATGTGCATCGAGGATTCCCCTTCTCTTTCACAAAACCTGCACAGATCGCTACTATATACATATACCTAGTTTAGTTAGGTGCCTTCTTAGTCTACAGTGTCCTGTCAACAGACCGGTAAATATCCTAAGGCTGTTTTTTTCCAATGGTTATAACTTGTTTGAATCGTCTAAGATTATAACCACCTAGGAGACATCTGGCCTTTCTGCCCCCTTTTTGCTTGCTTATCAGCCGCCTCGTCTCTATGTCTCTATGGCCCGGGACCCAACATAGGGTGACCCTGTTGTGAGTCCCGAGTAGGTCTAGCCTTGAACGAACTTCATGGACTACCTTCGATGTTATCTTAGTCCCCATTATAGTGTTCAATGCTGCTTGACTATCGGATAGGATGGATATATCCGTATTGCGATAGTTACGTTTTAGGTTGAAGTCCGCACATCTGCCTATCGCACACAACTCAGCCTGAAATATGCTGGTGTGCGTTTCCAAGGATTCATAGTAAGATACCCAAGAGCCCACGACTCGAAGACCTCTGCCCTGTATGTGAGGGCTATCTACATGTATATATATTTCCACAATGAGACGCTTGCCTCAAAAATCCATTGCCGCAGATACTTTCGCACCTAAGATGATCAGCATTGTGAAAGCATTTTCATACAAAACAAAGATATCTGCCAATTCAGCTGCCTACCGTGCATGTATATGTATATGGACACTCGTGCATATTATGTAGATCGTTATTCTATATGTGGCATAATTTATTGCAATTTTTATTGTAGTTTTATTTACGACTTCGAAGCTCTCAAATTTGATTATCTGTTATGGTTTCGTTGTTGTTTTTGTTGCAGCAAATATTTATGACGGTTTATTGTTTTTTGACCAGTCCAGATTTTAATTTGATTATAAAGGCAAATATCTATTCGCACACAAATTTAAAATTTCATCATATATTATGGTACTTCAAGAACTAACGACACTATAAACAACGCCTATTTATTTTATTTTATCTTATTGTTCATATATATTTTACCTATAAGCTGGTCATTAGTGTTTCAAAAAGGTGACCTAACCCAGCTGTTAAATAAGTAAAAATGCTCTGGTCAAACAGACGGACATGCCTAGATCGACTCGACTGTTAATCCTGAACAAGAAATATACCTTATGGGGTTGCAAATGGATACTTCTGCACGCATTTACACATTTACATACCGTAAATCGGACATCGGTGTTCAATTTAAGGCAATAATAAAAAATCTATGGCCAGAAAATTTGGGTTTAGAAAATTTTGATAAATACATTAGATGTATTTCTCTTATAGAAATTTATTGCCATATATATCTATATGTGTATACTCCTACAATTATTATTATTCATTTTTGTTTTCATTTTGGTGAGCGTAAATTTTGTTTCACAGATTTCATTAATGAGCAATTTAGTCATGCTAACTGAAACAAATAATAATAATTAAAATGGCGCAACAAAAATATTTCTTACAAGCATATATATATTTGTTGTTGTTGTTCAATGTAGTGTTCGTAGCAGTGTAGTTTGTGGAACAAATAGTATAAATAAAAAGAGGCCGCAAGCGTCGAAAGGCGACCTAAAATAGATGCGGCCGCCAACTTGAACGGCCTGAGCAACATTTATGGCAAATATATAATAAATAAAATATAAAGCAACTAATGTCAACAAATCTTAATGCAAAAAATATGCAAGCCAAAAAAAAAAACAAAAAAAAGACAGAACAAATTAGAAAAGAAAAGAATTAAAAATTTAAAATCCAGAGATATAACAACAAACGATAATAATAAAAAACTTTGGCTGACAATCGGATTAGAAAACGTTTTGACAAATCGATGATAAAGCCCCCGAAAATGCGCGTCTGAAAATTTTTGAAAATTTACACACTTTAAATATTTTGGTGTGTGTGTTCGCAATAAAAGTTCCTAAGAATTTCAAAAGGGGTTTTCTACATTTCTACATATATCTGAAAATATCCAGTTATTTTTATTTTTTGTAAATTGCTATATTTTTGCATTTCCAGTTTCTAATTTTTAGAAATCTATTTTCTCAAAAATAAAATACATTTTTTAAATTATTGGGCATATTGCTCAATATCTAAAAAAAAATCAAAACAAATAAAGACGATAATTATTTAAGTACATACATACATATATATTTTAATTGATTATAAATAAATAAATACAAATACATTATCTTTTTTGTATGATACGAAAAATAAAGAATAAGATAGGCAACAAGCGAGCAATATCTGCTCGGGATGGGTGAGAGATAAGTGGATTTGCATTTCTCCCTTGGGCTTAGGCCTGTTCGGCGGCAGGAGTCCCTACCGGAGTCGCTGCAGCTTCACCCTCTGCCAATGCTAAGGTGTCCAGCAGCTTTTTGGCCTCTGCCGCCTTCTGCTCGAGTTCGGCAAGCTTGCGTTGCTTCTCGGCCAGCTCCAGCTGCTTCTTGGCGCGTCGCTCCTCCTCCTTGTGCAGCTGCTGCTCCAGTTGGGTGCGCAACAGCGAATCGCCCAGTCCCAGCTTGTCCATCACCTGCATTATGTCACGACTGTAGCGCAGGCGTGTGCTCGACACCAGATCCTCATTGCAATCCTCCCGTCCCTGGGCGAGACGTGCCAGTACCGTCATCTTGGCATCGATCACCACATAATTGCTGCTGGGTATGAAACTGTCGCTCTTCTCATTTAAATAGTGCACCAGAGTGCGCAGCGAATTCGAATTGACCTTGGCATTGATTGCCCCACTGGCAAAGTCCTGTGACTTCATCATCTGGGCATGCGTCGACTTCTGCTTGCACTTCAGACAATTCCAATTGGGATGCGGCAGTCCGGTTATCTCTGGCACCACCAAGCCGCTGCAATTGGTGTCCCGACAGTACAGACCCGATATGTAGGCGCCTTTCTCCTGCGAAACGGATACAGATTGAGAGATCAGTATTAGTAGTAAAATATGTACAAATTTTCGGCATTCATTTGGCTATAAATAAATTAATAGCCAGAGACATACATATACGATTATATATGTGTATATAAACATTTAAATATCTAGGCAGGCCATAAACAATGTGACACATACATGATGCTTATTAACGGTTTGTATGGAAAACAGATCGCCACTAGATTGACGGAAAAATTCCGCTTTAACATAAATAGTGCCCCTGTTCCATGGTTGGTCACGTCATCGGTGTATAATTCCAATTTGTTCAGATTCGAGGTCTCTCTTCTTCTTTCTCAAATATTTGCTCTAATTTGCTACCCATAAATCTGAGCGATAAGTACGACAATAATAAATTAATTGTGAATCTCGCTTATCAAATGCCCTATATATACTTAAAGCGATCAACCAAATCTTAACTGATCGATTATTAAAAAACATGTCTAATAATAATATATATATGGGCAATATAACACAAAATGGATATTCAGAGAGTTTTGGAACATGTTCGTTGTTTTAGTACAACTGTTTAAGAGATGAGTTCTTGTATGAAAAACTAAATATATATCTACACAAATCAACGACATCTGACTGCTAAATCATATAACTTTCATAGAAAAAATGAGTGTGTTTGTTGAATTTAAGGTGCAGTTTAGATGTCGACTTGTTGATCCCGGATAGGTCTGAGAGGGTATGTAATCTTCGTTCTTTTTAGTCTTAAGATGTATTTGCTTTATGGATATTTGAGCTGCTGCCTTTATATATACATGTATATGGACATAGAAACAATAGAAACAAGTTCACTGAACCAAATGATCTTGAGTCTATGGCCCATTCAAATCTGGTCCCACCCACCTAGTCCGCCTCTTAACATACGCCCACACACACACACAGATCTGTGTGGATAAATGATGTAGTTTAGCGCCAATGATAAACATCAAAGACATTATATATATCAACATTTTAAGCACTTGATGGCATTTTCAAAGGCATTCAATTGCTTTTACAATTGGCCACCAAAGTGTGTAAGTAAAAGTATCTGGAGGGGCATATAGACAGTGAATGTCAAAACAAAATATGTCTATATTTTTGGCCGTGGCCAAGAATAAGCAATTTAGCCATAAATACATATATATATATATATATATATATATATATATAGTATATAGGCATGCACATGTAAAATACATACACATTTATGAAATATGCCAATAAAAAATTTAAAAATCATAAAACGCGCGGCAACAACTGGTTGCTTGGGGGGGAAGAGGGGTTAGATTGTTGACGGGGATATTTGACTGCTGGGGATCAGCGAGAAATCAAATTCAAGTCAACGCTAATAAAAAACGTAATTTAACGAATGCAGATATATGTATATGTAGGCGCATAGATACAGATATCGATACAGCTACAGATATTTAAACAGACAGACAGATAGATAGATAGATAGATATACAAAGATTCAAATACAACTTGCGACGGCGTGCGAAATTTTTGAAATATTCAAGCGTATTAAAAGCTTTTTTGGAATCTATCGTGCATATTTATTTGTGATTTAATTGAATTGCTGGCGATGTTAAAAATAAAACACACACACACACACCGTTTTGTTTTGTTGCTATTATTAAAAGTGTGTGTTATGTTGTGTTGACGTTTGTTGTCTTTGTTGTTATTGTTGCTGCTGCTGCTTGTTGTTTTGCGCGTTTTGCATTTTGCCACTTGTTGCGCCTGGAAGCTGAATAAATTTATGACCGAGCCAACAAATACCATAACAATAACAATAACAACAGCATCCAGGCCAATAATGCTTAACAGCATTTATTCGCTGCTCTTGTTTTTTGTGTGTGTGTTTAATTGCTTTTGGATGAATGTCGATGGGCACAGGATTTCCTTAATGCTTATCATTCTTTGTTTGCATCAAGCAACGAACTACGACTTTTTGGCTTTCGCCAAGATCACAAAATCGATTTGCTGCCCATTTTCTCACCCAGACCACCAGCATCTGTACTTACTTATGGCCAAAAACGCACTTTGATTTGAAAATGTTTTTGTAAAATGTACATTTTTATTGCGCCACATAATTCTTTGATAATTATCATCATAAATTGAAAAGAATAAAAATACATTGCTAAAAAACAAATACATGTTATCCAAACAAAAGTTAAAGTTCGAAATAGAACAAAACATTAAATTTAACTGAAAATAACATGATGTATAGCCATCGGAACGGAACAAGAATTGCACGATCTTTCCGTTCTTAGAACTCAGCTAAGCTTGTTTTTTATTGCGGAGTTTCACACTATATTAAAGGTGTGCACAGAAAAGAACTGCCTTGCTCCTCTTGCTAAACGACCCTTGTTTTGTATACATTCTCCAGCAAAGAGTTCTCAAATATACAAATCGTCGCCAACATTACCTTCAATTAATCTACCTTCCGCGGATATTATCGACTTCTTGGAATCGGTCAGAGTCGTCCATGTACCTCTAAACTCATCAAATTCAATTGTATTCACCAGTCATGTGAAAACCAGAAAACTAAACTAAAGTTGATCGCTTATTTAAAATATGTACACATTTTGTTAATGTCATATTTATAAGATGCAATTTCAATGATGAAACTTGTGTTCTTAGGCGAGAAAGCTGGACTCGGGAGAATTTATTTCCAAATCACTAGCTCTTGTAGAGATCGGCTTATTCATACAAACAGACAGATGGACTTTTCCTTCTGATGTAGATAAAAATAGACACTCTTTATGCAGGTTACACACTATTCCCCAACTTCATTGTACCCTCTCCAGCAGGGTGCAAACAGATAAAAGATAACAGACGAAACTGTAATGTATGTTTATAGGTGTTTCTAGAGTGCTTGTGTATTCGTATTTGGTTCAACAAGTGGAAAATAGTTTATGCAGCTGCCACATCAGTCATCACTTTTGATTGCAAAGCAAGATGCTTACGAGTAAAAGTAATTTTGTGTTGAAATTGCGAATTGTTTGCCACTCAGCCAAGTCATAACTGTAAGAATTTTTGGCCGATTGCAATTGCAATTTAAATCAACTAGATAATTGATAAATCAAATTTAAGGTACAATATATAAACGTTTTGATTTGAATCTGATGCAAGAGACTTCTAAAATAATTTATTTATTTATTTATTTTTTTTCTTTTGTATTATTTATACTTAACTAACTTCCAGTTTTATTTAATGTTTAATGGGATTTACTTGTGTAGAATTTAGCCGGTGGATGCTATTTAAACTTAAAACGATCGATTCAAATCATTAATTCGCCACTTACCGTTGGATCGGAGCAACGCGGACACTTGCAAGTAAAGCCCTTCTTCATTTTGAGGAACAGGTGACGCGCTATGTTGCCCGTGAAGAGTTTCGTATAGGTTGTGGTGATCTCCTCGCCCTCGAGTATATCTACAGCGGCACGCACGATCATGTTGTTGGTCTTCTCCTCGAAGGTGTAGTACGAATTGGGAATGCAATCGTGATTCATGACGCCAAACAGCGGATAGAGAGCGCGATAGCTAAACTCCTGATTGTCCGTGCAGCGATCCGTTGTCTTGTCAAAACCATTCGTACGGAGTACGGCAACGGTGCGATTCATGATCTCCACCAGTTTTTTGTCGGTGGGAAAATTCTTGAAGCACTTGGCCGCATTGCGCACCTCGGTGCGATGATTGTTATCCAAATTAGCCTGCAGGCAATATATCAAATCCCGCTGATCTTTCGTCAAATTGATAGCACGGGCCACACACAACAATCGAATGATCACCGAATTAGCCACGTCCGGCTCGTTGGGACCCCACGATTTGAACATATCGCAGTCGGTCTTGTGCTGTCTCTTTTTACCACACAAACTGCAGATGGGCAGACCACATCCTTGGCGGCACATGAAGCGCGTATCGGGCAGCAATTTCAAGCAGATGCTGCACGCATTTAGCGAGTCCTCCTCTTGGGCAGCCAGGCCAATCAGCAGTGGCATGTCCTGGAAGATGATCTCGCCGCGCTTTAGATTGCGTGTAGCCATAACGCCACGGCCAGCTATTTTTGATACACCAATCTCCCAGGCTGGATCCTTAACCTTGAACGGCGCCAGATGCACATCCAGCAGCTCCGAGGTGCGTTTCGGGCAAATCATTGTCAATAAGTTGGAGTGGCTCTCTCTCTCAACACTTAGCACTTGTAATATACAGTTTATATGAATATAGAATCATATAAAGACAAACGATAAAAAAAAGAAACACAGACACACATTCAAACTTAAACTCAAAGTATTAAAAAAAAAGACTCGAAAAAGTTAATTTCAATTAATTGAAAATGAGTTTCGCAATTTGAGTCTTGATTTCACTTTGGAGTTGTTTCACTTTGAATCACTTTGGCGCGTATTTCCCGGCTGCCATTCGCAAACTGCCGCCGTTTTCCAGCTTCACATGATTTTTATGTGAAAAGTCGGAAAATGTTTCACGCGAAAAATGACACGAAAATTCGGCGTTCAGCGAATCGGCTGCTGCTACGAGCAGAGACGAGGCAAATCAGAGCAGCGATCGTGTTGAACAGTTGATAATCATCACCATGATGATGATAATGATGATGGTGAATATGATGTTGATCAGTTGATGGGTGCTTTAATTACTGGGCTACTGAAATTACTCATCTTGCATAAATCATAATCACAATCTTTCGATTCTTTAGCATAATTGCAAAAAAAAGTGCTGTACTTAGACTTGCCATAAGTTTGTTACAATTTTATATAAAAATAATTGGTATTTTGCTCATGCAGCCAAACATTCATTGCAAACAACATTCTCTATGATTTTTTCAAGTGCAGCCACCGCTGTGAGGAAAACTGCTTTCAAATGGGGCAAAAGTTGAGGAATATACAGATAGAGAAATGGGGGGAGAAAGAGAGGGGGTGGCAGCAACCGAGTAGAGAAGTGCATCTAAGCACACCTACGCCCCCACCGCAGTCAAAATACAGTTTTGCCCCGTTTTGGGGGCATCGCCATCAGCATCGTCACACTCAGCGGGCGAAACGGATTACACGTGTTAAGCCCAAAAGATCTGCCAAAGATTAAAAGCGGTGGCGAGGCGTGGTTGGGTGCCATGCAGTACCTGAAAGCAACGGCTGCGGATGTCTATTGCTGGATGGATTCTTGCATAAAGATCATGGGATTGGACAAAAAAAATAGATATAAAAAAAATTGAAATGCGGGACCCGTAACGCACTCAAAGATCCGTTAAATGTGTGAAATGTGCGGACAGTTGAATGGTCGGACGACTAGGTGGCTGTCTGGCAATACGGGCGAGGCAACGATACGGATTTCTGAAATTCTGACAGCCCGCTGGAGTTGCGCCAAAAATGCCACAGCGCTTTGAGTGGAGAGGGATAGGGTGCAAAATATAAAAAAAACAAACATTCTCGACAAGCTTAAATCATTTGACATTCGTGTTAATATTTTTGCTCCTACTTTCTACCTCTCTATACAAGGCACACGTGTGTATCTGTGCAACGTTGCCTGACGCGATCCGCAATTTATCGTCGTCGTTCCCCAACAGCAACTAATCTATGTGAATGCATATTTACTGACTGCAGTGTATATGCTGTTCTGGATGACAACTCTCGCAAGGAAGCACCAGCAGCAGCAGCAGCCGCCTCGATCAGCTAATCAATTTACGAGCTTCGCGCCGAATACACAATGTGCATTAACCTCAAATATGTTATTAGTCACATTTAGTACAGTAACACATTTGTTTGCTACTAAATTTAGGTACGCGAAATTCAGCGAATTTCAACGAATCAAGCTTCGAGAAAAATCATACCTTACAGGAATGCAGCTAGCCTTGTTTTTATGATCTTTGAAGAATTTTTGACACCAAAGCAAGGTCAAAACATTTTCAATAACTGCTTATTAATTTAGTTGTTGCCCTAAGTTATGCTCCGCATTTGTATGGCATTGAGACGAGAATAGAATTAGGTGATAAGACTGACTTTAATTACACATCTCGATAAGAAATAGTTTCACTTATTGCGTTCCCATTTATTTTAGGGTCAAAAACACACAACATTTTGACAAAAACATGTAAAAAGTACTTTAGTTGAGAGAGCCCGACTAGGACATATCCTGAAACCAAGAATCGGACACGTTTTAGATATTAAAAAAAAAAACACTCTTTGATATGTATATATTTAAATGTTGTTGCTATGTAATTTGGATAATATTTACATAATCCTTCTATGATTTTGAGCCAATCGTTATGAAATGTTTACAATTCAATAATGTTCCAAGCTACATTCCAACGAACTTAAAAAGCAATATCTTGAAAATTGAAGCTTTTATTGCAATTGGTAATTGATTCTTTTAAATTTTGAAATAAAACGAAAGCAGTTATCGAAAACATTAAATAAAAATAAATAAAATACAGGCAGATGAACATCCATTCAGCAGTTGATGATGGTTAAAAATATGTATGTATATATATATATATATATATATGTGTATATATTAGATGGGATTGGAGATGTTTCCTCCTATCTGTGACATACCTATGCACAACTCCTATATGCCTTTCCCATCGATGTTTAATGTATGCAGGGTATCATTGACCAAGTACTCTATATTTATTTGTGTATTTTAAATACTAATCTACGAAGCTATTGCAATTAAAGTATTCACTTAATTAAATTTCATTAATTGTAATTCCACAACAGATTAATGTCAAGTGTTGTGTGGGGGATTGTATATATTGTATATATATTATAGAATATATGTGTGTGTACAAATAGCGCAGGTCAACAGATAACAGATATAGTAAGACTATGTATATGCCGGTGATAACGATGATGACTGATGCTATATAAATGGATGCATAGCATTGATTTCACTCAATTCATTTGTGACATTTAAAAGTGTTTTACATTCCAGATATGTTTGTGGCTAAAATTTTGTTTGCCTTGGCGGCTGTTGTCCTGGTCAGCGGCACACCCCAGGGATTTGGTGGATTTGGTGCACCCCGCATACTCACCGAAAGTGAACTGGAATCGTCGCGGAAGGTACTGCAGAATTCCCTTACCAAACTGGCTGCCGGTGAAGGACCCAACTACACGTAGGTGCCAGCCAATAATTACATTTCCAGGATGTCATCTAATATCATATCATATCACCCCCCTTTCCATTCGCAAAGCATTTCGAAAATATTGTCAGCAAGTGTTCAGGTCGTTGCTGGTTCGCTGGACAAGTACAGTGTGGAGCTGATCGATAGCGCCGGTGAGAAGAAAGTGTGCGACGTTTCGATCTGGACAAGATCTTGGCTGCCAAATGGCACTGAGGTGACCTTCGACTGTCCCAATGAGCAGAAAGTGATTAAGAATCATTCATAATTCTGACTTGTACATCTACATCCAATAAACACGGCAAACCAATCAAAGTTATTCAAGGCGTTCTTTTATTTTTTTTTTTTATATATGCATGAATTTACTTATTTATTTATAACAAGGAAAACAAGTGATAATGTCTTATATTTTAGATTTTTTATTGAGTATATACAATTACACATATGTATATATAGCTACACATAATGATGGGATGAGAAATGTGTTCCATTCGTCGGCAAGCAGTCAGATTAAATTCTTTATTAATTTATGTACAGCTTTTAAAAGTTGCAGATACACAAAATGCAATCAAATGAATGTGCTGAAACTAACATTCAATCAATTAAAAGAGTAATTCGTTTGGATATGCAACATTTGAATAATAAAACAAAAAATGCCGCTTGGCATATATATAACCATTCAACTAAATAAATTTCCCCTATTCGAAATAATAACGAATGCTAAGCAAAACAAGCAGGCGATTCGTAAACTTATATTGGTTGTTGTTCTCTTATTATTTATAATTGCATCTGTACGAAACAAAAAAAAGTAAAATAAATAAGTGCAAATGCGTTGCGAAATGTGCAACAAGAAAAATGGCAAGCGAAATTTGTGGTTGATTTCACGCGTTCGTTTTCGTTTTACGCGCCGTTGACAATGCAGAATATGGCGCCATCGCCATCGCCATGTCATCGTCTATGTCAAATATTGTCGCCCTAATACAGCAAAAATGCAACGCTTCCGCGCTCCAGCCTTACCTTAGTTCTAAGCTCACCAAACACTAAATATTGCGCATACGCTCCATTTGTCCATCAGGCCATTTTGACAAGTCGCATCACAAGCATCCCAGTGTCATGTGGTCGACGCTTCCGTTGCTCAAATAAAAAGAAGAAACCACAACAACAAACCATAGATACATTTCCGCGTGGGTCGAGTGCAACAAATTTGTGTAAGTGCCCAAAGACAAAGCGTAAAACTGCTGCTGCATGGCAAGAATGCTCGACTGCATGATGCCCTGTGGAGAAAAGTGTGTCACAAGTGATGTGTGATAGTAGTTGAGGATATCCTCTAGTGAATAATATAAAAATATACAAAAATATATATATAAATAAAATGTGTCATTCATTTATGTACGAATCATGTTAATCAGTTAGTTTTGTAAATTATAACTTTCAGTGAATTTCAATATAGACTTGTTAATTAATTAAACCAATAAAATCTACAACTATTTCTATCATTAACTTGGTAGTAGCATAAATATATCGGAGTTAGTTTTGCAATGTTGCATATTATGAGACACAATTGGCATAGACTTCCTCATTTAAATTGGAACTAAAATAATAATGTGAAATTTATTATGAAAATATGGTGAATCATTTTGTATGCAGCTCGCCGCCATGTTGTTGTTTTAATATTCAGAGTCAATTAAAAATTGTTAATTTTACTTATAATTTTAAGGTAACGTAAAATGCGATGCGATGCAATGCAACCAATGCGACGCTAACCGAAAGAAAAAAATTGCAATTAAAATATTTGCATGATTTTGTCTCAACGGCGTCAGTTGATGGCGGCAAATTTGGCGTCGAGTTGACATCCACCCCTCCCCATTCTCCTCGCACCCCGTACTCAGCCTCCCAATCGCAATCAACTGTGTGTATAAAACTGAATTAGAATTAGATTGAGAGAAATGTTTTTCACCTCTGTTGCAAGCAAAAAGATAAATTTGTAGATGCATACGTGTGCAACACATGTAGGTACAAGGGCATACGAAAGAAGATGCAGAAACCTTCGCTAACTGGTAATTAATTAATTAATTTAATTAACGATGTATATATATAGATCATGTCCGAGTTATGTCGGACCAGCCGTAAAGAAAGGATAGAATCATACATTTTTTTTATTTCGTTTGATCTATAACTGCCTCCAGTTGGCGAATATCGATTAAAATCGATTACTAAAATTAAGGTAATGTATAACAATACAAGTTTTTCTTGTCCATTTTGTATCTTTTTAAATAGATAACCGGACATGCCTTGTTGAATTCTTCCAACAAATTGAACAGAAAGTTCGAATATCTCATGTAATTTTTCTTTTTTTTAAGACAGGCCCATTAAAAACACTTTTGTGTTCCATTACCCCATTAAAATACTAAACTAATATGCACTGAAATTATAACATCCAGAAATTTGTATTTTTACAGCAACCTTTATCGATATTTGTCAAGCACATTGGGCTTCTCGAAATAAATGATTGAAATCTTAAAAACATTATACGAAAGCACCTCGCAATTTGTCAATTGAAATTATTAACTTTTGAGATTCCAATCCAAGTGATACAAAATATGTATATGTACATATGTTTATATATATATATATATATATATATATATATACATATATATGCAGAGAGCTAATGCATATTTAAAACTGACTGATCTTGGGACATGCCAAACTTCGTTTATCTCAATGTCAAATAGGCAAGTCATGGACATTCTTAAAATCTTTACAGGCCCCAGTGATACCGTCCAGATGCTATATGAATGCATACATATATATATATATATAGTTCTCAGGCCCGGAGATTTGCTAAAGTTCTATTTGATTTTAATACACTTTTACGCAATCAATTTAAATGCGCTCGTTTCGGTTGCCTGTCGAATTGAATTCGATTTGATTTGCTTTTCAATATGAACTTGGAATCGCGTTGAGGATGGGATATCTATATGGATTTTGGCTTCTACGCCATTTGCAAAGATCATTGAAAAAATATCAAACAGGAAAAAAAAAAATCAAGAGAAAAAAATATTGTTTACAAGCAGCAACAGCTAAATAAGAGTGTGGAATCTTACAAAAATGTTGCCGCTGCGTTCCATATGCACATGATCTACATTGGCTGATCAGCAATAGCTATAGCTATACATACACACATTTAAATCAGACAGAACGCACAGATTGTATGTGAATAGTACTTATTATATATTATATATATATATCTATATATTCACGACTTATGTGTTAACATAAAACAGATGACGAACGGCAGCTGTGACTGCCAATTCAATCCAATTCGATTCGATTCGACTGGATATACGGTTTCTTGCATCTGGCTTCAAGTACTACGTAGTACTAAACCACTACCACTAAACAGATAATAATCGGTGAGTTGATCGATCCCTTGTGCATGTGTATTTGTATGTTTGTATGTATGTATGTAGATAAAGCTCGAAAGCTAAGCTAAATTAACATTGGCACATTGGAGAATTTAGTTTGGATTGCTGGAATAAATATATGTAATATTTTTTTTTCAGTTACAATGGCAGCAACTGACGACGGAAAAAACAACCGCCGGCTAACCCTCGTATATTTTCCCATTACTTGAAACCTAGCAACATTAGAAAATAGTGTTGACATGTTACAAAAAATGTGAAAAAATATTTTTGACAAAACATTCAGAACTCTGTGTCTGTTCTAAAACTTAAGTAAATTGCATGGACTTCTTGGACATCTTGGACAAACTTGACTGCATACCTCGGACTGACTGGAATAATTACAAGTAACAATAATAAAAGAGACAATTTTGAAAAATAACATTTTTACAGTAACATGAACCACTGTGACAGTGTTTGGCACCGGCAGCGGCCAAGCGTCAGCTGTTTGCAGATACAATCTGGCAACGCCGCTGTGGCCGGCCGGTGTTTACAAAAATTTTTTTCGTAACAAGCCATTAATTTTGGTTTGTACATAATAAAGAATAGTTACCTAATACATTTTTTGTCATTACAGGTTACATTGGACGACCAGGCCAGCGTTGGAGCAGGACACCAAGGAGAGAAGCCCTCGATGGCGCACAACAGTCCGTGGAAAGGCGCATCAGAGGTCAGCCATAAATAAACAGGTGAGCGTCTTGTAGAAAAAGCCCATAAGCAGGAGCATTCGTCGACGTCCGGCATCAACTGTCGCTGAAGTGTCGCAAGACTCAAGTACAGAGTTTGCTCCTTAGTAAGCGGACGATTTAGCTCATCTAGAGTTGGAGGCGGAAGGATAATTCTCTGGACTTGAATTGGCTGGTCCCGAATAAGCGGCTCAAGGGCTTCCCTTGTGATATTGCCTTTTTTGAAATCTCTTGCATATTTGTTGATATACATTTCATCGAGTCTAATCACAGGTCTGTCTTTTCTTTCCAGGAGCATCTGTTGACGTGTGGATTCCAAGGCGAATGCTTCAGCTCGTGGCCGTTCATCCTTTGCAAACCGGAGCAGAGAAGGCAACTGAGGCTAGTGTTCAATATGCTGTGAGGATCGTCTCTGCAAAGTTAGCTGCTGTTTTAGAGAAGCCACATGTCGCTCCAGTTGGGCAGAGTATCTGGGCCAGTCGAGGTTCTTGGCAGCATTGTATATTCTGGCCCGTACAACAAAAAAAATAACATGTTGGGTGAGAGAAAAAAAAAGCTTTTACTTGCCGAAAAAAAAAAATTAGCCATCAGTTTTTTTAAGTGATGGACAGAGAAAATGGAAAAAAAAATATATTTATTAAATAACTAAATACATAAATAAAGTAAAAGACCCGATAAATAAAACAACAAAAAAAAAAAAAAGCGCAAGCTAATTTGATTTGCCTCCGTATTTAGCTGTTACTATTGCCCAAAAGAAAAAAAAAAATAATAATAATAATACAATATAATAGAAAAAAAAAAGAAAACAACAAAAAAAATAACATGTTGGGTGAGAGAAAAAAAAAGCTTTTACTTGCCGAAAAAAAAAAATTAGCCATCAGTTTTTTTAAGTGATGGACAGAGAAAATGGGAAAAAAAAATATATTTATTAAATAACTAAATACATAAATAAAGTAAAAGACCCGATAAATAAAACAACAAAAAAAAAAAAAAGCGCAAGCTAATTTGATTTGCCTCCGTATTTAGCTGTTACTATTGCCCAAAAGAAAAAAAAAAATAATAATAATAATACAATATAATAGAAAAAAAAAAGAAAACAACAAAAAAAATAACATGTTGGGTGAGAGAAAAAAAAAGCTTTTACTTGCCGAAAAAAAAAAAATTAGCCATCAGTTTTTTTAAGTGATGGACAGAGAAAATGGAAAAAAAAATATATTTATTAAATAACTAAATACATAAATAAAGTAAAAGACCCGATAAATAAAACAACAAAAAAAAAAAAAAACAATACATAAATTCATAAAGGCTTTCCTTCGAACTTAAAAAACTACTCCAAAAAGTATGTGGCTAAAATATTCTTTCCCAGGTTTTCCTCCACGGTAAGTTTATTCACTATTTGTTCCCCAGTTTCTTTCCTTTCCAAAAGGTAAGTGACTATGATATTCTTTCCTAGGTTTCCCTCCATGGTAAGTAAGTTCGCTTCTTGTGCCGCAGCTAATACCTTTCCAGATTTCTTCACCTTGTTTTTCAGCCTCCGTATTTAGCTGTTACTATTGCCCAAAAGAAAAAAAAAAATAATAATAATAATACAATATAATAGAAAAAAAAAAGAAAACAACAAAAAAAATAACATGTTGGGTGAGAGAAAAAAAAAGCTTTTACTTGCCGAAAAAAAAAAATTAGCCATCAGTTTTTTTAAGTGATGGACAGAGAAAATGGAAAAAAAAAATATATTTATTAAATAACTAAATACATAAATAAAGTAAAAGACCCGATAAATAAAACAACAAAAAAAAAAAAAAGCGCAAGCTAATTTGATTTGCCTCCGTATTTAGCTGTTACTATTGCCCAAAAGAAAAAAAAAAAATAATAATAATAATACAATATAATAGAAAAAAAAAGAAAACAACAAAAAAAATAACATGTTGGGTGAGAGAAAAAAAAAGCTTTTACTTGCCGAAAAAAAAAAATTAGCCATCAGTTTTTTTAAGTGATGGACAGAGAAAATGGGAAAAAAAAATATATTTATTAAATAACTAAATACATAAATAAAGTAAAAGACCCGATAAATAAAACAACAAAAAAAAAAAAAGCGCAAGCTAATTTGATTTGCCTCCGTATTTAGCTGTTACTATTGCCCAAAAGAAAAAAAAAAATAATAATAATAATACAATATAATAGAAAAAAAAAAGAAAACAACAAAAAAAATAACATGTTGGGTGAGAGAAAAAAAAAGCTTTTACTTGCCGAAAAAAAAAAATTAGCCATCAGTTTTTTTAAGTGATGGACAGAGAAAATGGAAAAAAAAATATATTTATTAAATAACTAAATACATAAATAAAGTAAAAGACCCGATAAATAAAACAACAAAAAAAAAAAAAAACAATACATAAATTCATAAAGGCTTTCCTTCGAACTTAAAAAACTACTCCAAAAAGTATGTGGCTAAAATATTCTTTCCCAGGTTTTCCTCCACGGTAAGTTTATTCACTATTTGTTCCCCAGTTTCTTTCCTTTCCAAAAGGTAAGTGACTATGATATTCTTTCCTAGGTTTCCCTCCATGGTAAGTAAGTTCGCTTCTTGTGCCGCAGCTAATACCTTTCCAGATTTCTTCACCTTGTTTTTCAGCCTCCGTATTTAGCTGTTACTATTGCCCAAAAGAAAAAAAAAAATAATAATAATAATACAATATAATAGAAAAAAAAAAGAAAACAACAAAAAAAATAACATGTTGGGTGAGAGAAAAAAAAAGCTTTTACTTGCCGAAAAAAAAAAATTAGCCATCAGTTTTTTTAAGTGATGGACAGAGAAAATGGAAAAAAAAATATATTTATTAAATAACTAAATACATAAATAAAGTAAAAGACCCGATAAATAAAACAACAAAAAAAAAAAAAGCGCAAGCTAATTTGATTTGCCTCCGTATTTAGCTGTTACTATTGCCCAAAAGAAAAAAAAAAAATAATAATAATAATACAATATAATAGAAAAAAAAAAGAAAACAACAAAAAAAATAACATGTTGGGTGAGAGAAAAAAAAAGCTTTTACTTGCCGAAAAAAAAAAAATTAGCCATCAGTTTTTTTAAGTGATGGACAGAGAAAATGGGAAAAAAAAATATATTTATTAAATAACTAAATACATAAATAAAGTAAAAGACCCGATAAATAAAACAACAAAAAAAAAAAAAAGCGCAAGCTAATTTGATTTGCCTCCGTATTTAGCTGTTACTATTGCCCAAAAGAAAAAAAAAATAATAATAATAATACAATATAATAGAAAAAAAAAGAAAACAACAAAAAAAATAACATGTTGGGTGAGAGAAAAAAAAAGCTTTTACTTGCCGAAAAAAAAAAATTAGCCATCAGTTTTTTTAAGTGATGGACAGAGAAAATGGAAAAAAAAATATATTTATTAAATAACTAAATACATAAATAAAGTAAAAGACCCGATAAATAAAACAACAAAAAAAAAAAAAAACAATACATAAATTCATAAAGGCTTTCCTTCGAACTTAAAAAACTACTCCAAAAAGTATGTGGCTAAAATATTCTTTCCCAGGTTTTCCTCCACGGTAAGTTTATTCACTATTTGTTCCCCAGTTTCTTTCCTTTCCAAAAGGTAAGTGACTATGATATTCTTTCCTAGGTTTCCCTCCATGGTAAGTAAGTTCGCTTCTTGTGCCGCAGCTAATACCTTTCCAGATTTCTTCACCTTGTTTTTCAGCCTCCGTATTTAGCTGTTACTATTGCCCAAAAGAAAAAAAAAAATAATAATAATAATACAATATAATAGAAAAAAAAAAGAAAACAACAAAAAAAATAACATGTTGGGTGAGAGAAAAAAAAAGCTTTTACTTGCCGAAAAAAAAAAATTAGCCATCAGTTTTTTTAAGTGATGGACAGAGAAAATGGAAAAAAAAAATATATTTATTAAATAACTAAATACATAAATAAAGTAAAAGACCCGATAAATAAAACAACAAAAAAAAAAAAAAGCGCAAGCTAATTTGATTTGCCTCCGTATTTAGCTGTTACTATTGCCCAAAAGAAAAAAAAAAATAATAATAATAATACAATATAATAGAAAAAAAAAGAAAACAACAAAAAAAATAACATGTTGGGTGAGAGAAAAAAAAAGCTTTTACTTGCCGAAAAAAAAAAAATTAGCCATCAGTTTTTTTAAGTGATGGACAGAGAAAATGGGAAAAAAAAATATATTTATTAAATAACTTAATACATAAATAAAGTAAAAGACCCGATAAATAAAACAACAAAAAAAAAAAAAGCGCAAGCTAATTTGATTTGCCTCCGTATTTAGCTGTTACTATTGCCCAAAAGAAAAAAAAAAATAATAATAATAATACAATATAATAGAAAAAAAAAAGAAAACAACAAAAAAAATAACATGTTGGGTGAGAGAAAAAAAAAGCTTTTACTTGCCGAAAAAAAAAAATTAGCCATCAGTTTTTTTAAGTGATGGACAGAGAAAATGGAAAAAAAAAATATATTTATTAAATAACTAAATACATAAATAAAGTAAAAGACCCGATAAATAAAACAACAAAAAAAAAAAAAACAATACATAAATTCATAAAGGCTTTCCTTCGAACTTAAAAAACTACTCCAAAAAGTATGTGGCTAAAATATTCTTTCCCAGGTTTTCCTCCACGGTAAGTTTATTCACTATTTGTTCCCCAGTTTCTTTCCTTTCCAAAAGGTAAGTGACTATGATATTCTTTCCTAGGTTTCCCTCCATGGTAAGTAAGTTCGCTTCTTGTGCCGCAGCTAATACCTTTCCAGATTTCTTCACCTTGTTTTTCAGCCTCCGTATTTAGCTGTTACTATTGCCCAAAAGAAAAAAAAAAATAATAATAATAATACAATATAATAGAAAAAAAAAAGAAAACAACAAAAAAAATAACATGTTGGGTGAGAGAAAAAAAAAGCTTTTACTTGCCGAAAAAAAAAAATTAGCCATCAGTTTTTTTAAGTGATGGACAGAGAAAATGGGAAAAAAAAATATATTTATTAAATAACTAAATACATAAATAAAGTAAAAGACCCGATAAATAAAACAACAAAAAAAAAAAAAAACAATACATAAATTCATAAAGGCTTTCCTTCGAACTTAAAAAACTACTCCAAAAAGTATGTGGCTAAAATATTCTTTCCCAGGTTTTCCTCCACGGTAAGTTTATTCACTATTTGTTCCCCAGTTTCTTTCCTTTCCAAAAGGTAAGTGACTATGATATTCTTTCCTAGGTTTCCCTCCATGGTAAGTAAGTTCGCTTCTTGTGCCGCAGCTAATACCTTTCCAGATTTCTTCACCTTGTTTTTCAGCCTCCGTATTTAGCTGTTACTATTGCCCAAAAGAAAAAAAAAAATAATAATAATAATACAATATAATAGAAAAAAAAAAGAAAACAACAAAAAAAATAACATGTTGGGTGAGAGAAAAAAAAAGCTTTTACTTGCCGAAAAAAAAAAAATTAGCCATCAGTTTTTTTAAGTGATGGACAGAGAAAATGGAAAAAAAAAATATATTTATTAAATAACTAAATACATAAATAAAGTAAAAGACCCGATAAATAAAACAACAAAAAAAAAAAAAAGCGCAAGCTAATTTGATTTGCCTCCGTATTTAGCTGTTACTATTGCCCAAAAGAAAAAAAAAATAATAATAATAATACAATATAATAGAAAAAAAAAAGAAAACAACAAAAAAAATAACATGTTGGGTGAGAGAAAAAAAAAGCTTTTACTTGCCGAAAAAAAAAAATTAGCCATCAGTTTTTTTAAGTGATGGACAGAGAAAATGGGAAAAAAAAATATATTTATTAAATAACTAAATACATAAATAAAGTAAAAGACCCGATAAATAAAACAACAAAAAAAAAAAAAAGCGCAAGCTAATTTGATTTGCCTCCGTATTTAGCTGTTACTATTGCCCAAAAGAAAAAAAAAAATAATAATAATAATACAATATAATAGAAAAAAAAAAGAAAACAACAAAAAAAATAACATGTTGGGTGAGAGAAAAAAAAAGCTTTTACTTGCCGAAAAAAAAAAATTAGCCATCAGTTTTTTTAAGTGATGGACAGAGAAAATGGAAAAAAAAATATATTTATTAAATAACTAAATACATAAATAAAGTAAAAGACCCGATAAATAAAACAACAAAAAAAAAAAAAAACAATACATAAATTCATAAAGGCTTTCCTTCGAACTTAAAAAACTACTCCAAAAAGTATGTGGCTAAAATATTCTTTCCCAGGTTTTCCTCCACGGTAAGTTTATTCACTATTTGTTCCCCAGTTTCTTTCCTTTCCAAAAGGTAAGTGACTATGATATTCTTTCCTAGGTTTCCCTCCATGGTAAGTAAGTTCGCTTCTTGTGCCGCAGCTAATACCTTTCCAGATTTCTTCACCTTGTTTTTCAGCCTCCGTATTTAGCTGTTACTATTGCCCAAAAGAAAAAAAAAAATAATAATAATAATACAATATAATAGAAAAAAAAAAGAAAACAACAAAAAAAATAACATGTTGGGTGAGAGAAAAAAAAAGCTTTTACTTGCCGAAAAAAAAAAATTAGCCATCAGTTTTTTTAAGTATTGGACAGAGAAAATGGAAAAAAAAATATATTTATTAAATAACTAAATACATAAATAAAGTAAAAGACCCGATAAATAAAACAACAAAAAAAAAAAAAAGCGCAAGCTAATTTGATTTGCCTCCGTATTTAGCTGTTACTATTGCCCAAAAGAAAAAAAAAAAATAATAATAATAATACAATATAATAGAAAAAAAAAAGAAAACAACAAAAAAAATAACATGTTGGGTGAGAGAAAAAAAAAGCTTTTACTTGCCGAAAAAAAAAAAATTAGCCATCAGTTTTTTTAAGTGATGGACAGAGAAAATGGGAAAAAAAAATATATTTATTAAATAACTAAATACATAAATAAAGTAAAAGACCCGATAAATAAAACAACAAAAAAAAAAAAAAGCGCAAGCTAATTTGATTTGCCTCCGTATTTAGCTGTTACTATTGCCCAAAAGAAAAAAAAAAATAATAATAATAATACAATATAATAGAAAAAAAAAAGAAAACAACAAAAAAAATAACATGTTGGGTGAGAGAAAAAAAAAGCTTTTACTTGCCGAAAAAAAAAAATTAGCCATCAGTTTTTTTAAGTGATGGACAGAGAAAATGGAAAAAAAAAATATATTTATTAAATAACTAAATACATAAATAAAGTAAAAGACCCGATAAATAAAACAACAAAAAAAAAAAAAAAACAATACATAAATTCATAAAGGCTTTCCTTCGAACTTAAAAAACTACTCCAAAAAGTATGTGGCTAAAATATTCTTTCCCAGGTTTTCCTCCACGGTAAGTTTATTCACTATTTGTTCCCCAGTTTCTTTCCTTTCCAAAAGGTAAGTGACTATGATATTCTTTCCTAGGTTTCCCTCCATGGTAAGTAAGTTCGCTTCTTGTGCCGCAGCTAATACCTTTCCAGATTTCTTCACCTTGTTTTTCAGCCTCCGTATTTAGCTGTTACTATTGCCCAAAAGAAAAAAAAAAATAATAATAATAATACAATATAATAGAAAAAAAAAGAAAACAACAAAAAAAATAACATGTTGGGTGAGAGAAAAAAAAAGCTTTTACTTGCCGAAAAAAAAAAATTAGCCATCAGTTTTTTTAAGTGATGGACAGAGAAAATGGAAAAAAAAATATATTTATTAAATAACTAAATACATAAATAAAGTAAAAGACCCGATAAATAAAACAACAAAAAAAAAAAAAAGCGCAAGCTAATTTGATTTGCCTCCGTATTTAGCTGTTACTATTGCCCAAAAGAAAAAAAAAAATAATAATAATAATACAATATAATAGAAAAAAAAAAGAAAACAACAAAAAAAATAACATGTTGGGTGAGAGAAAAAAAAAGCTTTTACTTGCCGAAAAAAAAAAAATTAGCCATCAGTTTTTTTAAGTGATGGACAGAGAAAATGGGAAAAAAAAATATATTTATTAAATAACTAAATACATAAATAAAGTAAAAGACCCGATAAATAAAACAACAAAAAAAAAAAAAAAACAATACATAAATTCATAAAGGCTTTCCTTCGAACTTAAAAAACTACTCCAAAAAGTATGTGGCTAAAATATTCTTTCCCAGGTTTTCCTCCACGGTAAGTTTATTCACTATTTGTTCCCCAGTTTCTTTCCTTTCCAAAAGGTAAGTGACTATGATATTCTTTCCTAGGTTTCCCTCCATGGTAAGTAAGTTCGCTTCTTGTGCCGCAGCTAATACCTTTCCAGATTTCTTCACCTTGTTTTTCAGCCTCCGTATTTAGCTGTTACTATTGCCCAAAAGAAAAAAAAAAATAATAATAATAATACAATATAATAGAAAAAAAAAAGAAAACAACAAAAAAAATAACATGTTGGGTGAGAGAAAAAAAAAGCTTTTACTTGCCGAAAAAAAAAAATTAGCCATCAGTTTTTTTAAGTGATGGACAGAGAAAATGGAAAAAAAAATATATTTATTAAATAACTAAATACATAAATAAAGTAAAAGACCCGATAAATAAAACAACAAAAAAAAAAAAAAGCGCAAGCTAATTTGATTTGCCTCCGTATTTAGCTGTTACTATTGCCCAAAAGAAAAAAAAAAATAATAATAATAATACAATATAATAGAAAAAAAAAAGAAAACAACAAAAAAAATAACATGTTGGGTGAGAGAAAAAAAAAGCTTTTACTTGCCGAAAAAAAAAAATTAGCCATCAGTTTTTTTAAGTGATGGACAGAGAAAATGGGAAAAAAAAATATATTTATTAAATAACTAAATACATAAATAAAGTAAAAGACCCGATAAATAAAACAACAAAAAAAAAAAAAGCGCAAGCTAATTTGATTTGCCTCCGTATTTAGCTGTTACTATTGCCCAAAAGAAAAAAAAAAATAATAATAATAATACAATATAATAGAAAAAAAAAAGAAAACAACAAAAAAAATAACATGTTGGGTGAGAGAAAAAAAAAGCTTTTACTTGCCGAAAAAAAAAAAATTAGCCATCAGTTTTTTTAAGTGATGGACAGAGAAAATGGAAAAAAAAAATATATTTATTAAATAACTAAATACATAAATAAAGTAAAAGACCCGATAAATAAAACAACAAAAAAAAAAAAAAAACAATACATAAATTCATAAAGGCTTTCCTTCGAACTTAAAAAACTACTCCAAAAAGTATGTGGCTAAAATATTCTTTCCCAGGTTTTCCTCCACGGTAAGTTTATTCACTATTTGTTCCCCAGTTTCTTTCCTTTCCAAAAGGTAAGTGACTATGATATTCTTTCCTAGGTTTCCCTCCATGGTAAGTAAGTTCGCTTCTTGTGCCGCAGCTAATACCTTTCCAGATTTCTTCACCTTGTTTTTCAGCCTCCGTATTTAGCTGTTACTATTGCCCAAAAGAAAAAAAAAATAATAATAATAATACAATATAATAGAAAAAAAAAAGAAAACAACAAAAAAAATAACATGTTGGGTGAGAGAAAAAAAAAGCTTTTACTTGCCGAAAAAAAAAAATTAGCCATCAGTTTTTTTAAGTGATGGACAGAGAAAATGGAAAAAAAAAATATATTTATTAAATAACTAAATACATAAATAAAGTAAAAGACCCGATAAATAAAACAACAAAAAAAAAAAAAAGCGCAAGCTAATTTGATTTGCCTCCGTATTTAGCTGTTACTATTGCCCAAAAGAAAAAAAAAAAATAATAATAATAATACAATATAATAGAAAAAAAAAGAAAACAACAAAAAAAATAACATGTTGGGTGAGAGAAAAAAAAAGCTTTTACTTGCCGAAAAAAAAAAAATTAGCCATCAGTTTTTTTAAGTGATGGACAGAGAAAATGGGAAAAAAAAATATATTTATTAAATAACTAAATACATAAATAAAGTAAAAGACCCGATAAATAAAACAACAAAAAAAAAAAAACAATACATAAATTCATAAAGGCTTTCCTTCGAACTTAAAAAACTACTCCAAAAAGTATGTGGCTAAAATATTCTTTCCCAGGTTTTCCTCCACGGTAAGTTTATTCACTATTTGTTCCCCAGTTTCTTTCCTTTCCAAAAGGTAAGTGACTATGATATTCTTTCCTAGGTTTCCCTCCATGGTAAGTAAGTTCGCTTCTTGTGCCGCAGCTAATACCTTTCCAGATTTCTTCACCTTGTTTTTCAGCCTCCGTATTTAGCTGTTACTATTGCCCAAAAGAAAAAAAAAAATAATAATAATAATACAATATAATAGAAAAAAAAAGAAAACAACAAAAAAAATAACATGTTGGGTGAGAGAAAAAAAAAGCTTTTACTTGCCGAAAAAAAAAAATTAGCCATCAGTTTTTTTAAGTGATGGACAGAGAAAATGGAAAAAAAAAATATATTTATTAAATAACTAAATACATAAATAAAGTAAAAGACCCGATAAATAAAACAACAAAAAAAAAAAAGCGCAAGCTAATTTGATTTGCCTCCGTATTTAGCTGTTACTATTGCCCAAAAGAAAAAAAAAAATAATAATAATAATACAATATAATAGAAAAAAAAAAGAAAACAACAAAAAAAATAACATGTTGGGTGAGAGAAAAAAAAAGCTTTTACTTGCCGAAAAAAAAAAATTAGCCATCAGTTTTTTTAAGTGATGGACAGAGAAAATGGAAAAAAAAATATATTTATTAAATAACTAAATACATAAATAAAGTAAAAGACCCGATAAATAAAACAACAAAAAAAAAAAAAAGCGCAAGCTAATTTGATTTGCCTCCGTATTTAGCTGTTACTATTGCCCAAAAGAAAAAAAAAATAATAATAATAATACAATATAATAGAAAAAAAAAAGAAAACAACAAAAAAAATAACATGTTGGGTGAGAGAAAAAAAAAGCTTTTACTTGCCGAAAAAAAAAAATTAGCCATCAGTTTTTTTAAGTGATGGACAGAGAAAATGGAAAAAAAAATATATTTATTAAATAACTAAATACATAAATAAAGTAAAAGACCCGATAAATAAAACAACAAAAAAAAAAAAACAATACATAAATTCATAAAGGCTTTCCTTCGAACTTAAAAAACTACTCCAAAAAGTATGTGGCTAAAATATTCTTTCCCAGGTTTTCCTCCACGGTAAGTTTATTCACTATTTGTTCCCCAGTTTCTTTCCTTTCCAAAAGGTAAGTGACTATGATATTCTTTCCTAGGTTTCCCTCCATGGTAAGTAAGTTCGCTTCTTGTGCCGCAGCTAATACCTTTCCAGATTTCTTCACCTTGTTTTTCAGCCTCCGTATTTAGCTGTTACTATTGCCCAAAAGAAAAAAAAAAATAATAATAATAATACAATATAATAGAAAAAAAAAAGAAAACAACAAAAAAAATAACATGTTGGGTGAGAGAAAAAAAAAGCTTTTACTTGCCGAAAAAAAAAAATTAGCCATCAGTTTTTTTAAGTGATGGACAGAGAAAATGGAAAAAAAAAATATATTTATTAAATAACTAAATACATAAATAAAGTAAAAGACCCGATAAATAAAACAACAAAAAAAAAAAAAGCGCAAGCTAATTTGATTTGCCTCCGTATTTAGCTGTTACTATTGCCCAAAAGAAAAAAAAAAATAATAATAATAATACAATATAATAGAAAAAAAAAGAAAACAACAAAAAAAATAACATGTTGGGTGAGAGAAAAAAAAAGCTTTTACTTGCCGAAAAAAAAAAATTAGCCATCAGTTTTTTTAAGTGATGGACAGAGAAAATGGGAAAAAAAAATATATTTATTAAATAACTAAATACATAAATAAAGTAAAAGACCCGATAAATAAAACAACAAAAAAAAAAAAAGCGCAAGCTAATTTGATTTGCCTCCGTATTTAGCTGTTACTATTGCCCAAAAGAAAAAAAAAATAATAATAATAATACAATATAATAGAAAAAAAAAAGAAAACAACAAAAAAAATAACATGTTGGGTGAGAGAAAAAAAAAGCTTTTACTTGCCGAAAAAAAAAAATTAGCCATCAGTTTTTTTAAGTGATGGACAGAGAAAATGGAAAAAAAAAATATATTTATTAAATAACTAAATACATAAATAAAGTAAAAGACCCGATAAATAAAACAACAAAAAAAAAAAAAACAATACATAAATTCATAAAGGCTTTCCTTCGAACTTAAAAAACTACTCCAAAAAGTATGTGGCTAAAATATTCTTTCCCAGGTTTTCCTCCACGGTAAGTTTATTCACTATTTGTTCCCCAGTTTCTTTCCTTTCCAAAAGGTAAGTGACTATGATATTCTTTCCTAGGTTTCCCTCCATGGTAAGTAAGTTCGCTTCTTGTGCCGCAGCTAATACCTTTCCAGATTTCTTCACCTTGTTTTTCAGCCTCCGTATTTAGCTGTTACTATTGCCCAAAAGAAAAAAAAAAATAATAATAATAATACAATATAATAGAAAAAAAAAAGAAAACAACAAAAAAAATAACATGTTGGGTGAGAGAAAAAAAAAGCTTTTACTTGCCGAAAAAAAAAAATTAGCCATCAGTTTTTTTAAGTGATGGACAGAGAAAATGGAAAAAAAAATATATTTATTAAATAACTAAATACATAAATAAAGTAAAAGACCCGATAAATAAAACAACAAAAAAAAAAAAAGCGCAAGCTAATTTGATTTGCCTCCGTATTTAGCTGTTACTATTGCCCAAAAGAAAAAAAAAAATAATAATAATAATACAATATAATAGAAAAAAAAAAGAAAACAACAAAAAAAATAACATGTTGGGTGAGAGAAAAAAAAAGCTTTTACTTGCCGAAAAAAAAAAATTAGCCATCAGTTTTTTTAAGTGATGGACAGAGAAAATGGGAAAAAAAAATATATTTATTAAATAACTAAATACATAAATAAAGTAAAAGACCCGATAAATAAAACAACAAAAAAAAAAAAAAGCGCAAGCTAATTTGATTTGCCTCCGTATTTAGCTGTTACTATTGCCCAAAAGAAAAAAAAAAATAATAATAATAATACAATATAATAGAAAAAAAAAAGAAAACAACAAAAAAAATAACATGTCGGGTGAGAGAAAAAAAAAGCTTTTACTTGCCGAAAAAAAAAAATTAGCCATCAGTTTTTTTAAGTGATGGACAGAGAAAATGGAAAAAAAAAATATATTTATTAAATAACTAAATACATAAATAAAGTAAAAGACCCGATAAATAAAACAACAAAAAAAAAAAAAAAACAATACATAAATTCATAAAGGCTTTCCTTCGAACTTAAAAAACTACTCCAAAAAGTATGTGGCTAAAATATTCTTTCCCAGGTTTTCCTCCACGGTAAGTTTATTCACTATTTGTTCCCCAGTTTCTTTCCTTTCCAAAAGGTAAGTGACTATGATATTCTTTCCTAGGTTTCCCTCCATGGTAAGTAAGTTCGCTTCTTGTGCCGCAGCTAATACCTTTCCAGATTTCTTCACCTTGTTTTTCAGCCTCCGTATTTAGCTGTTACTATTGCCCAAAAGAAAAAAAAAAATAATAATAATAATACAATATAATAGAAAAAAAAAGAAAACAACAAAAAAAATAACATGTTGGGTGAGAGAAAAAAAAAGCTTTTACTTGCCGAAAAAAAAAAATTAGCCATCAGTTTTTTTAAGTGATGGACAGAGAAAATGGAAAAAAAAAATATATTTATTAAATAACTAAATACATAAATAAAGTAAAAGACCCGATAAATAAAACAACAAAAAAAAAAAAAAGCGCAAGCTAATTTGATTTGCCTCCGTATTTAGCTGTTACTATTGCCCAAAAGAAAAAAAAAAATAATAATAATAATACAATATAATAGAAAAAAAAAAGAAAACAACAAAAAAAATAACATGTTGGGTGAGAGAAAAAAAAAGCTTTTACTTGCCGAAAAAAAAAAATTAGCCATCAGTTTTTTTAAGTGATGGACAGAGAAAATGGAAAAAAAAAATATATTTATTAAATAACTAAATACATAAATAAAGTAAAAGACCCGATAAATAAAACAACAAAAAAAAAAAGCGCAAGCTAATTTGATTTGCCTCCGTATTTAGCTGTTACTATTGCCCAAAAGAAAAAAAAAAATAATAATAATAATACAATATAATAGAAAAAAAAAAGAAAACAACAAAAAAAATAACATGTTGGGTGAGAGAAAAAAAAACCTTTTACTTGCCGAAAAAAAAAAAATTAGCCATCAGTTTTTTTAAGTGATGGACAGAGAAAATGGAAAAAAAAAATATATTTATTAAATAACTAAATACATAAATAAAGTAAAAGACCCGATAAATAAAACAACAAAAAAAAAAAAAGCGCAAGCTAATTTGATTTGCCTCCGTATTTAGCTGTTACTATTGCCCAAAAGAAAAAAAAAAATAATAATAATAATACAATATAATAGAAAAAAAAAAGAAAACAACAAAAAAAATAACATGTTGGGTGAGAGAAAAAAAAAGCTTTTACTTGCCGAAAAAAAAAAAATTAGCCATCAGTTTTTTTAAGTGATGGACAGAGAAAATGGGAAAAAAAAATATATTTATTAAATAACTAAATACATAAATAAAGTAAAAGACCCGATAAATAAAACAACAAAAAAAAAAAAGCGCAAGCTAATTTGATTTGCCTCCGTATTTAGCTGTTACTATTGCCCAAAAGAAAAAAAAAATAATAATAATAATACAATATAATAGAAAAAAAAAAGAAAACAACAAAAAAAATAACATGTTGGGTGAGAGAAAAAAAAAGCTTTTACTTGCCGAAAAAAAAAAAATTAGCCATCAGTTTTTTTAAGTGATGGACAGAGAAAATGGAAAAAAAAATATATTTATTAAATAACTAAATACATAAATAAAGTAAAAGACCCGATAAATAAAACAACAAAAAAAAAAAAGCGCAAGCTAATTTGATTTGCCTCCGTATTTAGCTGTTACTATTGCCCAAAAGAAAAAAAAAAATAATAATAATAATACAATATAATAGAAAAAAAAAAGAAAACAACAAAAAAAATAACATGTTGGGTGAGAGAAAAAAAAAGCTTTTACTTGCCGAAAAAAAAAAAATTAGCCATCAGTTTTTTTAAGTGATGGACAGAGAAAATGGGAAAAAAAAATATATTTATTAAATAACTAAATACATAAATAAAGTAAAAGACCCGATAAATAAAACAACAAAAAAAAAAAAAAGCGCAAGCTAATTTGATTTGCCTCCGTATTTAGCTGTTACTATTGCCCAAAAGAAAAAAAAAAATAATAATAATAATACAATATAATAGAAAAAAAAAGAAAACAACAAAAAAAATAACATGTTGGGTGAGAGAAAAAAAAAGCTTTTACTTGCCGAAAAAAAAAAATTAGCCATCAGTTTTTTTAAGTGATGGACAGAGAAAATGGAAAAAAAAAATATATTTATTAAATAACTAAATACATAAATAAAGTAAAAGACCCGATAAATAAAACAACAAAAAAAAAAAAAAGCGCAAGCTAATTTGATTTGCCTCCGTATTTAGCTGTTACTATTGCCCAAAAGAAAAAAAAAAATAATAATAATAATACAATATAATAGAAAAAAAAAGAAAACAACAAAAAAAATAACATGTTGGGTGAGAGAAAAAAAAAGCTTTTACTTGCCGAAAAAAAAAAATTAGCCATCAGTTTTTTTAAGTGATGGACAGAGAAAATGGGAAAAAAAAATATATTTATTAAATAACTAAATACATAAATAAAGTAAAAGACCCGATAAATAAAACAACAAAAAAAAAAAAAAGCGCAAGCTAATTTGATTTGCCTCCGTATTTAGCTGTTACTATTGCCCAAAAGAAAAAAAAAAATAATAATAATAATACAATATAATAGAAAAAAAAAAGAAAACAACAAAAAAAATAACATGTTGGGTGAGAGAAAAAAAAAGCTTTTACTTGCCGAAAAAAAAAAATTAGCCATCAGTTTTTTTAAGTGATGGACAGAGAAAATGGAAAAAAAAATATATTTATTAAATAACTAAATACATAAATAAAGTAAAAGACCCGATAAATAAAACAACAAAAAAAAAAAACGCAAGCTAATTTGATTTGCCTCCGTATTTAGCTGTTACTATTGCCCAAAAGAAAAAAAAAAATAATAATAATAATACAATATAATAGAAAAAAAAAAGAAAACAACAAAAAAAATAACATGTTGGGTGAGAGAAAAAAAAAGCTTTTACTTGCCGAAAAAAAAAAATTAGCCATCAGTTTTTTTAAGTGATGGACAGAGAAAATGGGAAAAAAAAATATATTTATTAAATAACTAAATACATAAATAAAGTAAAAGACCCGATAAATAAAACAACAAAAAAAAAAAAAAGCGCAAGCTAATTTGATTTGCCTCCGTATTTAGCTGTTACTATTGCCCAAAAGAAAAAAAAAAATAATAATAATAATACAATATAATAGAAAAAAAAAGAAAACAACAAAAAAAATAACATGTTGGGTGAGAGAAAAAAAAAGCTTTTACTTGCCGAAAAAAAAAAATTAGCCATCAGTTTTTTTAAGTGATGGACAGAGAAAATGGAAAAAAAAATATATTTATTAAATAACTAAATACATAAATAAAGTAAAAGACCCGATAAATAAAACAACAAAAAAAAAAAAAGCGCAAGCTAATTTGATTTGCCTCCGTATTTAGCTGTTACTATTGCCCAAAAGAAAAAAAAAAATAATAATAATAATACAATATAATAGAAAAAAAAAGAAAACAACAAAAAAAATAACATGTTGGGTGAGAGAAAAAAAAAGCTTTTACTTGCCGAAAAAAAAAAATTAGCCATCAGTTTTTTTAAGTGATGGACAGAGAAAATGGAAAAAAAAAATATATTTATTAAATAACTAAATACATAAATAAAGTAAAAGACCCGATAAATAAAACAACAAAAAAAAAAAAAGCGCAAGCTAATTTGATTTGCCTCCGTATTTAGCTGTTACTATTGCCCAAAAGAAAAAAAAAAAATAATAATAATAATACAATATAATAGAAAAAAAAAGAAAACAACAAAAAAAATAACATGTTGGGTGAGAGAAAAAAAAAGCTTTTA